>CM065710.1:30657039-30670068 GCA_017654935.2 Phymorhynchus buccinoides
CTAAAGAAAAGTCTAAAAAACTTATTGAAAAGAAAAGAGCAAAAAACAAACAAAATGGAATAAATGCACAAGCAAAACGGCAATATTGGTCTTCTTTCTGTGAAAATGAGGTGTCAAATTTTAAAGACATTCACATTGTCCAACATTTATAACAGTCCAAAACCAGTAGAAGATCATTATTTGAATACTCCTATAACATTAAAGGAGGTTAAAGAGTGTCTCAATAATTTAAAGAAAAAGACATCAGTGGGCTTAGACGGCATTTCCAATTAAATGTTAGTTCATCTTCCACAAAATGTAATATATTGTCTTTATTTGTTGTTTCAAAAATGTTGGAGCGATGGTAAAATGCCTCTAATTTGGAAGCATTCTATCATTGTTCCAATTCATAAGAAGGGGAAGCCGATCAGAGATATAAACAGTTATCGACCTATTGCATTAACATCCAATACATATAAATTAATGGAAAAGATTGTGTTAAAAAGACTAATTCATCACTGCAATAAACAAAGCATCATGCCAATCAACCAAGCTGCATTCCAGACAGGCAGGTCCACAATAGAACATCTAGTCAAACTTACAACGCATGTAAAACATCAGTTTGCACGTCGTAAGAACGTAATTGCAACATGTTTTGACATACGAAAAGCTTATGAACATGTGTGGCACAAACGGCGTTTGTATAAAAAAAATATTGGCATCAGTGGTAATATGTACAACTATATTCAAGATTTTCTTCATTGTAGGCATATTCAAACAAGAATAGAAAATACATACTCGAACCCAAAGCCTTTACAAATGGGCTTACCTCAAGGATTGGTAATTTCGCCAATATTGTTTAACATATTGATTTCTGAGCTGCCCAAAGGTCTTTCTAAAGATATAGAGTTAGCTCAATTTGCTGACGATATATTATGTCTATGGATGAAAGTTACAATGAAACGAAACACTTCATCAAGGTCTCTTAATCATTAAAATTAAATACCAACACGAACTTAATCAAATCAATAAAAAAAAATTACATGAAAACAGGCTCTCTTTCGCCAGAAAAGACAAATATGATGCTTTTTAACTCTGGTTATGATCCAGAAAAACTTCCAATTTTCATCTTGGATGGCATTGTTTTAAACTATGTTAAAATTGTGAAATTCTTGGGTGTCATCTTAAGTAGAAAGCTAACAAGGAATGTTCATATTGAATATCTTTTAAATAACGCTAGGAAAAACTTAAGCTTTCTTAAGATAGTAAACAATCTTGGGGGCAAGATACCAAAACGGTAACAATTTTAGCAACTGCCTTTATACGCTCTAGACTATCATATGCTCAAGAGGTATTTTTTTAATGCACCTCAATACCTTTTAAATAAACTCCAGAGTACTGATTGCAAAGCTTATAAAAATTGACCTTGGAGTTCACACACGTACATCTAACTTAGGGACATATAGCGAAGTGGGAGTTTTACCACTCACGGAACTCCAAAAAGCTTCTGCTTCAAAGTTTGTTTTGAAAAGCTTATCACAACACAATGTTTGCTCAGAAGAGGTATGTTTAAAATCCGAAAAGGATTTTGGAAAACGTGCACAGAATATTCAATCAACAAAATCTATTTATTCGTTTTCCTCCGATCTTCTACGTGATACAAAAATAGAAACAAATAACATTGCTAAAACCCCCACATTTTCTCCTATTCCGAAATGGAAGCAATCTAAAGCTATCTTTGATATTGATCACACTCATTTATCTAAGAAGGATTCTCCCAATATTTTAAGAACGTCTGTGTACACGCATTTAGAAAACAATTACAATCATCATTTAAAAAAATTCACAGACGGTTCAGTGTTAGAAAATACTAACATGGGAGCAGCTTTCGTTATTCCCAGCTTAAAAGTAGAACAGTTATTCTATCTTGGTAAAACATTGTCTATATTTAGCGCTGAATTACTTGCTATTCTTCAATATTTGGATTTCATTCTAAGCTTTCCTATAAATAACAGTCAAATCTTAATATGTGCTGATTCTAAAGCAGCAATGTTTGCTATTAAGTAGAGTTGAGAACCGGTTCAAAAATTCGAACCGGTTTGATCGAACCGTGTTTTTTTTAACCAGTAGTCGCATCACTAGTTTCACCAATGCAAACACATATTTATTTGTCAGAATATTCACACACACGCACGCACGCGCACACATACACACACACAATAAAGAAACTTGATGACTTATGACACACACACACTCAACTCAACACTCAGTCAAAGTCAAAGCCACACACCGCCACAAACTAGAAACAGCTACTCTTGGTTTACAAACACCCTATCTGCGCTGAGATTCAGTATTGTTTTTTGAAAAGAATGCGTTATTCGAGGAAAAACTTACTTTCAGTTTGCAATTAAAAAACCGGTTCACAGCAACTCGAACCGCGAAAGTTTAGCACCGGTTTTTCGGTTCAAACCGGTCGCCCCCCCCCCCCCCCCCCCCCCCCCCCCCCTCTACTATTAAGTCTTTCAATTCATGTATACGACTTGATATGGTAATCGAAATTAATCATATAATATACCTTCTTTCTTTGAAAGGCATTAATGTTACTTTTTGTTGGGTGCCTTCTCATTGTGGAATATCAGCAAATGAACGGGTAGACCAAGCTGCAAAAAAGGCAGCTCAAAATATTAATGACGCTGTATCAATTAATGTTCTTTTAGATCTGACAGAATGTTTCTCAATTATAAACAAAACATCTCAAGAAAATGTCAAAACTTTATTGATGAACTCAGACGTTCAATATTATAATAACTGTATTAAATGTAATGATAGATGCAACGGGAAAACATTACAAAAACGCGTTACTTTCTCGTCCAGGGAGATTGAAAGTCTAATCCATAGACTTCGGTTGAATTCATTCAAAACCAAATATTGCAATAATGTTAAATGTATGTGTGGTGAATCCTTGAGTGTCAGTCATTTACTGATTCATTGTCCTAAAGCAAGAGAACTTTTCCAGAATTCGGGTATTGACGGTTTTACTGATGGATCGACACCATTGTCTCTACCCAGTATTCTAAACAATTATTCTATTCTTGATTCTGTTTGTAAATGTTTATTAAGTAGTTCACTTAGTATGTATCTTTAACATTGTTCATTGTTCGGTTATATTCTTTAAGTGTACGTTTAACATTTTAATGAGGTGGGGGGTGGAGAGAGTTATAATTATGATTAAGCCTGCATAGATATCCTGTTACTTACTTTAATGCATACACACAATCACAGGCACATGCACATACACTCACCATACCAACATCACAACACAATATAATTTTGTCTGAATCACTTTTAGTGGAAGGAAGTTAAATTGACTAACACACACACACACACACACACACACACACACACACACACACACACACGCGCGCGCGCGCGCACGCACGCACGCACGCACGCACGCACGCACACACATGCATCTTTACAACATTCCATGTGATGATTCTTTGCGAAAATATGAAAAACTATTTACCTGCTTGGTTGTTGGACACGGAACCATCAATGACAACCTATAAAGACATTCTTTGTGATGAATCAAAGAGTTTATAAGTTGTTCAGGGACTGATTAGGAGCCCAATTGGACCTTTGCTTTGATGTGCTTGTTATTTTTATTTTTTTATTTTTTGGAGTTTAATATTGTTCATTTATTGTCTGTTTCTTTTAAATGTTTAGACATAATTCTAAATTTTAGTATTTCACTGACATTTCACTAACACAGGGCCGATAATCATACATGTACTCAGACCCACATACCCATTATATACATACATCACAATCATACACATTCATGCTTTTTGTGTGTGTCTAAGATCACTGTAAGGTGGATAGACGTTAAATTAAAGAACAAAACATCCTTGCACGTATTAGACATTGATACCTTCAAAAGGCAGCGTCAAAAAGCAGTTAGTGAAAAAGTAAGCGCATACAATAACACTGAATAAAAGCTTACTGAAAATCAGAATGATAATAGAGTATCATAGGGAAAATTGTGGCAGATATGGCAGCCAAACACTGCCAAATAACGGGTTTTTTTTTAAAAGAACGTAAAGCAACAGCAGAGTATGTTTCAATCATATACTTTTGTTTGAGAATATTAAAAAATACAAGAATTATGGGATGCGCTTCCTGCAGTTTGCATTTATAGATGTAAAACTTGGCAACAAGAAAAAATAGGTCCATAACAGAATCAAGCACTCTGTCAGGTTGGAAACCAAAAAGAACAATTTCCTCCACAAAAGAAAAAAAAGAAAGAACTTTGGGCATTTTTCCTGTAGAAGTTGCTAAAGTGTCATGCAACCGCACAAGACCAAAATAAATGAGGAATTGAGTCTTCTTCTTGTTTGCAAAAGAAGCATAGTGGGCTGTCAACAATCTTGCACATATTTAGATATTTGTTCGTCTTGAGAATACGATGTGAGAAGCGTGTCTGGAACGATCTTAGTTGAGCATCATAAGTGGTTGTATAGGTTATAGAAAACAATTAATCCAATTTGAATTATAATATTTAGCATTCCACTTATTTACTGCAGAAGAAGGATCATCCACATTGTTAAGCACCGCTGAAACACATTATTTCCTTTAGAAATAACAAGCCAGTATTTATGATAAATCAATTTGTATCTGTTACAAAGTTCAATATTTAGTTTCCTCTTAAATGATTCCACTGCAGCCATCACACCTTCAAATAACAATAATGAAGTATTCCTAAAATCAGGGAAACACTCTCTGAACTCCTCATAGGTAAGCCATGCACCATTTTCATTGACAAGCTGCTTGATGTAGATTAGTCCTGCCTTATGCCATTGGCTAATGTAAATGATTCTCCTGTCTCTTGTATTTAATATTAATGTTATAGCATAAACATTCAGGCACAAATTTATGTAAGTCTAAAGGAGCACAATGGACATACAACTTTTCATAACCCATTTAATGACATCACGCCAAAATAAATTGTCAATGTTGTTTAATATATTCCCCAGCAGTCCTCTTCAGGGATGTAAACACCCACCCTCTTTAAACTTGGTTCTCTCCAAGAACCCCCAAAAACGCTGAACAACAAGTTCTTTACAATCCTTTTCACACGACTCAGTCTAGGGGTAATATTTCATCAAAAGGATTAACTAAAAGGTTTCACTATTTCTGGAACAACAAGGCTTTCATACATTTAGAAAATTCTAGCTTTTCAAATACAATACTCACAACCCAACTTCTCTATGTCCTTCGGTGTGGGATGGAATACTAACACCATTTCCTGCAGGCTGGGATCCTGGATCAAACGCCTGAGCCAACTAATATTCGTAGATGCCAAAAAGCTTTTTACATCAACCGTTTTTAAACCACCTTTCTCGTAAGCTTGATACAAGATAGACTTTCTTATTTTACCTTTTTTACTGCTCCATACAAAAATCAAACAAACGTTTATTAAGGTCCCTAATAAATTCATCAGAAGGATCAAGAACATTTATAAAGAAATAAGAAGTTTGTATTCAAAAAGTGAATTTATTACCGGTATATTTCCAAAAGGCATTAAGTTTATTTTATCCCATTTAGCCAGTATTTCTGGTATCTCATTCAGTTTACTCTCATAATTAATAGGACAAATTCTTTAAATATTACCAGAAAATGTAATGCCTGGATCCCAGCAGAAGCTTTTATATCTCATATATTTTATGCCAGAGTTTCTCAGGCTACCAAGCCATACTACCTGTGTTTTCTCAATATTTAAAAAAAAATCACTGCAGGATTTCAAGGTAACATAAAATCTGAGAAACAAAATTGTTGTTACTTTGAAATCCTGAAGTGAATTAATTTTTTATCGCATTTATGGTATCCATAACAAAACTACGCTGCAACCCTGTTTCTATGTCTTTTTTTCATTTTCTTTTTCTGTTCCACTGTCATTTCCGTGTTCTTTACTATGCCCCAAACGTCTATATTCTTTGGACCAGCTTTGGCTCAACTTAGGACTTTATCAATCATCCCGCAGTGTGTTGGAGTGCACTACCTACAGTTTACGATGGATAAAATACGCATTTGCAGTCACATCGTGTTTCTGAGGCAATGTATTCATGCTAGGATCATACCAAAAGGATTTTCACTCAAACACAACCCGACAACACAAGAACAAGAGCTTATGGACCAAACAAAGCAAGGACACTACATTGTAGCAGATAAGAAACCGTTAGTAGTCAGTGTATTAGCAGCTATTCCAAAGGACTTATACATGATGGTAGTAAGCCAATAGGACCAGCCATGAATAGTTACGCAGAACCAGATAGTGTAAAATTTCAAACGTTACAGGATGCCTGTCAGTTAGCAAAACCTTTTAACTATTGTGCAAAAATAGACCTGCAGTCAGCATATCGATCTGTGCCTATCCATTCAGAAGATTACATAGCAACAGGGTTAATGTGGTACTTTAACACTTTCCAGACGTAACCACATCATGCGGTGGTTTTTGTTTCTATCTCTTCCCGACGTAACAACCACATCATTTTTGGTGTCTGGGAAATGTCCTCATATGGGGACGTAGCAACCGCCTGTGGTGGTTTCATTTTTTGTTTGTGGCTCAAGCCACAAACCTATAACTCACTTTGTCGGTCGGTCTGTCTGTCTGTCTGTCGGTCGGTCTGTCCAAAATTGTCGCACATTTTGACAAAATTGTCGCACTTCAAATCGAGGCTACACTTCAAATTGAGGCCGCTCTTTAAAATGATGTATTTTAAAAGCGTACAAAATAATAAACATACGTAATACAGACACTACAACAGACACGACGAGTATGCGGTGCTTCTTTTGATGAGCATAAGTAGGATACATAGTTTTAAATGTTTTTCAAAAGATATAAAAAGTTACGAAATGGTGCAGAGATCACATTCTGGTTTACAGATTAAAATTATTGAAAAGCCAGGGGAGGTGACTCATGATTGGAGTGGTAAAAATAGACCGCGTGCCACAAACTATTGCGATTCCGCGCTTGTTTTTAAATCCCTGTGTTTTCCATGATCGCTCTAGGAGAAACTAACACCACAGTAGCACATAGGGACATGTTAACTTTGTACTGGCTCTCAGTTTGAATGCTGGCGGTTGGCATACGTGCTGGAATTGAAATCACAAAAAGGTGTCCTGTAGTGTTGATGAGAGAGTGAAAGGACAGAGAGAGAGGGGTGTGTGGGTGTGAGGGAGGGGATGGATGCTTAAGTTGAACTTTGAAAGCAATGAATGAAAAGTTATATTTAAACAACCATGGCAATTACGTAAGCAAGGGTGGGAAGGAGTGAGTGAGTTAGAGGGATGAAAGGGAAGAACCAGGAAAGGAACAGCTCCACCCCTGTGGAGATGTTGGCTTGAAGTTGGGAATCAGAGAGGAGACCATGGTCACCACCTGCCGTGATAAAAGAGAGTAGAGAGAGAGAGAGAGTGGTCAAACGATTAAGGTAGGTGGTCAAAAGGAGATTGATGAAAAGGGGTGTGTAAAATGGGGGGGGGGGGGCGCCTTATTAGGTACGCCTTGAAGTCAGTAAAATACGGTAGTTAGTTTGTTTGTTTGTTAAATTGTGGCCATGTCAATCATTTTTGTCTTTATTGCACAGATCAACATGTGCCCTGCTGTTGTGTGATGCCAACAAATAAGTTACTATTTTTTTTTCTTTTGTTTTTTCTTTCTTTTCTTTCATTTATTTCTCTTCTCTTTTTCCTTTTATTTTGTTGTTTTCTTTTATTTCTATTGGTTTTTTCTTTTTTTTCTTTTGATGTAGTTAGTTTATTTATACATTGATTGGTTTAATCACATCCAAGCACTAATATGCACCAATCCAACGGTGTTAGAGTTGTGTCTGTCATGTTCCTATTGTACTCTATCAGCTGCTCATTATAATGTATCACACGTTTGTAAATTGTATGTAAACATGTACTCTGCATCTATTAAACTTTGTGAAGATAACAGTGGGAATTAGCAAGCACGAAGAGCCTTACATAGCCTGTAGAATGAACCATGCCACGTGCGTAAGCCATGTCCTTTCGTGTGTGTGTGTGTGTGTGTGTGTGTGTGTGTGTGTGTGTGTGTGTGTGTGTGTGTGTGTGTGTGTGTGTGTGTGTGTGTGTGTGTGTATGTGTGTGTGTGTATGCAAAAGAGAAAAGGAGTGAGAGAGAGAGAGAGAGAGAGAGAGAGAGAGAGAGAGAGAGAGAGAGAGAGAGAGAGAGAGGACCAATTGTGTGCACAAGTATGCGAGTATGTGTGTAGCCGTGTACTTGCGAACAGGAAACGTGTTTACTGTAACAACGGTCTCTCTGATTTATGGCCTTTTACCAGGAATGATGTATCCGCTTTGTTGTTCTTAAATCTCTTCATTCACTACTGCTGTGATTTATTGCTGTGAAACCCGCATTCAGCTTGACGTTTTGTGTTGGAGCTAACGGTACACAACAATGGTGAAATGTTTCTTTTGGGTTTAGTCTGGTTTAGTCTAGTTTCTTATTGTATATTTCTGTAACGGAGAATATCAGACCCAAGTCATGAAAGTCACTGTTAACTCTCTAGGGCCACACACATCATATATGATGCATAACATCTATCCTCTCCTAATAGCGAAATGAAAGCTGCAGCTACAATAAGAACCACCAAGTACCTTTCACAAGACAATAAACTTTGTCCTAGTTGATATCCTTGCCTTCCCATGATGCTTATGGAGTTTTACTATCCACTTCCTGTTTGATGATTTCATGCGTTCCAGCAACTCCAAAGCATTGCTAACAAAACCCATCCTAATATAACATTTGTGATAACATCATTGAGGTTAATTGTCATTATTGTTGGTATTTATGAATTAGAAACACATTTTGGAGCATGCTTGTAGTATTTTGACCACGTTACCAGTATTGAGGTTAATTAATGTTATATGTTTTTGAAGAAAATCAAGTACTTCAGAACAAAATGCATGTTTATGTTTTTATGATAGTATAGGCACCCTGATACACTTCATGCAGATGGACACTTAACAACTCCTTATCAATAATGCAAAAACCTTATTACTGATGACATTCTAGTAAAAGACACCAAGACCAGAATTTTGATTCATCGAGTCCGATCACTGGGCTGCCTCTGTGGGGGTCCACTGACCACTGCCAGCAGGGACACTACCAGGGGTCGACTTGTGTCAAATGCATCAACTACAATGTGTTGATATGCGTTAATTAACCCTAAAACTAATATTTCCATTTTCACAAAAAAATAAAGCAACACAACAAAGCCTGCTCACTGTATCATATATGATACACCGGGCCTTATGACTTTTCAAGTCTCTTAAAGCCTAGCATGTCATATACGATACATGCTCAAATATAAAAAATAATGGCAAGATCAAAATGTTTTCATTATTTTTGTTCTAATTTGTTAATAGTAATGTTGATTTTTAGTGTCATAATTTTCAGTGAAGTATTCCTAGGTGCTGGCCTTAGAGGGTTAAAACAAGCGTTTGTGACCAGTGAGGTGCATCACTTCAATGGCTTTAAACTTTTAGCAATGCATCCATCTATTATGCAAATAACCCCCGAAGAAATGCCTGTGGATATTTGATTGGTTCATAATAATCCAAACTGAGAATCTAATATACAACATCGTTAAGTTAAGTTCGTTGATTGTGGACATCAAGACGTAAATACAATGCTGCTATTTTGTTATATGCATAAATACACTGACTACGTTTTAATCTTTGGTACGGACGACAAAACGTATGTCATACTTTATTATCTTCTCATTCTGTATTGTATCAACTTCTTTGGAAGGCAGGATTCTGGCTTTTGTGAATGTTCTACTATTCCAATAAAACTGCCTTCCCTTAGTCTACTCTTGAAAGAGGTTATTTTGTTTTAGACACCTTCACTCCACAGCTTCATTCCTATTTACCGAACATCCCTTAAACAAGGTTACAATTTCAAACCGCCATGCTATGACGTCAAGTGTCCTTACCAAAATGTTTTATGTTTATGATCAGACATTTACAATCTCTGAACTTTTCATTTTTAGGGTGGAATGTATTGGTGTCGTGATTGTTGTCTACGTCTACACACCTGCTATTTTCTTGTGGGTTACCTCCGCCTTCCTTGAATGGATGTTTCGCTTCGTAAAATTCACGATATTCAAGAAGTACAATTCGCCAGTAACTATAAATGACTGATTATTGAATGTTGGCATTATCTTGTTGAGCATCAATAGTTTTTCATTTACAGATGCTCTTCTCTTGATGATGTTATGCATTTTCAGTCATGAAAAACTGGACTTCTGTTTGCGACCTGCGGCATGTTCATGTTTTTATTCACTTGCTGTTGTGTATCACTGGTTGTTACAGACTGGTTTATATAGAATGCTTGTATGTGTTGTGTATATATATAAAGATTTCCCTTTCACACCTCATTCACGTTACGCACCAAATAATCCAAACAAAAGGCAATAGTAAGTTCAACAAGTTAACTATTAAACCAAAGAATGGAGCGTAATATTCAAATACAAATAATAGACACTGAGACTAGGGATAACGAGTAATAGACACACTTATAATGTTCAAACAAGGAAGATAAACAACGCTGGACGATGACGACACTTCAGACGATGATGACGAGGACTGTTACACTTTGATGTTACATTGAAGGCGACGAACGATGGGGAACGATGAGGGGACGACGAACGAGAGGGACGATGATTTAGGTAGGAGACGATGAAGGGGGAAATAGGCACCACTCTGGTACCTCACTGAAGACAATCACAGTTGTCTCACATTGCTGGTGCAAAACACAATCCTGGCACCCACTGCCAGCACTCAGGGGGGATCACCACATTGAAGATGCCCACGGCGATGGTGATCTCGCAGATTAGAGTGTAGCCACACCAAGGCCACACACCAGGAAATGTAGCCACACCAAGGCCACACACCAGGAAATGTAGCCACGCCAAGGCCACACACCAGGAAATGTAGCCACACGAAGGCCACACACCAGCGATCACACCAAGGTCACAAGTAACGCAGGTACGTCGACAACAACGACGACCATTCAGCAATGCAGGTAGGTATCAGGCACCACGCTCAGTCAGCGAGGCAGGCCTCATGGTGTAGAGTTGAGAACTCTCAGCCAATCCTCCGTGACGACCATTCAGCAGTGCAGGTAGGTATCAGGCACCACGCTCAGTCGGCGAGGCAGGCCGCATGGTGCAGAGTTGAGAACTCACAGCGAACCCTCCGTGACGACCATTCAGCAGTGCAGGTAGGTATCAAGCACCACGCTCAGTCGGCGAGGCAGGCCTCATGGTGTAGAGTTGAGAACTCTCAGCCAACCCTCAGTGACGACCATTCAGCAGTGCAGGTAGGTATCAAACACCACGCTCAGTCGGCGAGGCAGGCCTCATGGTGTAGAGTTGAGAACTCACAGCCAACCCTCAGTGACGACCATTCAGCAGAGCAGGTAGGTATCAGGCACCACGCTCAGTCGGCGAGGCAGGCCTCATGGTGCAGAGTTGAGAACTCTCAGCCAGCCCTCAGTGAGGTGTCTTGACTCCCATACCCAGAACTGAAAACTACAATAATATCTTCAGTCCATATGCCTGAAGTTTAACTCCCCACAATTAACCCCCCTATTCAGTCATGTGGGAAAATGTATATCTTCGTAACAAAATACAAAACAATGAATTATTTTGTTAATAGAAATACAAACGCAATACATGAAACAGTCGAATATTATTCAAGTAATAAGAATAGCAAAAACGACTGTCAAATAATTATTGTCTCCCTTGAGTACTTAATAATTATAATGAAATGCAGAACACAATTAATGAACATCTTTCACAAATCATGTTCTGCGCAAAATAGTACACATTCAATTAATAATCATTACCACTACAAAATAAAATCATCACTATGCATTCTGATACAAACACTTACCCCAGTCCACTGGTTACTGGGTTATAAAGACATCCTCACAAACTAGAGGACTTGTATTTTTAAAATTAACTTGAAGTGTTAATTGAAATCCATCAGTGTTTCTACAATGCTGACTGAATTAACATGGTCTTCAACGTTGTCATAAATAATTATCACAAACAATTCCATGGAAATGATGAAGACATAATGCAGGGAACAAAGAACAGTGGAGACATTCCATGGAAATGATGAAAACATAATGCAGGGAACAAAGAACAATGGAGACATTCCATGGAAATGATGAAAACATAATGCAGGGAACAAAGAACAGTGGAGACATTCCATGGAAATGATGAAGACATAACGCAGGGAACAAAGAATAGTGGAGACATTCCATGGAAATGATGAAGACATAATGCAGGGAACAAAGAACAGTGGAGACATTCCATGGAAATGATGAAGACATAATGCAGGGAACAAAGAACAGTGGAGACATTCCATGGAAATGATGAAAACATAACGCAGGGAACAAAGAACAGTGGAGACATTCCATGGAAATGATGAAGACATAATGCAGGGAACAAAGAACAGTGGAGACATTCCATGGAAATGATGAAAACATAACGCAGGGAACAAAGAACAGTGGAGACATTCCATGGAAATGATGAAAACATAATGCAGGGAACAAAGAACAGTGGAGACATTCCATGGAAATGATGAAAACATAACGCAGGGAACAAAGAACAGTGGAGACATTCCATGGAAATGATGAAGACATAACGCAGGGAACAAAGAACAGTGGAGACATTCCATGGAAATGATGAAAACATAATGCAGGGAACAAAGAACAGTGGAGACATTCCATGGAAATGATGAAAACATAATGCAGGGAACAAAGAACAGTGGAGACATTCCATGGAAATGATGAAAACATAATGCAGGGAACAAAGAACAGTGGAGACATTCCATTCTTGGACTTTAGATCATCTTTCCAATAGTAACTGGATAAATCAGCGCGATGATCACTTTGAATGGAAGCTACATCATTCGGTGTCTGTTGTATTGGTTGATAGAACAAAGCTCGTTG
>CM065710.1:30670568-30718068 GCA_017654935.2 Phymorhynchus buccinoides
TCTGCTCTGCTCTTTTGCCTCGGCGCGGTCACTTGCACGCGTTTGTACAGAAGCTGCGTCCTATAACTCTGCAAAAAATCACAATGTTGCTAGAACTCTGCTCAGAACTGGGGCACTGTCTTGTTTTACAGACGCTGGCCATAACCTCCACAACAATGTTCAGAAACTCTGCTGCAGAACTGGCAGCTCTCTTGTTTTTTACAGATGAACGGCCCTAAACTCCATCAACAAATCTTCATGAACTCTACTGCATAGGCTCACTGTCTTGGTTTTGATAGATATTATTGTGCCCTATGAATCTCCGACAATCAATGTTCAGAAACTCTGGCTTCAGAACTGCACTGTCTTGGTTTTACAGAATCTATGGGCCCATAACCTCCATGGCATTATCTTATACTGTAGTATTTGGCAGAAACTCTGGCTAATAGGAACTCGCTCTCTTGGTTTACAGATAACGGCCCTAAACTCACAACAAGTCTTCATGAAGGCCTATCTCTATAGGCTCACTGTCTTGGTTTTATTAGTAATATGGCCGCTAAACTCGCACAACAATGTTGGGTGGGTAGAAACTAGCTCGATACTTTCAGTTCTGTTGGTTTTACAGATAACGGCCGCGCTAAACTCCACAACAATCTCATGAACTCTACTCATACTCAGCTGTCTTGGTTTTAGCATGGAATATGGTCCTTAAACTCCACACAATCTTTCATCCTGAAGCTTCTGGGCTCTGACTTGGTGGGCCAGTCAAGACATTTAAACGAAGAGTTTACTAGTTTGTACAGGGTTAGAAGTTGGTGGCTATTCTGTTATTGGACTCAGCATGACGTCGCTGACTGCATGCGCGAATACTGTTTATCTGTCGGTATTGTTCTATACGGGTCACGCTTCCAGTTGACAGTACCAATCTAATACATTGTAAATGGCCTACAGGGGTTATTGTTAGAAGGAAGAAAGCAACAGCTGCAGCAACCAAGGTGACAGTCAGTGGAAGAGGCACCTTCTGTGTCTGGAATCCGGCATGCTTGTTGTTACATGAAAGACGTTGGTTTGTTGTAAGAGAGCTGATCCAGTGTGCGCTCAACAGAGTCAGTGTTGCTGACCATCCAGTCTTAGTAGGAAAGTAATACATAGGTTGAAGATAGGTCGTATCCATTGAATAGCATGCAGTTGTGTCAACAACCACCGGTAGCATTCTGTATTGTGTACACACATATATTCCGCCCAGCGAAGATCATGAGGCCATTCTAAATAATGCCTATTTAAAAATGCATAATGAAAATGAAAATACCATTCAATTCTGCAGTAGTTCGTGACTTTCCTTGGTACCACACATGCACATGACATGAAGAGGCCAGCAGCTCAGAGATCAGCTCTGAGCTATGGACAGGGACAACCGCAGCATCCATGATGAAACAGGGATTCCCCACCCCCCACACACAGGCCCTCGCGTCTAGTGATGAATTGTAAATCATTTGGCGATCTGGCCAGGATCTCCTGATTCCTTGAAATTACTTATATCATTAAACATGTATGAAATTTGAAGACTCGCAATGGTATATCAAGAACAATCTGGTCGCGACACGGCGCAGAACTATGAAGAGAAATCACTGGATCGTGGAGCGGTAGGAAGACGGAAGCATGATCAGATTACGCATTACTTGCGTCGCATAACCCGCAAGGCACTACACCACTGCATAGGCCAACATCTCAATAATGATTTGGGCTGGGCGTCCTAAATCTGGTCGGTTTAGATCGTGCGCACATGTCTCTTTCCGGCATGACGGCGCGAATTCTGGCATTCTAGCGTCCCTGTAAATTTCTATCGTAGCATGATGGTGGATAGGACGGGCTCATCTATCTACGGCATTTTGTTTGGAATTTCAATTGTAAAGCCTAGTTCACATAAACCATGTATGGCGATGATGGTGGATAGACTGGCTATCATCTACCAGTTTGTGTTGAACTTTGATGAGAATAGAATAAGTACTATAGCTAGCATCATTAGCGAGAACTACTAAATGGCAGCTGTCAGTTTTTGATTACGCAAATATTCAAAAACACTGGTCAGGCAGCAGTGAAGGACCTTGCGACTCATTATAAGCCTATATGTCTCATATGAGGATATTTTATATCTTTCCAAACTAAAATGAAAGGGTTTGATCTTAAATTATGTTATCGTATATGTATGAAAAGGTAAAAAGAAAAAAAGAAAAAAAAAAAAGAAAAAAAAAAAAATTAAAAAAAAAAGAATTATAAGTTAATAAAATGTGGAGTAATGGAGATCAGTAGAGAGACAGAGAGATGCAGAGAGAGTCAAGGAGAGAGTAGGAAGAGAGAGTAGAGTACTTTAATTTAAAAGGGTCTAAGACACATGATGGGTTTGCAGTTAAGGTCTGCTGTATCACTTTAAAGCATATTCACTAAAATATCATGCTATTTTCGCCCGTGACAACACGAGTGAAGTTGTAAGTCATATCTGAGTGGCCTTATCACTGGTTGGCCATGGGAGAAATAGAGAATATTGTTGTGAGATTATATTTGTTTAACAAAGCACATTGCAGGAAATAACAAGATATAGAAGCATTCGGCGGAGTAATCGCATACAAACACGTAAGCCTAATCTATCAATTAGAGTAGAGAGCTCAATGGCTCCAATGACTGCAGTTAATGAGGTTTATTGGGCTATAAATGCGTGAGCTCGGCATTAGCAATCGGCATGATAAATGATAATATGATAAACATGGAAAAAGCAATGATCGACATCGCGTAAGAGTCCGCACTGGAAACGTCATGGCTAGAACAGTTGTCGCTCTTTCTTTAGTTCTTTTCGGTTTCACATCAGTCATTTCCACAAGACAGGCTACACGAATGTCAACAGAGAAGTAGCGGTGTAGCAGCACCCTTCAACCTCAGATGGGGAGTGTTGGCACACAGCGGTCCTGTCATCCCAAGTGGAGACACGGATAAGTCCTCGAATAAAAAGTGGAGGGGGGGGGGGGAAATGCAAAAGTGGGGGAATAAAAAGGAAGGGGAAAAAAGCAAAAAAGAAAAAAGAGTCTCTAACTTCTCGTCTTCGGTCAGCAGTGGCTGATTTGCTTACTCTTTCCGCCCCTGTGGAGTGTGTCAAGTTTCTCGTCACTCTTCTGTCAGCATTTTTCGTTCGTATCGTGTTTGAACGTAACCAGTAACAGGCCTGAATCAGGTCTGAGGTGTGCATGGGGAACTCCATCACGATGTCGTCCGACTCGAGTATGACACTCCAGACGTATCTAGTACGACGATGCACTACCTAGATTTCTGAAATGGTTTTGTTCTGTCCTTGTCCGCTAAGTGTCCTCTTCGTACCAGGGCCCTGTCAGATGTATGAGTAGTAGACATAGTGTGTTTCTGTCGCTGTCTCTAAGTCTCTTCTGCATGTCAGGGCCCTTTCAGTGTGGTAGAGACATAGTTTGTTTCTAGCCTTGTCTCTAAGGCTCTTCTGGCACAGGGCACCTGTCAGTAGTAGAGTAAGACATAGTTTGTTTCTGTCTGCTTGTCCTAATGGCTGCATTCTGCACAGCCTGTTCAGTGGAGTATAGACATATTTGTTTTCGTCCTTGTCGCCTAAGGCTTCTTCTGCAAACTAGCCTGTCGGGGGTGAGAGTTAGAGACATAGTTTGTTTTTCTGTCGTCTTGTCCGGCTAAGGGCTCTTCTGGGCACAGGCGCATGATCATGGAGAGTATAGACTATAGTTTTTGTACGAGACGCTGTTTGGGGGGCTTTGATGGCATTCTTCGCCTTTCCTTGATCACGATCTAAAAAATATAAAAGAAAAAATAAGACCCCAAAAAAAAAAAAAAAAAATCGTTCCGGTGTTTGGCAGGCTGTGTGTTGAAGCGTGTCGCGGTTGTTTCGATGGGGCTCGCGCGCATAGCTGCTGATTCACTTTCTAGTGACTGGCTTGAGGCGGCAGAACAAGCAACTGTGTTGAAGCTTCTTTTCTACCAACCACCTTCCAGGCTCGTCAGCGGTAGCTGTCGATAGCATAGGCGTTGAGGAGTTATACCGAATGATCTTTCTGGGAAGCAGAAACAGTCAATAATCCGTAATTACACACAGAAGCCTTCAAGGTGTGGCCCTGTCGATCAGGTCGGGGTGTGTCTTTAGCCGAGAGAGAGAGAGAGAGAGAGGTAGTAGGGGGAGGGATGGGAGGGAGGGATGAGATATGAGAGTAGAGTGAATGAAAGACGGACTAGAGAGAAACGGATCAGTGACTGTACAGATATCACAGAAATGAGACTAGAGTGAAAATACAGAGATATGAGGCTGAATGAACTACCTGATATATTATGTATTGGGAAGACAACGTAGACGGGGTAAAAAGCGGCATGGCAGATGTTAAGTAAGGCCGCACCCGCAATTATCTGCATGTAAATAAAGAGATAGATTTCAGTTCGAAATTTGCGACATGAGTACGATTCTAGACAATTAAGCGCTCGTCTGCATGGGGCGAGTAATGAGACTGAAATTTTGCTTAACTTTCATGAGATAATTGTGGTGGGCTTCTTACCCGCCGCATGGCGCTTGGGAAAATACCCCGTCTTCGCCCTAAGTACTTTATAATCGGGCCGGGGCGTCTCTGTGAAATAGGGGTGCTCCCCCCTCAGAGGAATCGGTCTCGCAGTGCATTTAGGCGTGCTACCCAACTTATTTATTTTTTTGTGGGCATGCGCAGATATTTAATTGATTGTATGAGGAATGTGGGAGAAAAATAGGATAGGAAGACGAGGGAAAAGAAAAGATCAGACTGAGAGGAAACAAGAAAAAGAAAAAGAAAGGAGGGAGGGGGGGGAAAAGAAGAAAATGGGGAAAGAAATAATACGGGGGGTGGGTTGGGGGGGGTGTTATCCTTATTTTGTCGTCATGCATCTTTTTCCAGGCACTGGGTTAACGTGTGCTAATGCTGTGCACACAGGTACTGCGATTTATCGTCTCATCCGAAAGACTCCTACGTTCAGACCGTTAACAGGCCAAGTGCAAACTGAGAAAAAAATCCTGCCTGTAGGCCTAGCACAGGTCAAACTCGGGCTTTACTTGACACAAGGCGAACACATTATCTCTGTGCCACTCGACCCCCAATAACTAAATCGGCTTTTGCTATGCAAAGACATCGTTCTATAAACATTTATAGGCATAAGGGGGGAAAAGGTCCTCGGGCCCCTTCTCTATCCTTTTCCCTGCCATTTGCAGCTATGGGCGGCCTTTTAGGGTTGTTGCTCTAGTTAGAAGTTTCAGATTTAGGGGCATTTTTAAATGCATCACCATTATGTGGCACGAATTACTAAAATTACTAAATATTGAAGAATGGCTAGCAATACTATATCGGAATGTTTTCATTATTAAGCTCACTGTAGCATACACAGAACAACCAAATGAGGCAGACCCCCCCAGCACGTCACGGCACAGCACCACACGACACACACAGTCTAACGATTACACAGTATTCAAAGATTGTTTTATACTGCTTTGACGCCCTTTTGGTCATGGATGACTTGAAAACAAATCAAGGGGGGGCAAATAGTCTAATGTAACAATTGAAACGTTTATAAAAGACAACTTCTGATATTAAATAATCACACTCGATGAGACATGTTTCACAACTTACTAAAGTCTGGTTAGGTCATTTTAACATATTCGCGCCCCACGCAGGGATATCTCTATTTCGGGCCTATGGGTCAACACAGTGTTATGACACTCATAATATGACTTACTAAGCTCAGCTAGTGTTGGCATGGGGAAATATAATTTATTTTGTGATATTGCTAGCGTGTACACAGACCTTAGAAATGTCGCTAAATGTAATGACACTTTTGTGAAACCACAGTTGAGTGCAAACGACCATAGTTAAATACGGACTTTACACATATCTAAAGTTAGCTGACATGTCATATAATTATTATTTGGGATCATTTCATTCTAAATGAAATTCATTTGTGTCGAGCCAAGTTCTTCTGGTCGCATCTCAACATAATCGTTATCCGAGCAGGGTATTCTTCAAATCTTCTGCCGTTTCTATGATGAGTTTTATGATTGGCCATAACTCGAAGTTGTCATTAAAGGATATATATGAAAAACATCAGGCAATATTATCAATATATCCTTTGCACGACAGAATCTGTTTTAAAATTTCGATTAATAATAACATTTAGTTACTAAGCTCTGTAGGGGCGTCATATTCAGGTAAGGTCTTGTAATTATCCTCTTAATGAAATACGAAAGGTCATTTCTTACAAAGACTGTTACATCTACGAAACGTTTGCGGATGTATCCCAAACCGGCAAATCCAGTTCTTACAGAGATTTCTGTATATGCGCGTACATTTCGGACCACTTATCAGATGTACAAGCCATTATTTGTTTGATGAATAAACCTATAACAATTTTACAGCAGCCTACACACAGAACCGCCGTTGCCCCACGGCACACTATCAGCAATGCATCACACACACAAACATGCACACATGCATCAAACATGCTACACACACACACGTTGCTCCGCTATTGACTTTTGATCCTACGATAATTCTTAATCTAAATTGGGTAATTTAACAAATGCATCAAAACAGTGAAAATCGCCACTAAGAGTGTGCGTTCAGGTGAAGGAACAGAAATGATGAAGGGTGTAAGTCTTGGACTCATGCAGTAGATGGCATCTGACGGATCTTGTGAGCTATCTCGTGTGCTTCTTCAGTAAAGCACGCAGGGCTTTAACGTAGGGCTTGTTCATTTGTGCCACTGGACCCCTATTTGCCCGGTCTGGCTATTAAACGTTCTTATTCACTACAAATTAGTTTTTCAAAGAATTGCAGATCGGCTTTGTTTTCATCGACTATAAGCCAGTAAACCCGCAAACTATGCTTTTTCTGAATCTCTGTCTCTGAACTGTCTTTGGAGTTACACATAATATGTAGAGTTGAGCGTGAGGCAGGGCAAGTTATGGAGTAGCGCGTACAGAAATAAGGCATGGCTCACGAAAGCACCCGTATACTGTATTGATATTTTCGTCAATCAGGCATTACATCCTCTGCATTATTAAATATATCGCTCGCAGGGTGGAACAAGGAGGAAACAACAAAAAAAACCCAACAGCGAGGCTACTTGTGCAGTCATCAAGGTGTATAGGTCATGACGACACTACTCTGTTGGTCTGGAATCATGGGTGGGAGTGTTTTAGGGCAGAAATCGAGCCTTGGCTTTGGTTATGCTCAGCAACAGATCTGACGCAGCTGTCCATAACAGGTACATTGTTGAATATAGCAGGGCTAGTAACACAAAACGGTTATGAACGCAGTGTGATAAATTGGCGTATCCAGTCGGCAAGTAGCGCGCGCGCTGGTCCTCTAAAGTTATGACTGCCATTTATCGCCAGACTATTAATATGTTATCTGAGCACAGGTTACCTATTAACTGCTAATGATAGTAAGGATTACTATATCTAGGTGCGCAAGTAACTCGTGTACTTTCGTCTTTCATCCAGGCTACAGTACTAAAAAAAAAAACACTGTACGGCGTAAGTGAGCTGCGCACAGCAGGCAGAAGCAGCTCTGATGGCATAGTAAGGGGCCAGCAAGGCGCTCGGCATAGATGAAAGAGGTTCTGCTGTGTGAAGTATAGATTCTATTGCAAGCTTACACGCAAATCGTGCTACCGATAACTGAAAATATATTACTTTATAATGTCGCTTGTTTCGGTCCAGCGCTCTAGAGGACCTATTATCAGCTGTAGCTGGTGGGCAGTGCACACGGGCCTAGTAACTTTGAAGAAAACGCTGTACGGTGGTTGTATAATGTATCGATGCATGATCGGAATCACCAGATCACTTTTCCGAAGCACTCCGAAAATTCTGACGACAAGCCAGGATCGTCCCAGATACTCTCTGATGAGAATTGCGTAGCTGTTATGTAAGGTCTTGTTTCAGATGCATTCCAGATGGGCGATTGTTCTTTGGGAACGTTATGTGATATAGTCCCGCAGTTACTTGGTCAGCTGGCTAGGGGGGGGGAGGGGGGGGGGAGGGGTTGTGGGGATTCAGTTTTGTTACGGTTGAAATCAGCTGTACGAAAGACGGAACGAAGCAACATGCCTAGGAAGATTGTGAATGACACTTAGGATATAAGAAGGCGACACGTCCGTCATTGTTTTGATACCACGATTATGGAAGCTGTTTATCCTTCTGGACGATGGCTAGTCTATTCGACTTTTAAAGTTATACTGGCAGGGGCATAGAGATTATTTATCATCCGCGCTTAGATCTGCATCCTGTGTCCCTCCTAAAACTCATGATTCCTTTTAGGCTGTGTTTCATGCGTGTTGAAATTTAACGACGCTCTATGTGGGAGAAGAGTCGGGGTAAATTATAAGCGCATGGGGGTCGGGTATAAGCCGCAACCGCAATTATCTGCTATGAAGATGGAAGCAAATTTCCGTCTCATTTTGGTCTGCGCTGAGACAGGTCGTTAATGTCTAAGGCAATTGCGTCTGCATGGCATTAGTGAATTGTACTGACATGTTTCTTTATTTCATGAGATCAGAATTGGGTGGGCTTCTTAGCGCGCGCCGCATTATGCGCTTTTTATCGCCGGGTCTTCCCTTTAAAAACAAGTAAAACGTGCTTTTCACATTAGACGTGTTTATGTACCCCCTCATGTATGTGTATGATGTATTACTTGTAATCTTAAAATGTGTACTTTATACATCATGGCATGCTAATTTGCAGTATGTCCCATATGTATTTTTGTCAGCTATGTCTTCGCTGTGAGACTATTTAAAATGCAAACCAGTAAAACTAACTTGGTGTTTGATTATGTTCTTTTAAAAACAAAAAGGAAAAAAAAAGACAGATGAAAAATAAGACTTTTTTGTGGCTAGCTTTTAGTTTTTCTCTGCTTATTAGGGAGGCATATGGCAGGAACCAAAGTCCAGGACTAGCTGTTTCGACTCTTAGGAGTCTCGATCAGCTCGGGCTAGCATCGATGGGGTCCTAACCGCTAGCAATTGTTGTTAAGCTACTCTCGGCCCTCAAACAAGAAGTATTGTTCCACAGAATGGAATGTTTCATCTTTTGGGAGAAAATGGTGGGGGGAAAAATAGGGGAGGATTTTTTTTTTTTTCACTATTAAAAGATCATAGGGATGGCAAAAAAAGATTTATAGAAATCTATTATCATATGCATTTCAGAATGGCTTCTAACTTCTGAGTTCTGTCCGTTAGGCTGGGGAGAACAGTGCGTGCTAGCAGTATGATGTCTTGAATTTCTCTGCATTACCTATTTATTTCCGGCTTGATACTTTATGATGTTCATTTGGATACCTCATTTCAGTTGCTGCGGCCGGCATCTCTATTACATGTCGCTTATTTTATCGATATTTAAAAAATTGAAGCTTTCGATATGTTCACACATTTATACTTAAGATTTATTATTTCTAGGATTTACTTGTGGGAGTGCTGGTTTGGTTTTTTGGAGGCGTCTTTTACTGCATATAGCCAGGAAGGATACATTTCTCTATTTTGGAACAATCTTACCTTCTTTTTTCTTTTCAACATGAAAATATACTGCTGCACACACGAATCTGCACACAGCTTTCATTAAATTATCATGGAGTACTGATGCATAGGCAAACTAATCACGACGCAAAAATACCTCAATAGTTTCAGTGTGCTGGATAGCATTTGTACATCTAAAGATACAAAATCTATACATTCAAAAATACCTTATGACTTGAGTTTATATATTGCCTTACATCGTGCAATATTATTTTATGTCAATAGTTCACAAAACCTATAGCGGCATTCAATAACTCACCAATACTCAAAAGAAAAGGACGGACTGGGCTCTTTAATATTGTCCATATGCCACATATCCAACAAGAAATAACAGATGGGCTCCACATAAATTAACTAACTTTTGACCTTGACCCTTGATTAAGCGCGAATGTTCTCTTATGCCATTTTTTTTTTTTTACATAATTGAAGCTTTACAAGTTCATAAACTTCATTTGCTAGGTGCGTTAGTTTATGGTAAACTGTTCTGCATTTTGAGTTACTGATCAAAGTCAAGGTGCAATGTCTAAGGTGCTCATAGGCTTGGTATGTGTGTAATCGTGTTTAGTTATATCTTTCGCATTATGCAATTACAGAGCTTCTAAATTTAGTGCAGCCTGGTTCGACAGTGGTCCATGTCATGTGTCGTGTAAGCGGAGTAGGGTTGCTAGATTTCATGACCTTTGACTCTGTTGCCTGACTTTGAACTTGCATCTCTTATACTTGCTGCATGTGGTTATAGTTGCAACCACCCTATCGGCACCGGCACATAACCCGCTTCAAAGTGTGTGTGAAAGTGTAATCACGTGCTAAATATCGCATACCATCAGGGGGGTATGATGGGGACTTTCCGATGTTGGGGAATGGGAGGGGCGTAAAGTAGGCTCTGGAACTTGGTCCCGCTCAGCTACTCGACTTTGTTTTGTCTGGCTTTTTTCTGCTGATGACTTGGCTTCGGGTTCCCGCCCGGGTTTTTTTTTCTTTTTCTTTTTTTTGTTCCGTCTCTCTTTTTTGGTATTTTTTTTGTTGTTTTTATTTGCCCCCCTTTTTATTATCTTCCCCTTGTTTATTTGTTGGTCGCTGCTAGCTGCGTAAGGACGTTTTGTGCACAGACAGTGGGCGACCTTTCATGCTGTTTGTCTGGTAGCTCTGATAGGGTGTGCACGCCTGCCCCTCCACCTAGTCTACAGCATCCCAGCGTTAGGCGCTCTAGTCGTTCTCGAGCAGTCTTCTGGGCTGGATTGGTGCTAGTTTCGCATGCTTTCTGATAGCTTGGGCGAAGGGGGTACTGCTTTACGCATGTAACAGAAAGTTGACGTCTGTTCTTAGGGCGCGGCTCTATGTAGCTGGTTTGTTAGAGGGAAGTGTGTACCGCAGGTTATATAGGGTGTGTACCCTGATTCAACGGTGTGCATTCCTGGTGCTAATTAGTTAGTGGTAGCCTGTCCTAGTTGAAAGGGTGTGCAGCCGTTCTAAGCGTGTGCAGGTGTGCTCTAGGTGAAGGGTATGCACACAGGTAAGGGGGTGTACGGCCTCGTTCAACGGTGTGCACCCTGGTGGAAGGGTATGCGACACGCAGGGAGACGGGGATGGTACCTGCCGTTCAACGGTGTGCCACGGCTCTGGTGCAAGGTTTGTGTAGGGCCCTAGGTGAATGGTGTGTAGGGAGGGGCCTCGTTCAACGGTGTCCCTCCTGGTGAAGGGTATGGCGCCCATGGTATATGAGGTGTAGCCGTTCAACGGTGTGGCATCCTGGTCAAGGTTGTTGTACCCAGTTAAATGGTGTTGTACCCAGTATAGGGTTGTGTCATCCTGTAATAGGTGTGTACTCATAATAGGGGGTGTACGTCCCGTTCAAGGCGGTGTGCATCCTGGTCAACGTGTGTAGGCCCTGGTATAAAGGTGTGTACTCAGGTATAATGGTGTGTACCCATGGTAAAGGGTGTAGCAATTCCTGGTAAAGGTGTGTACAGCAGGTAAGCAGGTGTGTTCGCGATTGCGCTGTTCAACGCGGTGTGCATTCTGGTTAAAGGGTTTGTACCGTGTCGTAGGTAAAGGTTGTGTAGCGCCTAGGTAAGAGGGTGTGTACCCATAAATGGTGTAGTACCCATTTAAAGGGTGGTGTATTGCTGGTAAATTATGGTGTTACTCAGGTAAATTGTGTGTACCCCGTTCAAGCGATGGGGCATTCTGGTAAAGTTTGTGTACCCGCGGAGTAAAGGAGTTGTGTAGCCCAGGTTTCTCCCACGGTGTGCTATCCTGGTAAATGGTGTGTAACGCCGTTAGGTAAAGGGTGTGCAGATTTATGGTAATTAGGGTGTGTAGCCGCAGGTAGAAGGCTTGTGTACGACCAGAAAGGTTCGTGTTAGACTCGAGTGTAGAAGGCTGTGTACGTGTGCCAGGTGAATAGGCTGTGTAATCTCGCGTTCAGGCGGTGTGCATCTTACCGCTGCCGGGCTAGGAGGCATTTATTTAACGTATGACGAAGCTGAGGGTGATGGGGGAGTGGGGGGAGGGTAGAGGATGGCAGGGTACTGGCATCAAAATGAAAAAGAAAAAGAATCGATGGATGACGGAGTAACAGGTTTTTGTGCGCTGTGTACTACAGCAGCAGTTAGGAAGACTTTCGCTGCATGATCATGCCTCAACAATAACAACACGTAACTGTTCTTGACGTCATTGTTGTGACGCCACATTCTGTGTGTCTAATTCGGTGGTGTTGGGGCGTGTGTGTGTGTGTGTGTGTGTGTGTGTGTGTGTGTGTGTGTGTGTGTGTGTGTGTGTGTGTGTGTGTGTGTGTGTACTGTGTGTGTGTGTGTGTGTTTGATAATTCATGTTGAACTCTCTCTCTCCTCTGCAGCTCTCTCTCTCTCTCTCATGCCCTCTCGTCTCTCCTCTGTGCACTCTCTCTCTCATATCCTATAGGTCGGCGCTCCAGTGCCATATTTGTAGTTATCACTTCCGAAAACTATCGTATATACTAACGCCATCGATCTCTTGGGACCCTTTAGTTAGGGCTAGAGTGGTCATTTATCATGGTTAATAGCATCTTCATATAACAAAATTCAGCATCTCGCATCTATGATAATGGGGGCCAGTAGATAAAAAAGAAAAAAAAAGAAGGAGAAAGAGAGTGGGTGTGTAACCTGGCGCTAAGGCATCTCCACTATAACAAATGAAAGCATCTCCGCCTAGACAGGTTCAGAGAGTGGATTCCTGGGTAATAGGCATCTCCACTATAACAATATAAAACACGCTCAATGGAGATGTGTGTGTATGTGTGGTGTAGTTTTGGGTGGCGTGCAGGTGCTAGTTCTTTATGAATCGTAGGATGAAAAGTGCGGTGCGAAGGCTATGTGAGCATGGTTTGCTATGTTCTTTATAATGGCGTAGTATGAAGGCTGGCGTGTGCGAAGGCGTAGTGAGGGCATGTTTGCTATCTTTTTTTTACTTTTTTGTTTTTTTTTACTTTTTTTTTTTTTTGTTTTTTTTATTTTTTAGTTCTTTATAATCGTAGATGGAATGGTGGTTGGTTCGGAAGCGTAGTGTAGAGGCAGGTTTGCTAGTTGTCGCATAATCGTAAGATGAATGTGGTGGTGTGGAGGCGTAGTGGCGGTGAGCAGGTGAGTCGGCAGTGTAGCGTAGTGATGTCAGGTTTGGCTAGTTGTTCAGTCAATTCAATACACTTTATTCATTTCCTTGTGCTGGAAATTAAATGTGGGGCGATGCAGCAGGTTCGATAGACCAATACTTAAAAAGTCATTTTCCATATTAAGTTATGCCATTCAATCGAAACAGCCGACAAGTTGAAGACTAGATAAAATGCATAGTCACATCATCAGAGGAATTAATAAAAGTGGGAGATGATTTGTATTAGAATGATGTGCAAATAACTGATGGTAACGTACACTCATACTAAAGCGACTAATATTTACTGGCTAGAAAATAGATGAAATCTGGGCAATTAAGATTAATATTAAGATTAGCTAGCGGCATGCCAATGGCTGTCGCCATTGGGGAAAACGTCACCACATAATTAATATAAGCAATACTAAATTCGAATTAATATATGATATTACATAATTATGGCGATCAAATTTTAATAATACAATCAGCAGCGTAAGCAAGAGGCGATAAGCACCGAGTCGTTTTATATCCCGCACCCCCCCATGACACGTTAAGACAGTGCTGGCCTAATCATTCGAATAATACAGGGCGGGATGGCGGCAGAGGGAAGAAAGAGTTTAAGTTGGGGCCTTGATGTTCTTGCACGTGGGGCATCGCAGTCTGGCCGGCTTCTGTCTGAATGCGTCTGCTGTCAAATGTCGGCCTAATGTCAGGGGTGTGTCTCGTCGTTCATGATCGTCGTCTCATTTTGTCAGTCAGTTTCTGTTGTACATGTCGTCATGTAAGGGGTGTGTCTTCGTCGATCATGTATCGTCGCTCATTTTGTCAGTAGTGTTCTGTTGTACAGGTCGTCATGTAAGGGGTGTATGCTCGTCATTCATAGATCGTCCTCATTTTTCAGTCATGTTATTGCGTTGTGTTCTGTTGTACATGTCGTCATGGTACGGGGTGTGTCTCGTCAGTCATGATCGTCCTTCATTTGTCAGTCATGTGTTCTGTTGTAGGGCAGGTCGTCATGTAAGCGGGTGTTTCTCGTCAGTCATGTATCGTCGGCTCAGTTTGTGCAGTCAGTGGTTCTGTTGTACATGTCGTGAAATGTGAACAGGGGTGTGTCCGAGGACAAGCTCGATTGATCGTCCTCAGTTTGTCAGTCAGTGTTTCCTGTTGTACATGTCGCATGTAAGGGGGTGTGTCTCGTCCAGTCATGATCGTCTTAGCGTTTGGTCTAGTCAGTGTTCTGTGTAGGCGTTGTCGTCATTTGAGGGGTGTGTCTCGTCTAGTTCGATGATGCGTCCTTCAGTTTGTGCAGTCAGTGTTCGGTCTTACTTATGTCGTCATGTAAGCGTGTGTGTCTCGTGTTCAGTCATGATCGTCCTAAGTTTGTCAGTCTAGCTGTTCTGTTGTAGGCGGGTGGGAAAAGAGTGAGTCGTCCATGGTCAGGTGTGTGTCTCGTCAGTCATGAATCGTCCTCTAGTTTGTCAGCAGTGTTCTGTTGTACCTGTCTTCATGCAATGGGTGTGTCTCGTCAGTGCTGATCGTCCTCAGTTTGATGCAGTCAGTGTTCTGTTTGTAGTGCTAGGTCGTCGATGTAATGGTGTGTGTGCTGCGTCAGTCATGATTCGTCCGCTCAGTTTGTCAGTCAGTGTTCCTGTTGTACAATGTCGTCTATGTAGGGGTGTTCTGCGTCATCGTTTGAGGTCGTGATCTCGCTCAGTTTTGTCAGCCAGTGTTGGCGTTGTAGCGGATGTCGTCATGTAAGGGTTTGTCTCGTCAGTCATGATCGGTCCTCAGTTTGTCAGTCAGTGTTCTGTTGTACAGGTCTTTCAAAGGTTTTTGTTTTATGGTCCCACCACGCTGGCACCCGCTTTTCTTATATTAATCTTTATCTGAGTCGGACCTTTGTCTTGTTTTGATTGATGATATGGTGGTGATGTGAATGTCAGGCTATAAAGTGACTTTTTAATTTTTTGTCAATAGAATAAGCGTGCGGCTTGTGGTTTGGTACAGATATTATTTTGGTGCTGTTTTATGGATGTACAGATTTTGGCTAATAAGTTGGTAGAAACTGAGGTGAGTGTGTGTTTGACGCGGCTAGGCAGGTCTGGGTGTGTTGTGAATGTGAGTTCCTTCTGGGTAGGGTGATTATTATTTTGTATTCTTAATGTCTTTTTGTTTGACTATATGGCATTTAGTTCTTTGATTTCATAATCTTATTTCTTTCTATGTGCAGCACTTATTTGACTTGCTTTATTCTAAAGATGATTATCATCCCTGTTATGTTATTCACGCGGCTCCGTTTTTATTTTGGAAGTACTGATTCCTTGGGTTAAATGCCTCGACCAGCTGTTGGCTCCTCACTTTCCTTTTCTGTCTTTTGGGGATTTGTGACAGCGAAGCGTAATGAGGGGCAGGTTTGCTAGATTGTATTATTAATCGGAATAGGTAGAGAGAGAGAGTAGAGATCGAGAGAGAGAGAGAGAGAGTAGAAGCTAATTTGTGTGTGTGTGTGTGTTTGTCTCTTGTGTGTGTGTGTGTCATGTGTGTGTGTGTGTGTGTAGTGTGTGTGTGTGTTGTGTGTGTGTGTGTGTACGCGGCGCGCGTGCGTGCACGCGTGCAAGGCGTAGTGAGGGCAGGTTTGCTAGTTGTTTTCTAATCGTAGATTAAGGTGGTGGTGGCGAAGCGTATGGCGAGGGTTTGCTAGTTGTTTGGCAGATCGTAGTATGAAGGTGGTGTGTGAATGCGTACAGATGTGGGCATCGTAGGTGAATGGCTGTGTGTGTTTTGTCCGTTATGTGCTATTTATTCATCGTTGGTGTTAGCCACTGTTGTTGCTTGGGCATCTGATTTATGGCTTGCTGGCTGCTAAGCGTTGCATGTTTTTATTATTGCGATGAAACGTGTAGTCTCGCGGCGCAGCGGCGGTGTGTGTTGTGTGTGTTGCGTGTGGCGTGCGTGGCGTGTGGTCGTGCGTGGCGTGTGCGTCAGGGCATGTGCTGCGTGTGTGTGTGCGAATGTCGCATGGCATGTTGGAGGATCTGTGAGGGCGGCAGTGGTTAGCTCATTGTTTTTGTTGTAGCTGTAAAATGACACGAGTTGACATGGATCACACAGACAGAACGCAGTGCGCAGCAATGAGGCGGACATGGATGCACACTAGTTAGCTTATAATCAGTCCAGAAAAAACTGAGGCCGATGACTGATCCAGCACAGACAGTAGTCAGTCGCACACTGATGGGCTTACATGAATCACAAGACTGAATCAGTCGCACATTCGAGCTGATATGTTATCCTGGCAGACAGAGATAAATTCCTACACGGTAGTTTTTTTTGGACCATGGATCACGCAGTACAGAATTCAAACCACAGCTGAGCGACTATGGATCACGCATACCCCCTATCCCCGCCCCTAACACCCCAGCACCGGCCCCATACCCCAACAAGACAGAATCAGACGCTACAGCTGAGCTGACATGGATCACTCCAGATTAGAATGCATCAAATACTGAGCTGACATGGATCACACAGTACAGAATCAAACCACTGAGCTGACATTGATCACACAGACTAGAATCAAAGCAGCACTGATCTGGACATTGATCGTAGCGCAACAGAATGCAGACTTCACACTGAGTTGACTTGTGGTCACACAGAGCAGAATCAGTCCACATCGAGCTGAGGATTATGGATTCCGCTGACTAGTAATAATATCCACACTGAGCTGCCATGTATCACGACAGATCTGAATCAAACTACACTGGCTGACATGGGATTGCATCGGGCAGGACTAGAATCCATGAGCGCTGACACTTAAAAAAAAAGGGGGAGAGGTAAAAAGAGGGGGGGAAAACAGGAGGGAAAAAAAAAAAAAGAGCAAAAGAACAAGCAAAGAAATAAAGGGAAAAGGGAAGAGGGAAAAGGGGGAAAGGGGCGTGGGTAAAAAGAAAGGGGGGGGGGGGAGTGGCTGACATGGATGAACACATACATTAATCAGATGCGACACTGACGCTTAGGACAGTAAGTTTTAGAATCCAGACCATTTATGTATTAGATTGTTTAGAAGGCATATCGATTTGGGAAGAATTACAGAATTATAGGATTGTAGTGGCCAAGTGTTGACGCTTTTACTCATTGCTTAGATGTGGCACTATAACTTTGTGAATCCGCTTTTTAAATCTTAATAATTCTGTGTGCAGTTGTATTATTTGAGCAACTCAGTTGCGCACTTGCACTTTCTCTGTTATCAGATAATATATAAAGTTGTGTTTGTAGCTTTTGGGGGGTTGTGTTTGTGTTAATATTATCCCCTCACACTAAACCGTATATACAGGTGATTATCTTATTTAATTAATGATACGATCGACTTTCTCTTTGCAACAGCCAGGTATGAGACCTATTTTGTTCTACAGCAATTTGGGGCAACAGAAACATGATTCGACGTTTATGTTTGAATGACTGTGACAATATAATGGCTATGTCGTAAATGCGGTTTGATAAGGCGAGAGTATCTAAGGGTTGTATAAAGGAGAGTACTGCAACAAGCTGAGTGACATGTTGACGTCTAGATGAAAAGAAAAACAAAAAAACGCACAAAAGACAGAAAAGACAAGTCGGCGGACCTATTCTGGACCTTCTGTAGGCTTGTCGGCAGTTTATTAAAAAAGAAGAAACTGTATTGAGCCAGCAAGAAACTGTTGGCAGGCAGTAGTCCAGTCTTGAAGAATGGTCTAACTGAAAAAAAAAAAAAAAACAAAATAAAAAAAAAAAAAAACCAGACCAATTAGCGATGTTAGTTCCGCGAGGCCAACAATTTGTATGCATTTGTGTTTTTGTTTGATTATTGGATGCAGTTAACGTGGTTTTATTTATTCATGATCCATTGTGTTTGTGTTGTGATGGATCAGTACGTGTTTTTTATTTTAAAAGTATTCGCAATGATGCATTGTGTTTTTGTTATGATTGGATCAGTAAAGTGTGTTAGTTGATTCCAGCTAATGAACAAAAAAAATGAATACAAAACTCCCTGAAAACACAGACTCAGCGTTTTGTAGGCCTTAGTTGACAGGTAGTGTCTTGATGTAAAGAAAAAAACTGATTTTTCGATGAATTTGCATTATAATAAACTGCCTACCCACAGACTATTTTGCTGACATGCTGCTTGAAAGGAAAGGTGGAATCAAACGTCATGCGTCAAATGTACTAAGCTTGGAGGATCAATGAAACATCAGAAATCCTGATGATCGATAGAAGAAGGAGCATTATTGGTGTTCTGTGTGCATAAAACCAACAAACGATTTCATTCTAATATGACGCTCTATCCAGATCTCTCTTATTCTCTCTCTCTCCTCTGATCATCTCTCAGTCCAATCTTCGCTCTCTGCTGGGGTTTCGTTCAAAGTCTCTCTCTCTCTTCCTCTCTCTTTGCCATGCTCACGCTCTCTCTCTCTTCTCTCACTCATTCTAATCTCGGATCTCTCTCTCTCATTCTCTCTATCTACCTCCGATCTCATCTCTCTCATGCTCATCTCTCTCTCTCTCATTCTCTCATCCATGCTCTCATATTTCTCTATTCTGCTCTGTGAGGTGTGTGGCGTGCTCACTATGGCGTGCACATGTGTGAGTGGTGTGTGTGATTTGAGTCTGTGCATGCAGATTCAATCAATCATTATTCAATCGAGTGCTATTATAGAAGAACAATCTTTGTCCGGCGATGCACATAGCAACACGTAAAGCATAACAAATAATAGAGGATCGCATATTCAGTCATTAACAAACTTTCAATCATATAAATGCAAGAGCTGTCTCACACATTTTTGCTTTAATTATAAAAATTAAAATCAAATAGTTACAGAAAAATTACAATGTGCATCATTATTTATTAAATCACCTGAGGTAAGCACACACGACATGCACACACATCACACACATACACAACACACACGACCACACTACTGACACACACACACTCACACAGCCACGCACACCACATAACATACATTCGCCCTCTCATACACCATCATCGAGCCACCGGGCTACACACTTCACATTCTACCTACACGTACTCACAGCGCACGCTGATCTACGCAGCACTCGACGACGCACACATCACACACAGCATCTTATTCTACACACACACATACAGGGCGACTACGACAGCCATCCTCTTGACTTACACTGGCACACGCAACTGACGCACACAGCTATGCTCTGGACACCACACAGCTCACCACACTAGGCACGACTGGCGCGCCCAATATAACGCACAGGTAAACGGCAGCGATCATCGCACACGCACCACATCAGCACACACACACACACACCATAAACAAACACACACACACACACTCACGAGCCAACCACCCACAATCACTATCCATTAGCTGCGCATTGTTGGGCTGTGGCGGAATTGAGGATGTTCTTGACTGTAGTCGGGGCTGTCCGGTGCTGCGTATCAGTTCAAATACTTTTGAAAGGGCGTACTACAGTATGATGCGTCCATCGAGTCTGTCAGTACTTGCGCAGAAAATGATAGGGCCTTTAAGCCTGCCTGACCTGGCTAGAATCTAGCGACTGCAACGCGATCTGGCTTGAGGCTGGCTGCTTCAGCTTGCAGGGCCTCAGGCTTCAGATGTTTAGAATGTATGCTTCTGGGCTCTATATTGACCCATGTACGAAGCTATATATAGATACGAACACTACAACACACTAAACTAAGAGGGTAAATGACAATACATGTAATGTCGACGCAAATATAACTTCACGCGACATAGTAACCGCAAACAAAAGCTTAAATATTAGACAGTAAAATAGAATTAAGTGCTATAAACAATAAATCGGTAATAAAAGAAGAAACGAGCGTCTATAGGCTCTCAGCTATGGGATATGATTGATTGGGCCTCTAAGGCTTCAAAGGATAATTGATTTAATAACTGATGTAGACGAACTAATTAGCTCTGCTACGTCTTGATCAGGACAAAATCCTACTTGTTAAAGTGAGCTAGAGCAAGTATGAATTGGCCCCATAATCGTCACCTTCTCAGGCGAGAGAGTTAGAGAGAGAAGAGAGAGAGTATGGAGAGTAGGAGTAGGAAGAGAGAGAGAGAGATAGAGAGGAGAGAGAGAGAGGAGTAAAGAGAGCGAGAGAGGGATTGAGAGAGAGAGGAGAGAGAGAAGGTATACTATATATAATATAGTAGAGTGGGGAGTGGAGAGAGGAGAGATTGAGAGAGAGAGTAGAGCATGAGAGAGAGAGGTAGAGAGAGTGGGGAGTGGCAGAGGAGAAGAGAGTGAAAGTAGGAGGAGAGAGAGAGTAGAGAGATGAGTAGGATGAGAGAGAGAGAGAGAGTTGAGAGACAGAGAGTAGAGAGAGAACGAGATGAGACCACTTTTTCAGATTCATATTAAAAGCGAAATATAAATGCAGTTATTTCCGTTTGGTATTATATTTAGAAAGGCAAAACTGTGTTGACTGATTTTGCATTAAACGTTTTTATCAGTACGATTTAAAGGCTTTACAGGCTTTTGTCATAACTCTCTGCCAGCGTGAATACAGGGTTCAACGCAGTCATTATTATAGCAGGGGTGACGCCTGCTGCCGTCAGTAGCTTGCACTGTGCTATGCATTTACATTGATGTGCCTTAAACTCATCAACCGAAAATCCTCTCTTCAAGTACTCACTCTGCTCAAACTCAGCTGTATTGGTTTCATCAGAACATGGCCGTCTAAACTCCAGCAACCATGTCCTAGGGAAAGTTGCGCATAAATCTCACCTGTCTTGGTTTTACTAGAAATACGGGTCCTAAACTCGCACAACAATGCTTCATGAACTCTGCTCATAACTCACTGTGCTTGGTTTTACAGGGGGAAAAAAAACGGTCGCTTAAACTCATACAAGCAATCTTTCATGACCCTCTGCTCATGGCTGCATCTGTCTTGGTTTTGGCATAAAATAGAAAAATGGCCCTAGAACTTCCACAATCTGAATCTTCATGTAAGGGGCTATGCTTTGAACTTGTGGTCCTGACTCAAACAGTGACAGATATAAGTTTGATGGCACTGTTAGTGATAGCTCGCAGAAAAGGATCATTGGCTGATTGCACCGATACTGAGTTACTTGTCTATGTTTCTATAGGGTCACCGCGCTAGTTGACATTACCATATAATTATATTGTAAAATTAGGCTCTATTGGTGTTGTTAGAAGGAAGCAAAGCATACGCTGGCAGGCAACCAATTTGACAGTCAGTGAGTACACCGTCTTGTTGTCTCGGATATGCGCTGGCTGGCTTGTTGTTCAGAAGACGTTGGTTTGTTGTAAGAGAGCTGACCAGTGTGCCTCAACAGAGCAGTGTTTGTTCAGAAATACCACGGGGCGCCAGGAGAAAGAGGTAATGAAATTGTAATTGAAAAGCTTTTGCGCATTGGATGGACACTAGTCTGTCATTACAAACCTTGACAGGCGTTACGTTCCTGATGGAAGTAGCTACCACACGTTCCCGCCACGAAGATCATACCCATACAGATAGGATGACAATTAAATGCTATAATTAAAATGATAGTCGCAATTCCTGCAGGCATGCTTCGGACTTTACTTTTGTTGGCGCACAAGGCAGCACTGGCACGAGTGGCCACAGCACAGAGGCAGCTCTGAGCATGGCTGTAGGGACACTGCAAAGCATCGCAGATGAATACATGGGAAATGCTTATGATTCTAGTGATGAATTGTAAACCTTGCACTGACAGGATCCGCTGATCAGCTGCGAACGCTTTACATTAAATATAATGCAATGAATAGTTCAATGGGTTGTTCATAAGCAATGCTGGTTCCGACCGGGCAGCTATGAAGTAAAACATGGTAGTCGTGGACGAAGGAAGACGAAGCATGATCAGAATTAGCGCATTACATTACTGAAAACACCCAAAGGCACACACCCACTGCTATGAGGCCGAAATCTTTAATAAAGATTATGCTGCGTCTACATATGGTTGGTTGTAGGATCGTCGCACGTGTCATCTTTCCTAGACGTTGCAGAATTGCTCCATTCTATTGGTCACTATGAAACCATGTATCCTATGATGGTGGATAGTACTGCTATCATCTACCATTTTGTGTGGAATCTCATTAAAACAACAAGGTCACATGGAACTATGTAGGCATGATTGGTGGATAGATTTGCTATCTATCTACCAGTTTGGTTGTGGAATCTCATTAAAACAATACGGTTCAGCATGAAACCATAGTATCATTGATGGTGGATTATGACTGCTAATCTCTAGCCAGTTTGTGGGAATTCTGTCATTGAACGCTAAAAGGATTCACAGGAACTATTTAAGGGGGCATGTGGTGGGTATTATAGACTGGTGTCTATCATCTACCAGTTTGTGTGGCAATCTCATGAAAGCAAAAAGTCTACATGATACTTATGTATAGGGCATGATGGTGGATGATCTGGGCTGATGCATCTGTACCAGTTTTTGTGGAATCTCATTGGAGAACGAAAAGGTCTAAATGAAACTATGTAGGCATGATGGTGGTATATTGACATGCTACCATCTATGCCCCCAACAAAAAAAAAAAATCTTGTGTGGAATCTCATTAAAACATGAAAGGTTCACATGGAACCGATGTAGACATTTGATGGTGGATCAGTACCTGCTATGCATCTACCAGTTTGTGTGGAGATCTCATTGAAACATATAAGGTCAGCATGGAAGCTATGTAGCAATGATGGTGGATGAGTACTGCTGATCTCTACCAGTTTGGTGGAATCTGCATTGAAAGGCGAAAAGGTCACATGTAACTAATTGTAGGCTTATGATGGTGGATAAACTGCTATCTATCTTACCAGTTTGTGTGGAATGTCATTGAAAGCAAAGGGTCACTACGAAACCTATGTATCCTATGATGTGTGGTATAGACTGCTATCATCTAACCAATTTGTGTGGAATGTCATTGAAACAAAAGGTCTACATGGAACTATGTAGGGCATGTTGGTGGATAGGACTTGCTATCATTTATCTACGCAGTTTGCTTGGAATGTACATTGAAACAAAAGGTCGACATTGGAAAAAGGGACGAGAAATGAAATAGGGGGGAAAAAGAAACGGAGAAGAAGGAAAGGAGAAAAAGGGGGGAATAGAAAAAGGGGGAAAGAAAAAGGGGAAGGAACTTGATTAGCATGTATGGTGGATAGACTGCTTATCATCTCTAGTTTGTGTGGAATCTCATTGAAACATAAGTTTTTTTTTTTTATGCCCCCCCGCATTTGTAGGTTCTTGTTGGTCACATTAACATTATGTAGCATGAATGGTTGGATAGTACTGCTATCATCCTAGGCGCATTTGTGTGGAATCTCATTGAAACGAAAATGGTCCTATGAAAGCGCATGGTAGTGCCATGATGTGGAATAGAGCGGCTATCATCTTACCAGTTTGTGTGGAATGTCATTGAAACAAAGGGTGCATCGACTGAAACCATTGTATCTATGATGTGGAATATGATGGCTATCATCATTCCAGCTTGTGTAGGAATGTCATTGAAACAAAGGTCTACACGAAACTGTATCAAATGGATGTGGATAGACTGGCTATCATCTACCAGATTTGTGTGGATTATGTCATTGAAACAAAAGGTCACATGAAACCATGTAGGGCATGATGTTGATTAGGACTGCCTTATAGTGCATCTGACCATGTTTGTGTGGAATGTCATTGACAACTAAAAGGTCAGCATGAAACGCTGTAGGGGTCATGATGGTTGGATAGACTGCTTCATTCTAGCGCAGTTAGTGTGGGAATGTCGATTGAAAACAAAAGGGTCACATGAAACCATTGTATCTATGATGGTGGATAGACTGCTATCATCTACCAGTTTGTGTGGAATGTTCATTGAAATGAAAAAGGTGCATCATGAACGCATGTAGCATGATGGTGGATAGATAGCTGCTATCATCCTACCAGTTTGTGTGGAATGTCTTGAAACAAAAGGTGCAGCATGTAACTCATGTAGCCTGTATGGTGGATAGTGACTGCTATCTATCTTATGCCAGTTTGTGTGGATAATGTCATTGAAACAAAAGGTCACTATTGAAACCACGATGTTACATGATGGTGGATTAGACTGGCTATCATCTACGGCAGTTTGTGTGGAATGTCTTGAAACATAAAGGTCACATGAAACCATGTATCATGATGGTGGATAGACTGCTATCATTCTAGCCAAGGTTTTGTGTGCGAATGTCATTGAAACGAAAAGGTCTAGCATGAAACCGATGTGTATCACTGATGGCTGGATAGACTGCTATCATCTAGCAGGTTGTGTGTGGAATCTGCCATTAAATCAATAAGAGTCACATTAATCCAGGTATGTCATGATGGGTGGATTAGACTGCTATCTATCTACCAGTTTAGGTCTGGATATGTTATTGGAAACAAGAAGGTCACGATGGAATGCTTGATGTAGGCATGATGGTGGATATACTGTCTATCATCTATCCGATGTTTGTGTGGAATGTTATGGAAACGAAGAAAGAAGAAAAGAAGTGTCTATCATGAAGCTAATGTAGCTATATGGTGGATATGTTAGCTGCTATCATCTCGCTTAGTTTGTGTGAATCTCTATTGATAATCAAAAGGTCACAGGGAGGTATGTTTAGTCTATGATGGTGGTATGAAGTACTGCTATCATCTACCAGTTTGTGTGGTAATCTTCTATTGAAACAAAGGTCATCATGTAAACTATGTAGCTATGATGGTGGATAGACTGACTATCCTCGACGAAAAGAAAAAGAAGAAAGGATCAAAAAGGATTAGTAAAAAGACAAGTTAGTAACAGCAATGAAGGCGGAAGTGGTGGTGGGGTTGGCATGAGTGAAATGGTTGGTTTGAGTGTAAATTGTATCTTTTTTTCAAGTAAAATAATAGTATTTTAATTTTAAATTTTAATTAATTGTATCTATTTTATCACGTGGAAGCCAATTTTCGCATGTGCTCAATGCCAATGGAGCAATAAGAAACTTATGACTCAGCGACTTATGACTTATCTATCTAGCACGCGTTTGTGTGGATTTCAATGAAAACAAGCCTCTCTAGCACTTCATACCGCACTATTATATGATATTAATTGTCAGTTGCTGATGTACGCTAAACATCAAAAAGACTGGTGCTGGGGGGTCAGTAGTATAGACTTGTGGGCGCATTATTAGGGAACTAGCTAGCAGAGCTACCCCTGCGCTTGTCTTCATCTCGCGGCTAGCTTTCCGTTCTGGCACATGTCTTTAGCATAGGCAGTTGGCTCAGGATAAGGCGCTTCGGTTAATTGTGTTTCCTTTTTTTTGTCCTAGTTTTGATGTCTCGGTCGCGCTGCTTAGTAGTCCAGTGCAGCACTCACTGTGGTTAACTCTCACTCTCACTGTGTCTATTGTTCCCTTCTAAATGTCTTCTATTGCGATTCCTCCTGAATATATATGGTTATATTGGTCTAACGCCACGTTTTGAGAAACTATAGAGCATTTGTTTTCATAGTGCCCGCTTGAGTTCTCACTCAATCACTGTGCATATTGGCCCCTTCAAAATGTCTTCGCACTGCATTCGGTCTCTGTTGATGCTTGATCACAAGATATGTATGGTTGTTGCTCAGGAAGGCCATTGCCTGTAGGGCGAGCTCATGTCAGGATGTGGACGGTCACTACGTGAGTGCCAGTGGCGGCTTTCCTAGTGTGGCCAGAGAAGCTGTGATTGTCGTTCACAGGTGCGGGATATTCTTTAGCTCTGGCTTATTTCATATCGGGGCACATTCTGCATAAAAACTTGCAGGTATTTTGAGTGGTGTCACTAGCTATCATGGTTAAAAACCTAACTATGTTTTGTGAGGCCGCTTCACGCGGGTTCTAGGCGCCCTTTGTTGGTCTTAATCTTTCCTGTGTTCATCCGCTGTTCGGTCTGGCATACTTCGGGGCAGAGCTATAGGGCTTTGTCTCACAGCCACGTGGCTAGAGACGAGCGTCTGTGAATCCTCTGTGATGGGCGGATACAGATCAGCTAAGAGATAAGATGTAGGGCACCGATTCGTGTGAAAAAGGATCTAAGACAGTATCGACCTCGGATTCCTACACCTGCTTGGAGAAACATGGATCAAAACTGGAATGCATAAATTTGAAGGAGCTAGTAGTCGGGCAAAATTTAGGTAACGTCGCCAAAGGCCTCGCTATCTCGCTGCTAGAAGAAAGCTCTGTCCGACGGTCAATCAACAAATCGTTTTTGGGCAGAGGAAAAGGAATGGATGAAGAATGAAAGTAAGAAGGAGAGGATACGTGATGGCCTTGTTAGTCGATGAAGAACAGAAATTGGATTGAAGAAGATGTGAGGAACTCGTGTGGTCAGGAAGAAAGTGAGTCAGGAAGAGCAAAATGAGTTTGATGCCGCTCAGAATGCGACAGGGAATATGAGTAAGTGGAAGGAGGCTTAAGCAGAATGATTGGATAGACTGAAGACGGAGGATACTTGTGCAGGAAGGACAGTGAGGAAATGGCAAAAAATCCTGAGTTTGATCGGGTCGCTGGCGCAAATGCGGGGGGGGGGGGAGAATGAATATGAAGAAGTGGAGGAACTTGAGGCTAGAAGCGGTGATTACGACTAGGCAAAGTGAGCAAAGGGACGCTTACGAAGCTATCTGGTAAGACTGAAGAAGCTTTAGAATAGTAGGGGCATGATGCGATTCAATGCAGACGTGCAGAGCACCCTGCCAGACACTGATCACGCCCACAATGTCACTATACCAATTTGGAGATTTCGTTGCCGCTAAAAAGCAAGAGCTAAGCGTGGCTAGCGTCCATTCAGTGCACAGTGACGAAAACAGTGATGGAGGTTGTTGGAATGGCTAACGGGGTTCTTCCATCCAACAGCAAGGCCCTGTTGAAGAGGGGCATGAGTGTGATTGCAATGCTTGGGTATGCGGCGCAGGAATTGTCAGTGCGCTGGCGCATTTCGCTCAAGCCTCACGTGACCAACAGGACTGTGCCGCGCATGTGCGACGAAACTTCTTCAGTCAAAACTTTAGATTGTGCGATTTAATTTCTGATTCTGATGACATGTTGGCTATCGATGGGTTTGGTGTGCCATACAGAACGGATAGGGACAAATAAAACAGGGTGGCGGCGTGTGCCTGTACGTTAACGAACGCTGGTGAGACAGGGTGCACATGACAGTAAAGAAACAACTGTGCACAGCTGACGTTGAACTGTTCTCTGTGGCGCTTCGACCCAGATACCTCCCTCGTGAGTTTGGTCAGCTTTTTTGTAACCGTGTGTTACGTGCCCCCCTCTGCCTGTGCTGCACGTGCTGCTGCTGACATTGCCGACACTGTGCGTTCCCTCCAGCTGATCAACCCTGACGCCCCTTGCTTTGTGCTGGGAGATTTTAATCATTGTGATCTTTTAACCTGTCTACCCAGTTTAAGCCAATATGTGACATGTTACACTGGAAATCAAAAGACTCTTGATCTCTGTTATGGCAACATGCTGCATGCGTACAAATCTATTAGTCTTCAATCTATTGGCAGCTCTGACCATGACTCTGTCTGTTTAATGCCCAGATATAGACCCAAGATACAGACTGAACCAGTTGTGAGGAAGAGTGTGAAAATGTGGACGCCTGAGAGTGTGGAAGAACTGAGAGGATGCTTTGAGTGTACAGAATGGAGTGTGTTGACTGATTCGTGTAAGTGTGAGTGAAGCCGTTGATATTGTTTCTTCTTACGTATCTTTCTGTCAAGACATAATCATCCCTCAAAAAACTATCAAGATTTTCCCCAATAACAAGCCATGGGTATCAAAAGTTTAAAAAACAACCATTAACAAAAAGAAGATTGTGTTTCAAACTGGTGATAAAACAGACAGAAAATCCATTCAAAAAACGTTAACGGCTGAACTTCGTGAGCACAAAAGGATATACAAGGAAAAGGTTGAAAGTCAGTTTCAACACGGAAACATGGCTGACGCTTGGAAGGGACTAAAAACCCTCACTGGCCAAAACAAATCAACCAACCAAGTGTCGGCCATGACCTTAGAAGACCAACATGATTTTTCTGAAAAATTAAATGCTTTTTATTGTCGTTTTGAACGCAATGACCTGAAAGAAGAGCTTGACCATGTTGAGATAGAAGTGAATGGAAAAGTGAATAGTGATGAGACTATGTGAAACCTCATAATGCTATCTCAAGAGACACTCTTAGCAGATGGATTTAATCTGTGCTTGAACAGAGTGGCATAGACACGGCTGTGTTCTCAGCGCACAGCACACAGGAGGCAAGCTCTTCGGCAGCGCTCAACAAGGATGTACAGTTGGAAACCATACTGAGTGCTGCATGCTGGTCGAGGGACAATACATTTTTCTACTGCAAGCCAGTTCAGAAGAACGAGAGTATGGGCCAGACCCTCTTAGACAAATGCGTAAACAGAATTTGAGGTGAGCCCTGTATTGTTAATTGAAATATTATACATTTTTCGCTATTATTGTTCGTGTTCCTCATCGCACAAACATCACATGAGCTCGCTCAGCCAATGGCTTCTGAGCAACAATTAACAAATGAAACGAGGCCTACCTGGAGGGTGATGCTTGATTGTGGTTGTTGCGAGGAAGTCATGGATGAGCGGACTCAGGTGCCCTTCCTTGACTTGCTGGTAGCAATCACATGTTTTCAGATCCTCCTCAGCTCTCACTCTCACTGTGCTATTGACCCTTCAAAATGTCTTCCACTGGGTTTACGTTGTGATGCTGATCATGAATATATATGGGTCTAAAATCAAACGGTTTTGGGAATTATGGGCACTTTTATCCGGACAGAACGACATCATGTAACAGCTTCAAGGTCAAATATAAACGATCAAGGTCAAGTGGCTTTTAAATGTCTCCAACTGCATCCCTTAGATCATGGTGACCAAGAATATATATGGTTTTGTGGGCGTAAACCCAACGGTGTCCAAACTACATCCACAGGTAAAAAAGAGAAGTTCAAAGGTCTAGGTCAAGGTCATTATGATAATCAATATTTTGTTAACACACATGACCTTGATGACAGTAAACCACTCATGCCAACTGCAAAATGTGAATAAGAGAGACTGTTATTTCAGATTATGGTTTGTATATATTGAACATTTTGAATATATTATATTTGTCAGATATTACTAAAATAGATATTAGAATAGTCACGTTAGTGTGACATGGAAATGTCTCCTAATAACAGAAAAAAACGCAGCTCTAGTAAGTGTCCTCAGAGACATGCAGCTCAGTATGATGTTCGTGCGTCCGTCCCGAGGGCTGAAGACCATCCGTCAACAGTTCCAATGTCAGAGGGTTCAGGATGTGGGGTGGGTACGAAGATGACGGATGAGTCCGCCCCAAGGGATGAAGACCATCCGTCAACAGTTCCATTGTCAGAGGGTGCAGGATGTGGTGTGGGTACGAAGATGACTGATGAGTCCGATGCGGGCCTTGAAGGTTTTGTGACAGTGGGGACAGGAAAGAGAGTTGAGGGGATCTGTTGGAGTTGGAGAATTGCTGCTGCTCGTGCGATTTTTTTCGCGCTTCTCGACGTGCCTGGGCTGTCTCGATTCGGTGAGCCTCAAACTTGGCAGCTCCCTTTGTGACTTCACCACGCCATGCTGATCGGCTTTGGGCCAAAGTTTCCCAGGAGAAAATGTTGATGTCAAAGTCCATCAGTAATGGTCCTCTAAAACCATCTGTGCACATGTTCATACAAAATTGTTTCTAACTCATACGTTTAGTGTGCAAGAAGATAACAGACCCTGATAGATGCAAATTTAAATATGTTAATGCAATAAGGCAGAAATAAACAAAGAATAGTAGACAGCTTATCTGCATCCTTCATTTTGAAGACCAACAGTATGATGCAAAAATAACGATATGAATGTACACAAAGTTTTAAAAAACCCGCAAGGGCACCACAAATCAGGCTTTTGTGTTGTGACACATGCAAGAACCAGTCCAAGATTCCCTCTCAGTTTCCTCTAGCATGCTTCTCCCGTGCTTAGGGGCCAGATTAGAAAATGCTACCAGAAATTTCTAACGAGCCAAAGGAGTAAATTGATGAGAAATACCTTTGAGGGTCAAAGTAAGGATACGTCTACATGCCCTAAGACGCACTGGAATTCTGTCCCAATCAAACGAGCATATTATAACTATGTATATAAATTTCTCACCAAAGCTTATTAGTCAAGTTTTTAAACAACGAGGTCCCTTTTGGCAGCGAGTCTTGCAATCCTGGGCAACTGTACGACACAAAGCAAACCTCAACGACGACCAGAACCTCTATCTAAATTCAGCTTTGTGGCATAACCAAAACTTTCAATATCAAGGCCAGTGTCTGATTATGAAAAACTGGATCAATAATAAGACGTACACTATCCAGGACATTCTCGACGAGGCAGGTCAACTTTTGTCCTTCGACCAAATTCAAGAAAAAGTAGGAAGAGCTGCTCACAGGATTTTAGAATACAATGCCATTAGATGTGCTTTCCGTTCAGCACAAACAAGAAACAGACTTCGACTGTATGAAAACAACGATGTTAACCCTCTCAGAATTACATTAATTGGTCACCCGCTCCAAACTCTGAAATGCAAGGATTTCCGAACGATCATAGCAACAGAATCATAAACTTGTGCAGTCATTTGAAGGAAATTGGGCATAGAAATAACGAAAACACATTGAACTGCCACCTATAACAGCACCAAAGAAATTAGACAGAGAGTACTGCAATGGAAAATTCTACACAACATTTATCCAACAAACATTCTTCTGCATAAAATGGGCCTGACTAACTCGAACAAATGCAACGTTTGCCAGACAGATGAAATAGTCTTTATCGAACCTTTCTTCTTCCACTGCCCTGAGATAAACCCCATCTGGGAGCTGGTAGAAAAAGAAATTCAGTCCAGAACAGGCAAATCAATCAGAATAACAATGCCAGTTGCTCTCCTTGGCTTCATCAACAACAATGTGACTAACATGGACAAATAATAATAATAATAATAATAATGGTTATTTATAGAGCGCTTAACTCCCTTTGCAGGGTGCTCAAAGCGCTGAACAAAGGCCTAAACACTAACATACAGATAAACATACACATTAAAAACAACAATAATCAACATGAAGACAAGTATCAATGAATATAAACATTAAAAATAAGTGAGACTGTTCATACAAAATGCATGTATTCATCTCTCTCGCCCTCCCTCAACCCCACGCCACCCTCCGCCCCCCCCCCCCCACAGGCACGCACACACACTGCAGGGTAATATCATCAAGGACTATGTGGATTAGAGGTGAGAGTATGAGGTTTCAAAAAAGATGAGTTTTCAGAGAAGTTTTGAAAGACTGAACAGAGGAAGAGTGGCGAACACTGTGTGGTAAGCTATTCCAGACCGAGGGAGCAGAGTACGAGAAAGAAGATTCACCGAAGGATTTAGTTTTAATACGGGGAGTGGAGAGCAGGCATGAGTCGGAGGTATTATAATTGTAATAATTACAATAATTAATTTTGTAATAATAGTGGCAAAAATATGCATAAGTAAATATAGGTAAGGAGACACATATCAACCTACTCTCTCATTAGAAAAGGAACTCAATCTCAGAAGAAAAGGCCTCGAATTAAACTGGCCTATCGACGTGTAAAATGTGTCCCTGTTCATAAAAGGGACATAACCAGTGTTTCTGTCCTCACTACTCATATAGGGAAAAGAGACCGGATGCTTCTCTTCCCCTATACAGTCTTTGATGAGAGCTAGCGCGTGTGAGAGAGCGAGTGAGACTGTGTGTCTAAAAATCTTGCTAGGGCCACTAGAATAAAGCATGCATAAACCATGTCCATGTGCATAAAATTATTTTTAAAAACAGACAACCTCAAAGATTCCCAAATTATGCGCCTTCCCACGGGAAGTAGAAAAGCAGTCAAAACTCTGATCTCGAAAACAACCCCACCAAAACAACAAAACTATGCATAAATTATATTATAATAGGTGTTCAATATTTTTCACAGAAGGTACTGTTCTACTGTCATTTGTGACCTATTGAATGACCAGCTCATGAAGGATGCATGTTGCCCCAAATCCAGAAGGTGTTTCTACTATATACAAAACTCGCCCCAGCACATATGGGTGACAATGTTTCTCTCTGAAGAGATGATAGGGGCAGCACCCAAATTATCTCCATGGTTGCTCTGCATAAAGCAGTCTCAGGCTCCAGAAGCGAAGTGTAAGAGTGCGCCAGAGAGATCTTCTTTGCACTACCAGTTAAATGGTAGAGTCATGCCAAGCAGGAAATATCAGGAAATATTTGGGTGTTATCCCACCAACTCTCAGGAAAAAGCCTAACAAAGATCTTGTCTCACAGAGTTCAAGAGTTGTTCTGCATTTTACCAGACACACGCTGTAAATTTGTGCCTGGTATTTCAGTTTTGTCTTCTGCTGATTTAGTCACATTCTTCGCAAATCTGCCTTTTCTAGTATTTTACAATGTTCTTATCCACAACAACGGCACTAGAATGTTTATTGATGACTGCAAATTTCAAAATGCTTTTTATGTTTGTTAATATGCGACGATACGACTACCTGAAATAGCTAGAGCTGTAGTTTCCATGAGTTTATTAACATTTGTGTCGGTTTGTCACTGGCATCATTTCTGTACCTGGCCTGTATCTTTCATAGCATATAGTGATGGCCTTATCTTGGATATCTGACACTGATATTGCGATTTATAGTATTTTACAATGTGTTGACTCACAATCTGTACTTTATAGCTTACACAACTGGAATGAGAATCTAATTTTTGATAAAAAAAATACTTGATACATTCTAGATCTATTATGTCCAAAGGAATTGAGGTATAGAATTTTGCTGGATTCCATCGCATTGTGGTATCTTTGGGAATGAATTAGTTGATAGATTAGCCAAAGATGGTGCTAGTAGAAAATTGTCAGACACTTCACTAAGACAAAAAAACATGAAATAAATTCAATGATAGAAACTTTCATGTATAAACAGAAACTTCCTTCAAAATCTAAAATATTATCATGTTCAAGATCTTTGTCTAGCCTGATCTACAAAATTCGATTAAATTCATGGAAGACCAAATTTTCTAAAGATGTAGAATGCGCTTGTGGTCACTCACTATCAGTTCAACACATTATTTTCGAATGTCCATTTTTAACATCGCTATACACCTTGTCTGGGATACAAGTAGCAGGCATAGGAACTTTAAAAGATGTAGTTTACAGCCATGAAATGATCAAAATCGCTTCAGTCGTATCCAGTTCAGGAATTGTAGGATTACTATAATTGATGCGTTAGATAATATTAATTTTGTTTTCTTTGTTCCCCCCCTTTCACGCTCTCCCCCCCCCCACTCAAGCACACACACACACACACACACACACAAACACACACCACACACACACACACACACACACACCCTCTCTCTCTCTCTCTCTCTCTCTCTCACACACACACACACACACACACTCATGCACGCACGCACGCACCACACATCCACACACACAACAAAAAACCACACTCTATACACACACGCGCGCACGTGCGTGCGCGGCCTTTCACACGGACACTCATACACTTATGCACGCATGCTATCACATATGCGCACCCACACTCACACATAAACGCAGGCATATATACACAATCACAAAACCTCGTTTCATTTTTTTAATTTTTTTTTATAAGTCTAATATCACATTGTGTAAACAGACTTTAAATAAAATCAATCAACAAAGTGTCCGACAGTTCTTTTTTCTTTCCATTGTGGACCTGTTTTGCAGCGTTGAATTTGCAGATTTTAACAGTGGTAACCTTAGTAAGGTTCATACAGTGAAATGCTATGGGTGATGAAGGGCAGACTTCTTGATGTCCATGCATTAGGCATGATGCTACCTCTTAAAATGCCTTCCAATTATCTTTTGGTAAGCACATAATGTCAATGTCTTGCCTTTATAATATAACCATCTTCAGTAAATGCAGATACTCGAAGCCCATCAGCCATAGCACATTTAAACCTAAAGGATGTAACTGGCTGTATGGCAGGACTAGTGAATGTTTTATGTTTAGAATTAAAATAAAACCGAAGCAAACTAAGAAAACAGTCCACCCTGGAGAACAAAAATGAAAATTGACATGTGTCAGGCTTATGACATCATAAAACCATAATTATGATTGCTGGCAGATTGCTGGCAGATTGTGCCTTTCTTACCCCATGTTGAATTAATATTTTAATGCATAAAACATAATATTGAAAGTTGAATACCCAAAGGACTATCACATTTCTCAGTAAGATGCAAACAGATTCTATTCCGCAAAAGAGAATGTCAACACCACCGTTCGGCAACTGTTGGAAATAATAGTAGTATTGTAGGAATTCAGCCGTCGAAATGTGATTTTGTTTGTTTGAAAATAAGTAAAGAGGAATGTTAGCAAAGATTAAGCTCGAAACAATTATAGAAAATGAGGCATACATCGTCCCAGATTTAATTTGTGTCTTGGATGAGGGGGTTCAAGTATTGGCATGTGCGTAACTTCAAGACGTCCCTGACAGTTCACCCGGAGGATGATTGAGGGCAAACGTCCTGATTTGAGTTTGTTAGGGTCCAGACTACTAAAACAAACAAGCGCGGATTTTGCAATCGTTTGTGGCACGCGACTATTTCAACTACAAACAAGGGCATACACTGGGTCTCCTCCCCTGGCTTTACTATGTGCGACAATTTTGGACCGACAGAACGACAAAGTGAATTACAGGTTTATGGCTTGTGCCACAAACAAATGGTCCTACAAAAATCCGCAAGGGGGGTGCATGATTTCGTGGTTTCTGGCTCATGGTCTATACAGTATATCATCCATATGTACGAAAAAGGAATGAGAGAGAGAGATGAGAGAGGGATGAGAAGAGAGAGAGAGGAGAGAGAGAGAGCGAGCGAGAGAGAGGGGGGGGTGTGGTGGGGGAGAGATTTTTAATCAAAAGGCCAAGGCCACATGATGGGCTTGCAGTTAAGGTCTCTGTACACTTTACACAATATTTACAAAATATCACTATTTCCCATGGCAACACAGTGAGTTGTAAGTCATATTAATGAGTGGCCTAACACTGTGTTGCCATGGGGAAATATAGATATTTTGTGAATATGTTGATGTGTACAGATATGTTTTAACATACAACTTTGCAGGAAATAACAAATATCAACATTCAGAGAATTACATATCAGACAAGTAAGCAATCTATCAACTAGAGTGAGAGAAAGAGAGAGAGAGAGAGAGACGATGAGAGAGAGAGCGAGAGAGAGAGAGCGAGAGAGAGAGAGAGAGAGAGAGAGAGAGACGAGAGAGAGAGAGAGAGAGAGAGAGAGAACGAGGAGAGAGAGAGAGAGAGGCGACAGAGAGAGAGACGAGAGAGAGAGAGAGAGAGAGAGAGAGAGAGAGGAGAGAGAGAGAGAGAGAGAGAGAGAGAAAGGCCGACAGAGAAAACAGACTAGATACAGATAGATATACAGAAATGTAGACAAACTGAAAGTTAGACTGAGTTAACTTGAAAACTTTGAAAACTTGAACTTTATTTTTCAAGGAAAAAGATTTTAGGCAACTCCTAGTCTTCGAATCTGTCCTTGGTACATATACGAACATAGAATACAAAAACAATGGCAAAGGCATGATATTACACATACAGTGTCTATGTATGTGTGTGTGTGAGTGCCCATTCTGGTTGTTTGCGATGGCGATATATGTCAGCTTAATCATAGGACATTTGAGTTAGACTGAATGAGACTACTATCCATTATCCTTACAAATGAATCTCTATCAACATATAGAGAGTACTTCGCCCCTTCTCTATCCGTTTCCCTGCCGTTGGTCATGCCCCTTTAGGATTGTTGCCTTATTTATATTAACAGATTGTAAATTTAAGATACATCACCAATGTGGCACGAATTAATAAAAACTATAATATATAAGAAATGGATAGCAATGAAATCGGGAACTGTCCTATTATTAAGCTGACAAATATCGCCATCGCAAACAACCAGAGTGGGCACTCACACACACATACATAGACACTCGCGCATGCACGCACGCACACGAACATACACACATACACACACGCACGCACGCACACGCACACACACACACACACACAGCACACACACACACACACACACACACACACACACACATCCACTTTCTCCCTTGGACGTTTGACCTACGATAATTCTAAATCAAATGGGTAAAAATGAATCAAAATCAGTGGAACATTGCCACAAGGTGTCGTTCAGGTGAGGAACAGAAATGCTGAAGAGGTAAGTCGGACCTGCAGAGATGGCCATCGGGACGGATCTTGTGATCATCATCGTGTTCTTCTCAGTAAACACCAGCTTTAAGCGTAGTCTTGTTCGTTTGTCCCCTGCACCATTTGCCCAGTCTGGCTTTACCGTTCTATTCCTACAGATTATTTTCTTTCCACATAATTCAACGCTTTGTTTTCACGACATAATCCAGTGAACTCCCAAACTACCTTTCTGAACTCTGCTCTGAACTGTCTGTGAGTTACACAGAACAGGTAGAAGTTGACAGCACAGTTAGAGTTCCACAGAAAAAGGTTGGCCTCAGTAAACAGCCAGTACTGTCCGTTCTGTATTGGATCATTCCTATCAGCATACACTCTCATTATTACATTTATCGCCCAGGGTAGAACACAGAGGAAAAACGGAGTACTTACAGCCATCAAGGTGATGGTCAATGACGACACTCTGTTGTCTGGAATCAAGGGTGGAGTGTTTTACAGAAACACCTTGGCTTGCTCTCACAACAGATCTGACCAGCGTCCATGACAGGACACTGTTGAAAAGCACCAGTAACACAAACGGTATGAACCGTGTAATAAATTGGCGTGTCCATTGCAAGTACCGCACTGGTTCGTTCTCTTGACAAGATCCTCTGCTGACACCATAGTAATACGACAGGTTACAATTAACTGCAATGATAGTAATGATTACTATACCAGCCATAACTCTTGACTTTCCCTTCGTCCACACAGCACTGACACGAAGTGGCCACAGCACAGAAGCAGCTCTGAGCATAGTAAGGGCCACAAGCGTCCATGGTGAAAGAGGTTCTGCTGTGTAGAGTATCATTCTATTTAGCTTACACTGCAGATCGCTACGAGTATTGAAATACTTTACGTTAAATGTTATGTTCAGCCAGCGCTCTAGGGGACCTATTATCAGCTGTAGCTGGTCAGACACGGCCAGAACTTTGAAGAAAACGCTGTAGGTGGTTGTAGGAAGACGATGCATGATCAGAATCACCAGACAATTTCCGAACAATCCAAAAACAACCACAACAGGATCCCCAATGTCCCTGATGAGATCCTCAGCCGTTATGTATTTTAGGTTCACATCAATCCAGTTTGGCATTGTTCTGTGTGGAATGATGTGAGATATCCCCTGTACTGGTCAGCTCAGACAGTGGGCAAGTGGAAGATGGTGGGGTCAGTTTTGACGGGTTTGAATGAGCTGTACGAAAGACTAATCAAGCAAAAAGCCAGGAAGATTGTGAATGACACGTCCCATGTTTTGAACAAACATTATGAACTGTTACCTTCTGGACGACGCTACAAGACTTTTAAGTTAACTCCAGGGCACATAAATCTTTCATCCCCAGATCCATCCACCTCCTAAACTCATGATCCTTTTAACTGTGTGTTCATCGTGTTGAAAGAAACTACCTCACGTACGTGCTTTTCCTTAGACGTGTATGTGCCCACATGTAATGTGTATTTTTAAGCATGTGTTAAGTGTAATCTTAAAATTTGTACTTTATGCTCATGCATGCTACTATGCCAATAGATATATACTGATGTGTATCAACAGAAAAGCAAGAAAAAGAAACAGGCTCAGATCTGCAGCGAAATGAAAACGCATCCATTTTTCACAACAGTGGTCGCAGCACACACACTGTAACACGCATTCGTGCGCAAAGAATATAGGGGAAGACGGGGTAAAAAGCGCATGGGCGGGTAAGAAGCCCACCCCAATTATCTCATGAAATAAAGAAAATTTCAGTCAAATTTGCCCATGAGACGAATGCTAAACATTAACGCTCGTCTCATGGGCAAAAATGAGACTGAAATTTGCTTCATTTCATGAGATAATTGGGGTGGGCTTCTTACCCGCCCATGCGCTTTTTACCCCGTCTTCCCCTAGTTCAACAAAAAATAAATTTTTAACACAAATGTACTTCATAAGATGTGGTGACAAAATGTAACGCTTAAAGATAAACACAAACAGAAGCAACGAACTGAAACACTAACGACAATTGCTGTTATTTTAACTTGTCAACAAGAAAATGTACACACTTAAGTCAATCGAGTCAATTTCAACACAGTGAAAAAGAGGGGAGTCAGCTTTGACAAGAACGATCACAGGCCCTAGAAAACACGCTTCTTTTTTTCTTTTTGTGACAGTGCGCCGTATGGCTAGTACCCACGTGTCGTCATATCCGGCCACAAGGAGCGCCATATTATGGGAGACCGCCATCTTAGTCCTTACCTTGTTTTGAAAAATGCCAGATCGATGCTGCGTATTTGGCTGTTCCAATTCGAAACTTATCTAAACTGTATTTATAACATCTGGATGTTTTTCTTTACACATTTAGATAACATTTTCACTTTGCTTACACACAAATAAGGACTAAGATGGCGACATTTCCGTTGGAATGGTCGAGATGCGCACGCAGGTGGGTTGGAGCCATATATGGCTTACCTGTCACGCAATACTATTTTTTGCATACGACAAGCATGTTTCGCCCCTTCCCACGTCATGTGCGCACCTTGCTATATGGCGTCAAAATCTATATTTAGACGTGTCACTTTTCAAATCGTGTCACGTGACCCCTTTTCAAATTTCCACACGGGGCCTTCAATCCAAATTTCAGGCCAAATAGTAGTAATAATAAACTTATAATTTAGCTTTATTTCTTCTCTTTGATTGTCATTCCAATAATGAAATCTTATTGTGGTTATGCCAATCACTTTATTAGTTTGCTAATTAAGACATTGAATGGCTGATTTCTCCTAAAATCTGGCAATCTAACCGGCCAAGTTATGTCACCTCTTATCTATATAGAGGGATCCGGGTTCATGTATGCAAATGAGAATGTCACCTCTGTCGGCCATGATGGCTGGATTATTCGGGTTGCTAGGATACTTGGCGGTGGAACGCATTGAATTCTGATGTTTGCTTTTAGTCCTGAACATTTAACTACTGCACAGTTTATTACCATCGTGACGATTTGTCGAAACTCACTGACGCTCACCTCTGTAATCTGAACCAAAACGGCGCTCCAGACAAAATGGCGTCCGACTTTCGTTACCAACAAAATCACGTGACATTATGACGCTATCCCGGATCCCTCTATAAAACCTATTTTATCAAAGCCATCCTTTCATAATTTTGTTACTAAGCAACTCTTTCAATGTCCTACATACAAATTAGCTACTTTTATTTGACGTCAAAAGAGAACATTTGATGAAAGTTACACGCTGTGTCAACGTCACAGTCTGTCTGACCACGGTGCCAACTCAGTCTTAAAACCAGGCTTCGACTAGTTTATTTTTGTTACGGGACAATGAATGCGAATTATATTTTAACTGTGCCATATAATATAGCTGTATAGAAAGGTGTTACTTTAGTGTATTAATCCATTATGAAAGATTGGTGTAATGTGGTATGAGTTTAGATGAATTAATTATTTAGTAGCTTGAACCTGTTTCAGTGGGGTCTAAAATACAAGGTTTTTCATAATTATTATAAATATATAGTTAGATTTCCTTATTATATTAGTAGTCAGAATAGAGCTTAATTTACCCTCTTTTTTTCTCATATGCAACATGCCAGGGTTTAATGACGTTTGGCATAGATATCTGCGTTGGACTAAACCCAAACAAACACAGATATGGTCACTCTCGCCACCCACAAAGCCATTCTCGCTGCATCCAGCGACTGCTGTCTTTGCGGTCCGGCTCTCGAGCATTTTTATATTATGAAAGTGGTCAAATTTGTGTCAACTTGTAGTGGTACCATAGCCGATGAGGTTTAACCGAGGCGTGGTTACCGCTACACCTATCTGTATTAATTAAAAAAATCGGGACTTTACTGGTTTCGTACTGCCTCCGGGCATTGCCTCCAGTATTGTTCCCACCATATTTGTATTTACAAATGTCCCATATGTGTCTGATTCAGACCAAGAGGACGTAAAACACCATTTTCGTCGTCGTCAAATTTGTGTCGATATACTTATTAAATACTTGTAGCGGTGCCATAGCCGATGAGGTTTAACCGAGGCGTGGTTACCGCTACACCTATCTGTATTAATAAAAAAAATCGGGACTTTACTGGTTTCGTACTGCCTCCGGGCATTGCCTCCAGTATTGTTCCCACCATATTTGTATTTACAAATGTCCCATATGTGTCTGATTCAGACCAAGAGGACGTAAAACACCATTTTCGTCGTCGTCGTCAAATTTGTGTTCACACTTTTTTAGTCAACAGTTACTATTTTAGTATTAGGGTTTAGTCACTTTTTCAGTGAAGCTCCACTTTTGGCTCACTCATTATCGGCTGCTCGATCTTGGCCTGCCTTCTTGTGACATAGGCCTATTAGTGACGTAGGCTGGGCTAATTGTGTTATTCTCATATAACATGTGCTTCTTAGTAGTTAGGCCCAGTCAGGGTTCATTTTTGTGTGTGTGCGGCTTTCGACCTGACTATCAATGCTGTGCATGAACTCTAACGACAAACGGCATGAACTTTTGCTGTGGAACCGATGTTAGGCCTAGCCTATGAACATTGGTGTTTGGTGCGACGACTAATTGCTGATGTGCCTGCTCATTCATGCTGACTGTTTGATGTGCGAACCTACCAATTCCCATTGTTCGGGTCTATCCTCAAATCCACTCATGTGTGACGTCAGTTTACTGTGTAAACCATGCAAGGGTTCTTGCCTACATTGATATTATCTGTGGGCTCCAAGTCCAAGCGGACGCAGATTGTGGAGTTCGTTGGGGATGAAGACATTGACGTCCTGTTCCTGACAAGAGACATGGCTCAGAACCAGTGGCGACGAGAGCAAATGTGCTGACTTGGTTCCCCCAGGCTACAAGCTGCGGTCCTTCACCCGAGAAACTTGAGGTGGGGGACTCGCAGTTATTTTCCGCGACCACTTTGCAGCAACAGTCAACTCCTCCTTCCCCTTTCCCCATTCCTCCTACGAACTGATGGAGTTCACACTCACTGCCCCCCAACACATCCACTTCTTCTGCCTGTACAGACCCCCGCCCAGCAAGAGGAACAAGCTTCAGGACTCCACCTTTGTGACGGAGCTGACGGACCTGTTGGACCACTGCAATGTGCTCCGTGGCAAGTCAGTGGTGGTCGGTGACTTCAACGTGCACTATGACGTGCCCACTGACCCGCTGACCTCCAAGGTGCTGGACACTCTGTCCAGGTTTAACATTGTGCATGGTGTGCAGGAGGCCACCTACTACAGGAGCGGCCACACCATCGACTGGGTCCTGTACCGCGAGGCCGATCAGCTCGTCCGGTCCTGCTCCATCAGCCACATGGTGTCCTCTGACCACGCTGCTGTCCTCTGCAGTCTGCAGGTGTCCCGCCCCAAGAAGCAGCCTGTCTACCGCACCGTGCGGGACATCAAAGCCATCGACAGGGACGCGTTCATGGCTGACATCCAGTCAATGCTGGAAGACTGTGGACCCGACATCAGCGCCCAACAGCTGGACGACGGCCTGAGGGGACTGCTGGACAAACACGCCCCCGCTACTGAGCGATGTGTGCCTTCTGGCCGCACATCGCCTTGGTATTCAGCAGTGAGAGACATCCTGCGTGATGCCAAGCGAGAACGCCGTCGTGCCGAAAGAAAGTGGCTGAACACTGGCCTGACTGTGCACCATCAAATCTTTCTGATGGCAAAACAAACTGTCGCAGACATTGTCCAGTGTGCCAAAGAGGACTACTGGAGCGCCTTGATCGAAGGCAGCACATGTCCGAGGACTCTATTCTTAAACAGTGATCACCTGCTTGGCAGGAGCAGAGATTTCACACTGCCAACGAACATTTCCTCCAGTGAACTCCCTGATGCCTTTGCAGACTATTTCACAAACAAGATCAGTGCAATAAGAGAAGAACTTGATCAGTCAAGTCAATTCACTGCCAGTCATCTTTTCGCTGACGAAGCCTTTAACTCCTCTACCTTTTGTGCCTTTCACCCTGTGACAGAAGAGGAGGTTAAGACAGTCATTGTCAAGTCAAAGCCAAAGACGTATGCACTGGACCCAATCCCCACACCCCTTTTGGTTGAATGTGTTGATGTGCTCCTCCCTGCTCTGACCTCTATCATCAGCAAATCCTTGCAGTCAGGCACTTTCCCGGATATATTTAAGCAAGCAATTGTTACACCACTTCTCAAAAAGCCAACTCTTGAATCAAACAACCTAAAAAACTATCGCCCTGTCAGCAACCTGTGTTTCCTGTCCAAAATCACAGAAAAGATCGTTCTCCTCCATCTCTCTGAGTATCTGCACAGCAACAATATTTTCCCTGCCTCTCAGTCTGCTTATCGCCCTTCTCACAGCACAGAAACAGCTCTGCTCAAAGTCATGAACGACCTCCTTCACTCTGTTGACTCTGGAGATATCTCTGTTCTCACTCTACTAGATCTATCAGCAGCATTCGACACAATCGATCACACATCCTCATTGATCGTCTCTCTCATGCATACGGCATCTCTGCACAATCGATCACACATCCTCATTGATCGTCATTGATCTCATGCATACGGCATCTCTGCACAGTACGTCAGTGCATTTCATCCTACCTGACCAACAGAACACGGACTGTCTCTACCAAAAAACACGACTCCCAACCTTCAGTTCTAGAGTGTGGTGTCCCACAAGGGTCCGTTTTTGGCCCTGTCCTTTTCACTTTGTATGCCAAGCCCCTCACATCTATCACAGCCCAGCACAACATCCCAAGTCAGTCTTTTGCTGACGACTCACAGCTGCATGCCTCTTCAGAACCAGAACAGATTCAAGACACCATCAACAACATGCAGGCATGCATCACTGACATCAGACACTGGATGAGGTCAAACAAACTGAAACTCAACGATGACAAAACCGAAGCCCTGCTCATTCACTCACAGAACAAACCATTGCCTAACTCAACCCCCTCCTCTATCTCAGTCGGTGACACATGCATCAAGTTCTCTTCCACTGCAAAAAAACTTAGGGGTCACTTTCTCCAACACACTCTGCATGGACAAACACGTCTCCAACATATGTCGCTCAGCTTACCACGAACTCAGGAAAATCAGCAGCATTCGCCACTTACTCACTTTCGATGCATCCAAAACACTTGTCTGTTCTCTCGTTCTATCCAAGTTTGATTATTGCAATTCCCTGCTCTCAGGCATTCCACAGTATCTTCTTGACAAAGTCCAAAAAGTTCAAAATTCAGCTGCACGTCTAGTCTTTAGGGCAAAGAAACAGGAACATGCACAGCCTCTTCTACATCAGTTACACTGGCTACCAATCTCTGCCCGAATATGTCACAAAACTTCCTCTCTGTGCTTCAAATCTCTCACCGATCCCTACTTTCCTGCCTATCTTTCCGACCTTCTGCATGTCTACACTCCTTCTAGACAACTCCGCTCTTCCTCTGACAACAGAATGCTTACCCTGCCAAGAACCAAAACTAAGACCTATGGAAACCGAGCTTTCTCTTTCTTTGCCCCTAAAATATGGAACATACTTCCCCATGCCGCACGCCATTCAGACACACTTCCTCAGTTCAAAACTGCACTCAAAACTCATCTTTTCAGGCAGTCCCACAATCTTGAATGAAAACTACTCTTACTCTGTCTCCCCAGCTCTCTCTCCCCCTCTCTGACTATGCGCACTTGTGCGTGTGCATGTGTGCGTGAATGTATGTGCATGTACATGCGTGCTCGTGTTTGTGTGCAACTTATGTGTGCGCGCACATGTGTGTAGGGATGGGTGTGTGTGGTGTGTGTGTGTGTGTGTGGGGGGGGGGGGGGGGGGTGGGGGGGGGGGGGGGGGGGGTATGTGTGTGTGTGCGCGCACGTGAGGGTGGATGGGTAGATGTATGGCTATGTGGTACATGTGAACCAATCTAGTGCTAGTGCATGCAACTGGAGATATTTTCACGTAGCTGATAGCTAAACGAGTTTTCGTGTTCTCCCTCCCACTTGTCTCTTCTCTCTCTGTGTGTGTGTGTGTCTCTCTCTCTCTCTCCCTCTCTCTCTCTCTCTCTCTCTCTCTCTCTCTCTCTCTCTCTCTCTCTCTCTCTCTCTCTCTCTCTGTATGTCTCTATCTCTCCCTCTCTCTGTCTCTCTCTCTCTCTCCCTCTCCTCTATCTCTCTCTCTCTCTTTCTCTCTCTCGTTCTCTCTCTCCCCCCCCCCCTCTCTCTCTCTCTCTCTCTCTCTCTCTCTCTCTCTCTCTCTCTCTCTCTCTCTCTCTCTCTCTCTCTCTCTCTCTCTCTCTCTCTCTCTCTCTCTCTCTCTCTCCTCTCTCTACGAGTCCCCAACACCCATCACTGTTTTCTTTTAAATTGCCTTTTAATTGTTTGTAATGTTGCTGTGACATCTCTTTTGCATGTACACTTTTGTATTGTTATTTGTACTTCCATGTGTACGTCTGTGCGTGCGTACGCGTGTGTGTGTCTGTGTGAGAGTGTGTGTGTGCGTGTCTGTGTGTGAGAGAGAGGGGGGGGGGGGGCGAGAGGGAGAGGTTAAATACGAAATACGAATGTTTTATTGAGGGTAAAATAGGGAGGGGGAGGGAGAGAGGAGGGGGGGGAGAGAGAGGGAGGGGGAGGGGGGAGACAGACAGAGAGAGTGTGTGAGTGTGTATGTTGCGCACTTTCTTGCGCGTACTTTCAAGAACACATCGTATATGTAATTTCTATTATTAAGTTCTTACAATAATTGTTATGGGTGCTTAATATGTTTTAAGTTTTAAGGATTTAAATTATTGCTGCATATGTATTTCTTACCATTTATATTTTGGATTGCTTGCATTGGGTATGTCTGTACATATACGTCTTTGATTTTCTTCTTTCAATGATATGCATATATAATGTCTATGATTATGCTCTGCATGTGTTTTGCTTGCGCGTGCGCATGTGTATGCACGCGCGTGTGTGTGTGTGTGTGTGTGCTTGTGCGCGTGTAATTATATATGCCTTTTATTCGTGTTTTTAATGTTCTAATGATATTGTAAAGCGCATAGAGCTTAAAGGTATGCGCTATATAAATCTTCTTAATAAATGAATAAATAAATTATTTGTCTAGGCTTATACAATGCTATGTGTGTAGGCCTACTTTGCACTGCTTCAGCCATAGGCCTACTATAGTGTGTGTGTGTGTGTGTGTGTGTGTGTGTGTGTGTGTGTGTGTGTGTGTGTGTGTGTGTGTGTGTGTGTGTGCTAAGCCTACTGTAGTAGCCACATTTCACCACACACAGGCCTGTTTTCTATTGTGCCATTGCTTCACACAATGTGAATAGCCATTGTGTGATAGCTATGGATTGTATGATTAACTGTTGTGTTAATACTGCTACTATATAGTATTAATAAGGCATTCCCTTTTGACTGAGTTTCTTGCTACTTCAATGATAAACTATCAATAGGCCTACATTTGTCTTTAGTCAGTTTTCCACTAAAAACTGATCTCACTCAGCTTACTTTGATGTGCAGTCTATTTTTAATAACATAGCATCTGATGATGTCAGTGTTACAATACTTGGTTTGGGTTAACTCACATGAACTCAAATGTTTGTGTATGAGTTAAGCAAGCATAGGGTCAGGCAAAACCAACCTATGTTATGTTTCCAAACCCCAGCTAGGTTTGTGTCAGTGTCAGTTTAATCATGCTATTTAAGTCATACAGTGAGCTCCTTCCACTGTTGTGACTGTCTATTACCTCATGTTATTTTAACATTGAGTGCTATGGCGCAAGGCCTACAATCATACTTAATCATTGTTATTTCTTGTTTATATTTATGTGTGTATATTTTTATGTCGTTGCAGGATGTAATCTCTGCACTGTTTTCCTAGCTATGTTTCCTAGTAAATAAACAAAAGCAAACAACTGTCTGGTTTCCTCTATATGTTCCTGGCCTGCATGGTGTGTGCTCATCATCACCCACATTTCCATATCAACTCCTCCTTATCCCAATCCTTTACCCTTACCACCCCATCATATTTTTTAACGGAGGTGCGGTAGCTCTTCGCACAGGTTCAGTCGGCTCATTTTTATTTCCAGACTGAAGATGAATTCGAGCTGTTTTGAGACAGTACTGCGTCTACATTATCAACATGGACTCTCCCTGTGCCAAAATTGTATAGCTCGAATCGTCTGCTAATATCGACGGTCATGGAGTTGAGAAGCCTAGGCCTAGATCCACGGCTAGACGTGTCAAGTGGCATGCACAGAATGGCTTGTGTAGATATGTGACATCTGCTACTGTTGATTCAGTCGAACCATGAATCTTCGTTGTGTACCAGCATTAAATGTTGTTGTCAGCGCTGAATGAATCCTAGAGGTAACACTGCACAGCTTGTCCAATTCTGGGTTTGGTAGGAACAGCTCGCGTTGCAAGACGGTAATAATATGTGAAGATATATAACTGTGACGTTAAGTTTCTAATAGCAACGGTGTATTCTTACACCTTTAAAATACGCAAATAATATGTCAAAATATTGTTTTATATCACACGCTTGCCGTCCTCTTTAGCACTACTTGTAGATCGGTATATTGTTTCATATCCCACGCTTGGCAGGCTTCTGTCGCTCCTGGTGCATATGGGTTGAGGTCAATGGGATTGGGGGATTCATGGGAGCTGTCGTTGGACGAACGTGGTGGTGCCCTCGGAGGAGGACCTCACTGACGCTGGTTCCGCGATTGTCGTCAGTAGGGGGCTTAGTATGTGGTGTCCTGCGTATGTTGGATCAGAACAGGCTCCACTGAACTTCACCGAAGAGACCCAGAAGCAGTGCTATGTGTCTCCTCTGGGGGCTGCCTCTGGACGGCCTTACATTGATCGCTCCCATGGACCGCTGGTTTAGGGGTCCTGCAACAGGACAATATGGGGTGGCGTCCACGGTAGGGCCTCGGAATGAGCGACATCAGGGTAGTG
>CM065710.1:30723068-30730911 GCA_017654935.2 Phymorhynchus buccinoides
AGTCAAACGAATGCAAGACATTGGCCAAACCGGTGTCGCCGAGTTGCAGACATGTCTCCGTTTGTCTTCACCCTCTTAGATCTCATGAACCAATGCACAAACCCGTTAACCTTTGTGCATAGAGAGAGGGAGGAGTAGACAGGGGCACGGATAGTAAGGTGCAGTCTTAAAACCAAAACATGTTGTTCTTATTTTTACATGTCATGTAATTCTTCAGTCACGGACTTCAAATTTGGCGGGAATATGTCAAGAGCATGCAGCATTCCAGAAACTACTGAGTTATTGCAATGGAGCTTAGTTTTATTAAATATAATAATACTTTTGCATATTTAAAAAATGCTTTAATAATCATTCATTTTTGCAAGTGTTCCTCCTTCGGTTTTAGCGTGTTAGATCCGATAAGTTGAAATAATGGTAAAACAAATAATATGAAGCTTTTGTCATTTCAGTGTTTTTTTATAACTGTTCTGGTTCTTTTTTTTAATGCGTTATCAATATTTTCCATTATGTTTTCCTCGTTATGTTTATACTTTCAGATGCAATAACTTCAAAACTAAGGCATCGTTTACAATGTTGACACAACAAACACTAGGTATGTTGATTGTGAACAAGTGTGCCAAATATTATCAAAATGTGTCGATATTTGTAAAAGCTACAGTTGCAAAACGAGCACAAACTGTAAAAGTTTACAAACGTTGGACACTCAAAAATCAAGCATAATCTATTCAGTTTCAACCTCTATCACTAAGTGCACTGGTCGGCTAATACAGTACGCATGCACATACGTATGCCCCCTGGTTCTTGCTTATATACATAGAGTGTTTTTCTTCTTGTGGCCTTTCATTCTTCCTTTGATGCTAATTTGTTTGGGTAACAGAGAAACAAGCACCGTTGGTATGTCAACTTCTGAACGTCATTTTTTTCATGTTTGTGTATGTGTGTGTGTGTGTGTGTGTGTGCGTGTGTGCGTGCGTGCGTGTGCGTGTGCGTGTGTGTGTGTGTGTGTGTGTGTGTGTGTGTGTGTGTGTGTGTGTGTGTGTGTGTGTGTGTGAGTGTAAGAGGGAGAGAGAGAGATTCCCAGAACTTAATTATATGAGAACAGAAGTGACTGTGTGTGTGTGTGTGTGTGTGCGCGCTAATTTGTTTGGGTAACAGAGAAGCAAGCACCGTTGGTATGTCAACTTCTGAACGTCATTGTATCATTTGTTTGCTCACTTATACCACATAATAACAACATCTACATTGTCTGTAAAAATGATAGGGGTGCGCCTTATTAGGGGCGCCTTGTAGCAAGCAAAATCCAGTAGTTATTTTTAGTCCGTCATCAAGACGGACTATTGCGATGGGCTGGTTTGCATTTTTTTTTTTTCTTCTTTTTTTCTCTTCTGTCTGTCCCAAGGATATCTCCCGAACCGCTTGACCGAATCGCGTCACATTTTGTGTGAAGGTGTGCCTCCTTAATAGGAAGAGATCGGCGCAAACCATTTTGCCGTCGCGACCTTGACCTTGACGTACGACCTTGAAAACCGAAAATCTATTTTTAGCCATATCTCGGGCACCGATCAACATAGGATGTTGAAACTTGGTATGCCCGTTCTGATGATGGCATACCGATCAAGGTCAAGGTCAAGGTCAAAAAGATCGCTTTTTTGTTATTTTTTTCCCTCCACTATTTTTCGTCTTTTGTTTTTTTGTTTCTTTTCTTTCATTTTTTTCTCTTCTCTTTTTTCCTTGTTTTCTTTAATTTCTTTTTTAAAAATTTATTTAATTTTATTTATTTATTTAATTAGGTTATTTATATGTTAATTGATTTAATCACATTCAAGCACTAATATGCACCAAGCCAACAGCGTTACGGTTGTGTCTGTCATGTTCCTATTGTCCTTGATCAGCTGCTCATCAAAATGTATCACACCTTTGTAAGTTTTATGTACACATGTACTCTGCATATCTTAAACTTTGTGAAGGTAACAGTAGCGATTAGCAAGCAAGAGGAACCTTATATAGCCTGTAGAATGAAACATGCCATGTGCGTGAGCCATGTGCTTTCGTGTGTGTGTGTGTGTGTGTGTGTGTGTGTGTGTGTATGTGTGTGTGTGAGTGTGTGTGTAAAAGAGAAAGGGAGTGAGACAGAGACACAGAGAGAGAGAGAGAGAGAGAGAGAGAGAGAGAGAGAGAGAGAGAGATTGAGAGAGAGAGAGAGAGAGAGAGAGAGAGCGAGAGAGAGAGAGCGAGAGAGAGAGAGAGAGAGAGAGAGAGAGAGAGAGAGAGAGAGAGGGCCAATTGTGTGCACAAGAATGCGATTATGTGTGTGGCCGCGTACTTGCAAATATGCAGGAAACTTGTTTACAGTAACAACGGTCTCTCTGATTTATGGCCTTTTACAAGGAATGATGTATCCGCTTTGTTGCTTTTAAATCTCTTCATTCACTACTGCTGTGATTTATTGCTGTGGAAACCCGCATTCAGCTTGACGTTTTGCCTTGGGGCTAACGGTACACAACAATGGTGAAATGTTTCTTTTGTGTTTAGTCTAGTTTCTTATTATATCTTTCACTAACGGAGAATATCAGACCCAAGTCATGAAAATCACTGTTAACCCTCTCGGGACACACACATCATATATGATACATAACATTTATCCTCTCCTAATAACGAAATGAAAGCTGCAGCTACAACAGGAACCACCAAGTACCTTTCACAAGACAATACACGTGGTCCTAGTTGACATCCTTGCTTTCCCATGCTGTGTATGGAGTTTTACTAGCCAATTCCCGTTCGATATCCACACGTTCCAGCAATTCCAAAACATTGCTAACAAAACCCATCCTAATCTAAAACAAGCGGCAAAGCCTTCAAGGCTCACGTCTGATTTTTATTACTATAGCAGGCATGGGAATTCCCATGCCTGTATAGAGAGAATACTGTTATGTAGACACTTGTGCATCTGAAAACAGAAATAATTGTTATTTTACTGTGTAAATTAAATTATTTCTGTGCATTAAATTACCCCTACCCCTTTCTTTAAAATTTAATTATATGTATGTTTATATATGCGCATGTAACATAGTGGAGCCCTATTTTTATTTTTGGCAAACAAGTAAAATTGAAAAACATATTGACCAAGCTTTCAGAAAACATAGTGAAATCGATGAACACTGGATTTTCCGTATATTTTTTTTCAAGACTGAAATGAATGTGGGCTAAATGTTAGGTACGTCGTCTTGATTATGAGGTAAGGCGTGATCTCTTATTCTCTAGGCCTAGGCCTTGTTGCCGGAAGTGTGATAGGCTAAGTATTGCATGCGCAGAGATGATGTGCGAATGAACACGAACAACCGTTGTCAAACTCAAAAAACGAAACAAACGGGCCGTCAACGCACACACTCGGTACATCCATTTGTTACAGAAAATATAAGTTAACGACGTTAAAATGTACCTATTTGTACACACCTGAAGTCTTGTGTTTCTTTTTAAAGAGCGTTTTTGTATATCTAATGGAGAGTCTTCTTTCCAGTATCTACTCGGTACAACACAACAGTAATCTCTTCAACAAATGATTTTCTTTCTTTTGTTCCTTATCGATGTATCTGACTGCTTTGATCATCATGACTTGAAGGCTCACGTCAAAATCAAGTATCCTGCTAACTTAACCATCTAACATCTTATGTTTTTTTGAGAAAACGACAACGTTAAAGTTTCAGTGGAGAGTGAGAGTCTTCTTTAGTTTGAAGAGTGTGACTGAGTCAAGGTTAAAGGTTGCACAACAGTAATCTCTGCAACAAATGATTATCTTTATTTTGTTCTTTATCAATGTATCTGACTGCTTTGATCGTCGTGACTTGAAGGCTCACGTCAAAATCAAGTATCCTGCTAACTTTAACCCTCTAACGCCTTATATGTTTAGAGAAAATGACAACGTTAAGATTTGAGTCAAGGTTAAAGGTCGGGGCCACGGACGCAACACACACACAAAACGACGTGAGCCAAAAAGAAATGCCAATCTTTTGATGTATCATCTGTTTTCATGATCAAATGATGTCGAAAGACTCAAATACATGATACATATTAAGTTTCTCTAACTTTATGTTCTAAATAATTTTTGAAAAACATGTGTCATATATGGTACATCGTGCACAGCAGTTTTGTCGTGTAATGTGTTAGCCATTTTGGGTCTTCGTAGTAACCTCAAATATAGATATATTTAAGTTTATGTTCACATGCACACATTTATTTGATTACATTTTGACAATGTTAGTTGCCTAGAAGCTCATTTACATCTATGTACTTGGTAAAAGGAATGTATTTTAAAGAAAACATGTGTACCATATATGACACATTGGGCAGACCTTAACACACATGCCATGTGACATATATGTATAATTGTGGGCATTTGTGATAACATCATAGAGGTTAATTGTAATTATTGCTGGTATTTATGAATTAGAAACACATTTTGGAGCATGTTTGTAGTATTTTGACCACGTTACTAGTATCGAGGTTCATTTATGTTATATGTTTTTGAAGAAAATCTAAGTACTTCAGAAAAAATGCATTTTTATGTTTTTATGATAGTACAGGCACCCTGGCACACTTCATGCAGATGGACACTTAACAACTCCTTATCAACAATGCAAAAACCTTATTACTGATGACATTGTAGTTAAATGAATCGCCAAAGAGGCACCAAAACCATAATTTTGATTCATCGAGTCCGATCACTCATCGACCTCACGATCACATGGGCTGTCTCTGTGGGTAGTCCACTGACCACTGCCAGCAGGGACACTACCAGGGGTCGACTTGTGTCAAATGCATCAAATACAATGTGTTTTTATGTGTTAATTAACCTTAAAACTAATATTTCCATTTTCGCAACAACAACAAAAGCAAAACAATGAAGCTTGCCCATTGTATCATATATGATACACCGGGCCTTATGACTTTTCAAGTCCCTTAAGCCTGGCATGTCGTATACGATACATGCTCAAATAAAATTTTAAAAAGGCAAGATCAAAATGTTTTCATTATTTTTGTTCTAATTTGTTCAAAATAATGTTGATTTTTAGTGGCATAATTTTCAGTGAAGTATTTCTAAGTGCTGGACTTAGAGGGTTAAAACAGAAGCGTTTGTGACCAGCGAGGTGCATCATTTCAATGGTTTTAAGCTTTTAGCAATGCATCCATCTATTATACAAATAACCCCCGAAGAAGTGCCTGTGGATATTTGATTGGTTCATAATAATCCAAACTGAAAATCTAATATACAACATCGTTAAGTTAAGTTCGCTGATTGTGGACATCAAGTTTGAAATAAATTGCTGCTACTTTGCTATATGCATAAATACACTGACTACGTTTTAATCTTTGGTACAGACGACAGAACGTATCGATGGCTTGGAGTGAAAACGGACTATCTTTAGATAGTCCATTGACATACTATTGAACTTATTTCGAAAACTAATAACTTGTATGAAAAAAAGGTGGCTTAAATATAAAAAGCAAAAACCTCTTTTTATATTTCTGCAGTCATGGCTTAATACAAGTAATTTGTTTTTGTAATAAATCCAATAATACGTCAATACTCCAAGCCATCGATATGTAGTAATTTATTATGTTCTCATTCTGTATTGTATCAACGTCTTTGGAAGGCAGGATTCTGGCTTTTGTGAATTTTCTACTATTCCAATAAAAAATGCCTTCCCTTAGTCCACTCGTGAAAGAGGTTATTTTGTTTTAGACAACTTCACTCCACAGCTTCACTCTTACTTACTGAACATCCCTTAAACAAGGTTACAATTTCAAACCGCCATGCTATGACGTCAAGTGTCCTTACCAAAATGTTTTATGCTTATCATCAGACATTTACAATCTCTGAACTTTTCATTTTGAAGTTGGAATGTATTGGTATCGTGATCATTGTCTACGTCTACACACCAGCTATGTTCTTGTGGGTTACCTCCGCCTTCCTTGAATATATGTTGTTTCGTTTAATAAATCACACGGTATTCAAGAAGTGACATTCGCCATTAACTATAAATGACTGATTATTGAATGTTGGCATTATCTTGTTGAGCATCAATGCTTTTTCATTTATAGATGCTCTTCTTTCGGTGATGTTATGCATTTTCAGTCATGAAAAACTGTTAGGACTTCAGTTTGCAATCTGCGGCATTTTCATGTTTTGATTCATTTGCTGTTGTGTATCACTGGTGATTTTCGTATTCGACTACGCACTAACGTATTTTTCCCAAGTTGTATTAATGTTTATCCTACTCGTCAGATTTTCTTTTGGAAGCAAAACAGAAGTTTATTAATCATCATCTTGTATCTGTTAAATTGTATTGAAGTGTTAATTGAAATCCATCAGTGTTTCTACAATGCTGACTGAATTGACAGGGTCTTCAATGTTGTCGTAAATAATTATCACAAAGCATTCCATGGAAATGATGAAAACATAATGCAGGGAACAAAGAACAGTGGAGACATTCCATGGAAATGATGAAGACATAATGCAGGGAACAAAGAACAGTGGAGACATTCCATGGAAATGATGAAGACATAATGCAGGGAACAAAGAACAGTGGAGACATTCCATGGAAATGATGAAAACATAATGCAGGGAACAAAGAACAGTGGAGACATTCCATGGAATGATGAAAACATAATGCAGGGAACAAAGAACAGTGGAGACATTCCATGGAAATGATGAAGACATAATGCAGGGAACAAAGAACAGTGGAGACATTCCATGGAAATGATGAAAACATAACGCAGGGAACAAAGAACAGTGGAGACATTCCATGGAAATGATGAAAACATAATGCAGGGAACAAAGAACAGTGGAGACATTCCATGGAAATGATGAAAACATAATGCAGGGAACAAAGAACAGTGGAGACATTCCATGGAAATGATGAAAACATAATGCAGGGAACAAAGAACAATGGAGACATTCCATGGAAATGATGAAAACATAACGCAGGGAACAAAGAACAGTGGAGACATTCCATGGAAATGATGAAAACATAATGCAGGGAACAAAGAACAGTGGATACATTCCATGGAAATGATGAAAACATAACGCAGGGAACAAAGAACAGTGGAGACATTCCATGGAATGATGAAAACATAATGCAGGGAACAAGGAACAGTGGAGACATTCTATGGAAATGATGAAGATATAATGCAGGGAACAAGGAACAGTGGAGACATTCTATGGAAATGATGAAGATATAATGCAGGGAACAAAGAACAGTGGATACATTCCATGGAAATGATGAAAACATAACGCAGGTAACAAAGAACAGTGGAGACATTCCATTGAAATGATGAAAACAGAATGCAGGGAACAAAGAACAGTGGAGACATTCCATGGAAATGATGAAAACATAATGCAGGGAACAAAGAACAGTGGAGACATTCCATTCTTGGACTTTAGATCATCTTTCCAATAGTAACTGGATAAATCAGCGCGATGATCACTTTGAATGGAAGCTACATCATTCGGTGTCTGTTGTATTGGTTGATAGAATAAAGCTCGTTGCCAGGTATGCATGAGTTTATCTGTGTGCGTGTGGTTGGGGGGGTGGTTGGTGGGGGGGGGACAAGGATTGGAAATAAAGATAGAAACAAATGCTTAATCATTTGGTGTTCGTTCGTTTGTTCGTTCATTTATTAATCCAATTACTGTGCATGTGAGCATTCATTTATACTAACATAGCACAAAATTGCTTTGATGTTGTAGTGGTTTTGTTTGCTTTTTTGTGTGATTTCGCCCCCGCCTTGTAATTTCATAGACCCGATACAATAGAATTGATCCTCGTGAGCCGCTAAAAAAAAA
>CM065710.1:30731411-30773911 GCA_017654935.2 Phymorhynchus buccinoides
GAGTATTATTTAGTGACAGGAGAAGACCTCCAACAGCTCCCACCACCAAAACTAAGTGACTTCTACCAACCATCCGAAAAACAAAAACTCCAGGAAATAGCTTTTATTGTAGTTGGTATGACTGCTGTTTATTTCATAGCAAAAAACGTGTAGTATTAAAATGAATAATAAACTATCTAAAATTTATTATTCACCAAAAGGTTATTGGAAAGGTTTAACTGCTATTCAAAAATTAAATCAAGCTGCAGGAGTCACTGAACAAACAGCAAAAGAATGGCTATCTAAACAAGCTATTTGGCAAATTTATTTACCAGCGCCTAAACGAATCAAAAGACCACACTTTGTCAACTCAACACCAAATGACACTCACCAAATGGATCTTCTATACCTCCCTCATGATTTAATCAGAAGAAAAAGATTTAAATACGCGCTTACAGTTGTTGATTTAGCTTCAAGATATAAAGATGCTGAACCATTAACTGATAAAAGTGCTACTTCAGTCTCTGTTGCTTTACAAGAAATCTACAGACGCGGCCCATTAACTTATCCTCGCTTAATTCAAGTTGATGAAGGAAAAGAATTTAAAGGACAATTCAATCAATTGATGTTAAAACACAAAGTCCTTATTAAAAGAGGTATTCCTGGAAACCATAGATCTCAGGCCTTAGTCGAAAACTTTAACAAACAATTGGCAGAAAGACTTTTTTCTTATCAATACCATAGAGAACTCCTTGATTCAACTAAAAACACTGAATGGGTTAGAAGATTAAGTAGTGTTCTGCGTGTTATGAATAACGAAGAATCTAAGGTCATTGGACTCCGACCAGTAAAAGCAATACAGAAGAAAACAATTGACTCTTCAATAGACTTACCTCATGAACATTCAATTTCAAAACAGCTGATACCATTTGGAATCAAAGTTAGGTTTCTTTATGCACCAGGAGAAGCAGAAGGAGACACACGCGTAAGAGCAACTGATCCTATTTGGAGTATTGATCCGTACGAGATAAAAAGTGTAATAGAAATGAATCCTCCCGTTTATTATTTAAGAGAAACTGACTCGACAACACGACCCGTTCCAAAAAGAGCCTTTGTTAAAGAAGAATTACAGATAATTCCACTAGACACAGTTCTGATTTGATTAGACAAAAAAAAATTGGTCCTTTTTTTTTGCCTTCACAAACATTTGTACTGACTAGGAAAATCTGTTTTTAACACTAGCTTACAAAACTTCTCTTTCCTCAGTTTTTGTTTAATCGACTTTTTTTTTTCTTTTGATTCAATCACATCATTTTCATCAAGACATTCATCAAAACTATTTTTATCTTTAGTAAAAAACAAAACAACTGTCTTTAACTGTTCTCTAAAGTCTTTTAAAACTGAATTATACTTTTGTGTTAAAATCCAAACACTAATCCCCGCGTGTCTACCACTGAAAGCTAACTTGGCTAAACTATTTCTTTTCTTAACAATGTCTTTTTCAGCGGAGCAGTCATAATAATAAACAATGTTGACGTTCCTTTAAACAGTTTATAAAAATGATCTAAACATTCACTTAATTTATTACTCGGGTCAACCAAATAGACTTTATCATCCTCCCAAATGAACTTTCTTTCTTTGTATGATTTGTTGAATTCTAAAGTAGTACAAAAAATTACTATATGTTCAAAATGATAACGATAAACCGTTTGTATTAAATCTAACATAAATATTGTTTTTCCACACCCAGTCATCCCGCAAAATAACCCGCAATGTGGTTCTTTTGTAAGGAAATTTAAACTGTTCAAGTCCATTGTTTTAATACACAATATCTTTTAATCTGTTATTCTCAATGTTCAGCTGAGCATCGCATAGTAAATACACATAAACATATATTTGTTTGCCCACTTCCGCTGCTTCTTTATGAATTTGAATGTTTATTCCGCCTGACCCATCACCTACTGTTCTTCCGCTACCATGAAGTTTGTTATCATCAGTTGTTCTAAGATCTAACCACAAAGCATACTTCGAAGATAAATAATCTTCTAGTCTAACATCATGAAGATGGAGGTCTTTGCAAACTAAATCAACAGACGGATCTCTTAGTTGCCCGCCTCCACCAAACAGTTTTCTTATTTCATCAAAGTGCTGATAAGGTAAAAGACCGCTCGCAAACAATTGGTTCGGTTGCCCTTCAATCGCAGTAGTCAGCTTAGTTATTTTTGGATTATAAAACCTCTCGCTTAATCTATTAAAGGGTTTTTTGGTTTCTTCAAACAACAGCAAAATTCCTTTCAACGACCTTGCTGATATATTCAAATCGATGTTCCAGATTGTGTCTGTTGTGTTTTTAGTTAACTTACTGTGATTTAAAATTCTGTTGTAGTATATTGCAAATCTTGACTGGTATTGTTGTGAAATCAACCGAGCTAATTCTTGATGACGAACAACATCAAACTCTAATGTGATGTCTGAAATACTATATTTTGCATTTGAATCTTCTGTCGATCTGATAACACGGGCATAGTCATTAAAAGTAAATTCATACATAAGCCTATCTTGTAAAGCTCCCTGATAATATGGTGAGTGTGTGTTCAATAGTTCAAAGTCAAGAGGAATGTAGAATCGATTACCATAAACTTGAGCAACCAACGCATCTTTATTGTTATCGTTTTTATCATCAGCATCTATTCTATGTTTAATGCCGTTGTCTCCCTGTATTCCTTGATAAACCCGATCTTTTCTTTCATTTTCTGTTAACCAGAGGTCGCAATAACTCAAAAAGACATCTGCATTATCTAAAGACATTACCTCTCTCCCTTCAAGTTTAATAGTAATCTTACTAACGATCGCTCTACCAAGATTAGCAACTAAAGTTCTGTTTGGGTCGGTCTCTGACTCCAGGTCTATTTTAAAAGCAAGACGTGCAGTACCTGGCACAATGACTTCATTACTCCCCTAGACTAGGAAATCTTACTGATAATATTTGTCTTTGATCGATAGTTGAAGGATTATTACTTATCACGATACTCTGCCTGGTTCCTTTAACACCAAGTGGTTCTTTTAACCGTCTGTATGGATCAAGAATTGTTCCGTATGATTGCGACATCTCTTTTTTTAGAAATAAAATAAAAACATAATTATAAATAAAAACATGGCAGGAATAGAAGAAGACCTCGATTATGATGATTTTGACGATTTTGAACCTGGAGATGACATGGGTGAAAATATTCCTTTATTGTCTCGCCGTCATAACCTACTATCTTTAAGACATGAACTAGATGAAGCAGAACCAACCCCTGCTGTTAGTATAGATGAAAGAATAAAGGATAATATAGAAAGCGAAAATCGTCGTGAACTAAAAAAAATGAAAGTGATGGCTTTTCGTAAATTTATTGGTCAAGATTTATCCGATCTCTATGACCCTAATGACTATGTTTTGGCTCCTGGGGGACATTTATATGTGAAGGATAAAAAAGGGGTATTAAACAAATTTACACACGATAAAAACCCCTCATTGTTTTTAACAAGAAGTGGTCTTCGTAGTAGGTTTGGTGTTAACGTGCTAAGGCAACTTGGGATCGCCCCGTACATAAGCACACAGACTGTTTCTGCTCTTCAAAAAACGTTAGAAAGGCTGCCAACTGATAACCAACTTCAATCGATTCCTTTTAGTGGCTTGCCAATAACTGCTGACCAGATAATAGAAATGGAAACTAGTTTTATGACTTCAAGGGATGAAGAAACCCATTTAAAAACATTGAATGAGCCCCCATTACCTATGAGGGAACTATTGGCTCTTAACGAATCATTACAAACTATTAGGGGCGAGTTAACAAATAATACTGCAAAGTTAAGCGAACTGGATGCCCACATTGACAGAGAAAAAAAAAAGTTGGTTGAAGCTGATGACGGTAACCTTGGTCAAGACGTAAAAGACAGAATCATACAAAGACTAGCTGATCTTCAGTTAGAGAGAGCAGCAAGACTAGAAGTACTGTCGACAAACCGTGAACAACTCCGCAGTCAAGTTAGTAGAATAAAAGAAACAATCCAAAGAATTTTACACGAAGATACAACGCTGGCTGAACGAATAAAAACATTGTTTAGAGAGCAGGGTGTTACGATTGCTAGTGTTTTAACAGCTTTAGGTTTTGCAATCTCTACTTTAGTGTTTGCTTTAACCGGGTCAGGATCAGGAGCTGCTGCTCAACCGCCAGCTCCTGGCCCACCATCAAGCGATAAGAATTGGATTAAAAAACAACTGGATCATTTAAAGAATCTATTAAAAAAATTAGGAATAAAAGCTCTAGACGCTATACCAGGAATATTAGGTGGAATAATTAGTTGGCTTTTTTCTACAGCAAGCAAAGTAGTTGGTTTTATGGCAGAACATTTATGGTTGCTGCTAGTTATGATTGTAGGATTACTTTTTAGTAAAATAAAAATAAACTAGACCAGCCGCTGTTAAAAAAAGAACTAATGCTGTCTTTTCATTTTCATGATTATCAGTTGCAGTTAAGTTCGTTGAAGTTGGTAAGTTCGTTGATTTAATTGAAGTTGGTAAGTTCGTTGAATTTGAATCAGCCATATTTTTTATTGGAATTGTTTGTTGTACACTTGATGGAGCAGCAACTTCAGAATTTAGATCATTGTTTTTACCGATTGCTTGGTTGTCTCCAGCTATAAGGATTTTGTTGTTATAGTTTTCAATTACTCCTATTTGAAGCCTGAGATCAGAGGGCAGCATGTATAATCCACTACCGACAGCAAAGTCTACTTTTGATCTTGCGAATCTTAAAACGTCTTGATACCTTTTAATGCTAGCTGGGAGGTCAACTGTAGAATTGATTGCATCTTCTAAATTAGCTAAATACTGTTTTTGCGCATCAAACCCAGTTGAAGGATCCATTATCTCAGATTTAACTTGCGCTTGAGATCCCAGCAAACACCACACGTAAGTACGAATAGAATCATTTACTCGTTCTATTCCCGCCTTAGTTAGTCCTTCAGAAGTATCAAGAATAAATGTAGACCAAGCGTTTTTATGTTTTTGTTGAATAGATCCTAGATGAACGGTCGTACCTGAAGAAAAAGACGTGTAAGGAGGATTCCAATCATAGTTATACTTTCTGTGCACACCCCAATAATAAAGTGTACCCAAACCATGATTACGATCTAACTTTTGTCTAAAGTCTGTATTCAAGTTAATGTTAAACTCATTACAAATCCGTTCAAAGGCCTTCAAGTCAATTCTGTTGTTGAACGGATTAAAAGTGGAATCATTCGGTAATGGAGCATGCAGTTCAGACAAAATACGCTTGAAAGTATAATAGAAATGAAATCTGTAAACTGCTTTTACCATGACTCCAGGATGATTTAAGTGATCAGCGAAAGAAACACCACACCCTGTTGTTGCACAGAACACAGCAAAGTTTAACTGGTTTTGATAAAACTGCATTGGATGACTAAACCATGCCTTTGCGATGTTATCATGTTTGACACTAGGATTTAAATAATGGTTTAATGGATTACTGACCTTAACTTCAAAAGAATCAACTCCCACTGCAACAACTATTGAATCAACAGCTATAGTTTTAGGGTTATATGATCCAACTGCATATTTAACGTCTTTGTTATATTTAAAAGCATTCATTTATATATTCGCAATAAAAATGTTTATTTATATAACTGATCAAGACGAGCCAATACTTTTACAACGCCCTATTGAAAATCATGGTTCTCTAAAAGTAGCGCTCCATGAAATTTATTACAAAGTCAAATGGATTAACATAAGCGAAACCTTAAAGAACAATTGGATAAAAAAAATTGATAGAGGAGGGTCAATAAGCGAACTGACTATACCAGACGGTTATTACGGTTTTTGTTCATTAAAAGAGATATTAAACGACTTCAACATTACTTTAAAACTTAATGAAGGAAATTTAAAAGTGAAGATGACGTTTAGGGAGCAAAAAGGTGTAGTATTTGAATTTGCTAATGAATTGGCTAAACTATTAGGTTTTAGATTAAACAGGTTCCATGTCACTGATTATGCACTGCAAAGTAATGCATTTACGGCTGTAAAAACACTTAATCTCGGAATACATTCTTTATTATATTTTCATTTAGATATTTTGAGTACGGATGACAACTTATTTGATAACCAGCCGTCTACTGTGTTAAGAGTTCTTCCAACAGCAAAAGCAGCATACTGTGATTACGAAATTATTACATTCACTAACTTACAGTTTAAAGAATTAGTTTGTGGGGTTCACCATTCACTAAAAATAAGAATAACTGACGAAAAAGGAAAAGAAGTTCAGTGCGACAGCTTGAATGCTTTGTTAGAAATAAAATAATTTAGTATAAAACAATGTCGCGCGGACCAGATCAACCGGTTATGCTTGACCCTGTTAGATGCGCAACTTTAGAATTGAAGGACCTAGCGGACACAGAAGACTTTGATTTAAATGGGGAGATAGGAGCGCTGTATGGTTTTGAGTACACAAACACCGGCTATTATAAACGAGCAGAAATAAGTGATAAAAAGGTTCCTAAACTAGAGCAACTGCGTAATGTAGTAGCTGACAATGTTGGCCAGTTTGAATATAAAGTTGTTAGGAAAAGGGATAACAAATGGCATTTAATTCCATTCATTGATTGGGAAATAAAGTTTGAATTTTTAAGCCCGTTTACATTCTTTGATAATAACAAACACTTTCGCAAATCATTTAACTCAGGACCGTTACATGTCAGTCTGATTCCCCAAAACAACAGCAGAAGAGAAATAGCAATCAAACCTTATAAAAAGAGACAGTACATACTGCATAGAAAAAAGACAGTGACAAAAGATTCGGCCACGCAATTAGAGTTCATTCCTAAAATGGCTTTAGCAGACGAATTTACTATGATATTTGAACTTTCTGTTAGAGCAGACAACCCTGATTCCCTACCTGTTGGTGTTAGCGACAACCTAATGAAAGGGATTCTTATTTCTTGGCAAAACTTGGATGTTGAATCAGTGAAGTGTACTATCGTTATTCAAAACCGCGGTGAAGAAATTAAGGCAGTGTCGACCAGCGATAAAGTTATATTGAGTGTTGATCCAGACAATCTTAAAGAATTAACGTACATTAATGTTACTAATTTAGATCTCATTGGGTTTTATTACACTGAAAGCATTTTGCCTGATGATCTTCTTAAAATGATAGCAAGTGCAAATTAAATGTAAACAATTTTTTTTTAAATATAAAAAGATGTCCGTTAAAGTTTATCCAAAAATACCGAAAGAAAATACTGACAAAGAAAAGGCTGAGGGTGGTGATGATCCTGAAATCAGAAAGTTCAGATTGTCTACCATTACAGAAATACAAAGAGAATTGGAAAAAGACCTCACTAACTATAACAGAACCAAACGAAGGTACTCTTGTTTGTTTAATACAGCAACATACTTAAATACTGGATTTGGTAGTCTAAGCACTTTAACTGCGGGAAGCTCTGTTGGTTTGTTAGCGACTGGTGTTGGAACAGTAGTAGCTTTGCCGTTAGGTTGTGTGTCACTGACGCTCGGGTTGCTTTCAATGACAACGTCCGCTTTCAACAAAAAAATAAAAATAAAACTACAAAAGCATACAGCCATGGTTCAATTAATAATGGCAAAACTTAGTTCATTCCGATTGATAATTAGTAAAGCTTTGCAAGACTCTCAAATTTCGGATGAGGAGTTCAATAGACTCCAAGCAGACTACAACGACTACAAAATGCAAAAGTTTGAACTTCAGAAAAAATCAAAAGCAAGTTTTTCACAACCGCAAGACATAGAAGCAATAAAAAAAGAATGTGAAAAAAAAATAAACGACACATTAAAATCTGTTCTAGGGAAATAACAATAAGAACTCTAAAGGGTGTATACAGTTTAACGTATGATTACAAGTTTAAAAAGTCTACTGACTATGACACTTAGTTCTCCAGTGACCAACTGCATAGGAAAACTCTGGTGATTTAAACACGTTTTGTGTTGGTTGAATCGAGCGATTTTTTATTTACAACTGTTGTGTTTATTTCGTGTAACTTAGATTGTATTTTTACGTTGTCATGATAGAATGTTTTGTTGTCGAACAGTGCTTCTTTGTAGTTGTCGTGTGTCATAACCATTTGAACAACAGGTCTAGAAATTCCTTTTGCTTTTTTAATTACGCTAGTTTGGCTGGCAATTGAATACATCTTTGCTCTCAGACCAACGTACTCTTTGATTATAGTTCCATTCAGTTCATCCTTCATCTTACCGATTACCTTTTTATTTACGGATGAATGTAATGGAGATTCACTTGGGTAGTCAGAGGTGTCATACCAGGAGTCAACACCTTTTGCTGAATCTGTTTCTAAATCTTTGTAGAAGTCTTCAGTCGGAATGTCTAGAATAAATGAGTCCGTGTCTGTGTAGAGTACTCTAGAGTCTGGGTAGAGTGGTTTAAAGTAGTCGTATAAAAATTCTAGCATCAATAGTTTAGAGAGTTCAAGAACAGAAAACCCAATGAAGACTGGTTTATCTAGCTTCACATTAATTTTCTTCATCATGATACCGTAAAGGTTGTCATGGAATTTTTTGAAGTCTTGATAATTAGGTTTTGAAGTTAATTTGATTGCTTTGTTTTCTTGTGTTACTAATCTGACGTCTTTTCGTTTGTGCGGGTTTTCCATAGTCTTTCCAAAACAACTGTTGTTCATTAGTTTAAAGAAGTCTTTTTCTGAGGCGTCAGTAGCTTGAGTTCTGAGATTAGTGTTTTTCATTATATATGGTTCCATAAACTTCCTCTGAGTGAACGAAATGATTCTATGAACTGCTGTTAGCCTTAATCCGTGACGTAAGTAGAATTGAAGGAGTCGATAATGACAGACGTATTTTTTTTTGGGCTGCAGATTGGGAACAAGTTTTGGTAACTCTGATCCTACCTGAAGTCTTTCTGCGGCTAACGGGTAGTCATTGTGCAGGTCATGGAGTTCATCCGGATAATCTAAGTCGACTTCTAAAATAAATCCTGTTTTGTAGGAATCTGGTAACTTTAAAAGCCATTCTAAGAACTCCGTGATATTAAAATCAAAAGGTGATGTTAACATTTTAAAATTACGTAATGGTAGTGATTGACACATCGCCCAACCATAGAGATTGTTTGCATCTAAATACATGATATAATTTGATGGTTTTGTAGGATCGTAGTCGTCTAAGTACTTGTTGTTAGCCTTACAGTAACCGTGTGAAGCCATAGAGATTCCTCCGCGTAGTCCGTCTTCAATCATCTGAAGAGTTGGTAGATCGGAGAGTAAGTCAATCTGTATTTTAGTAAATCTTAAGAAAGCATCCCAACTCATACCAGGAGCAGTGATATAATTAGCAGGGTCTAGACTGTAATGTTTCATACACGTTTTTCTGTAGTTCTCGAATACATCTGCAAGCAAACAAACGTCAGCCATCAAGTAGGCGTCGTGGTAGTCTCCCATGGTCTGGCATTTTAACTTAATCCACGCTGACTGAGCATGGTTGTAGTCAGAGTCGCTTATATCTTTTCCTTTTAAACTAGAGTAGAATGCGCCTTTAGGTGGTAATTCAACTTCATCGAACCGCTCCCAACTACTCATGTACTCGTAAGGGTAAACTCCTTTTCGTACAAGTGCTGGATCAAAGTATTTTTCTGTTATAGAACATTTGGATAGTGACTGACCTAAAGACTCTAGTGATCCCATCATATGTTGTAGTGAATCATAAAAAGATAATTGACCTAATGTAAATGTCATGTACTTTTCTGAAGACTGAGCTATACAACTGACGGTTCTAAATTCATCAGTAACTGCTTGTAGAATTAAATGAGAGTCATATCCACGTAGATTGTGAAAGAATATAGGCAGTTTCCAATTCCTCGGTTCAAACTTTAACTGGAGATTACAGGAGTTGTGTGCTGCTCCTCTGAATTTTCCACTAATGTGATCATGGTCTCGTACTTTATGGCTGTCTGGACGGTCAGGGGATTCCTCTTCCACAAACCCTTTTCTGCAAATCCAACATTCAGTAGCTGATTCGAATTGAATTAAATCTTCAGGCGTCATGATTAAATCTAATAAATTTAGTTGGTTAGATAGTTCATTTCGTAGTTTCATCATTCTCATTAAAAAGATTTTTGCAGCATCGGGTCCTCTATAAAGTTCAGGTTCAAAATGTATCCCATCTGATCTAAGAACAATAAATGCGAATGAACAGATTTGATGATTATTCAATAAAACAGTTTTAGGAAGATTTTTAGGAGCTGGTCCTTGATAGGGTACAATGATTGACTCGAAATCAGCATAAACAACATAAGGACTTAATTGCAGTTTCTTCCAGTTTTTAAAGAACACCTTACTTCCTTCTTTCGGAGTAATAAGTTCAGTATTACAGTCAATGGATGAATTACAATGTTTTCTATGTTCAACCGCTGCTTGAATACTTGGCATTCTTAGTAAACATCTTCGACAGAATTCTTGTTTTTCTTTGTGATTTGTAGTATAGTTTATAAGTCTGCTCATTGTTCTGATTAAAGTGTAGTGTGTTTTTGTTCCGTCTGTTACTAAGAGAAGATCAATATGTTTTTTATCAGGATCACCAATCATGGGAGAGTTCTTTGAAACTCGGATTGGTTTAAGGTTTTCTTCTACAGACCATGTGTAGATGTTAATTGAAATTGGTTTATTCTGTTCTTCAAATTGATCAACTTCGCTTAGGCTTACAGGGAAGTCGATTCCATCAAAGTTTAATTCATTTATGTAAGGCTGATAGTTAATTACTCTTTCTGCGTTCTTTTTGGCATAATGAAGTTTAGCTAAAACACACCACATAAAACATTTGTTATCTGTATTCTTAATGTTTAATACTGCACGTTTTAAAACAAGTTCTTTAGGTAAAGGAATAAATGAGTTTCCTACGATTGGAGCATATTTACTCTCCTTCATTTTAATTTCTAATACCCCGCCTTCTGACCAACCAGATCCTCTTAGTTTTGCCTCTTCTGATGCGTTAATGAACTGGGTGATTAAATTGTCTGCCCAGGTTTCTGTAAAATCATTATATGAAAGAACTACTTGCTGTTTAGTGGAGACCCATACTTGAAGCTGCTCACCTTGGATTGTTTTATAATCTACGTACACTGCTAACATTACTTTAACTGGTGGTTCTATAGCTAGTTTTTCAGGTATTTGCGAAATAGCATGTTTTACACTTTCTAGTACATTTTTTGGATCAATAACTTCTAAATCCGTTTCTTTAAAAACTTTGTCTAAGTGCTCAATTATTTCATCAAGTGCCATTGTCATGTTGAGTTCCTTTTTCTAACTCAAATTATTTTGTTTAATTAAAAATAATTAATTTTGTTTCACCTAAAAGTAGTGTTTTTTCTTCCGAATTGACAGAATAAGGGGGTGACGGATTTTTTACTTTTTTCACCCCTTAAAGTAGCGTTTTTGTATCTAAAAAGGGGTTTAAAAAGTTAGATTTTTTGCTTTTTTTATGCCTTAAAGTTGCGAATTCGTGTCTAAAAGGGGGGTAAAAATAGTCTGAGCCAGAAACCCCTTTCTGCTGTTCTCTGTCTATGTCACTCTCTGCCTCTCTCTCTCTCTGCGCTCTAGGCCTTACAACTCTATGGGGTTTTCTAGTCTCCTGCAATGCGTGTGTGCGTGCGTAGCAGTCTTGCTTCCACGATGCTTTCTGCTTCCACTTCCCCAACGCACTGCAGTTCGTGTCGTCTGCTAAAGCTTATATTTTTGTGTTGACATTGCTAAATTATTATGTACCATACGGATAGCATGCAATTGATTTGCAAAATTTTGAAAGCCAAACGATTTGACATTAAAGTTGTCTATTACACTTCTCAAAGAGAATGATGTTTAATGACAACAATGCTCGGCTGATCTTAACCCTACCCTGTTCGTCTTTACGACTTTCGATCTTAAAGTCTGTTTTTTTTCCAGTTTCATGACAATAACTCTAGGCTGATCCTAACCCTAAACTCTGAGTGGTTTTTATTCTCGATCTCAAAATCTCTTTCAGTTTCATGACAATAACTCTGCTTTCTAGGCTGATCTCGCCCTATCATATTCATTTTTACAGCACTCGATCTCAAAGTCTGGTTCTTTTCAATTTCATGACAACCCTAGGCTGGTCCTATCCCTATCCTCTTCGTGTTTACGACTATTGATTTCGAAGTCTGGTTTCTTTCAGTTTCATGACAACAACCCCTGGCTGATCCTAGCCATATCCTAATAATTTTTATGACTCTCCATCACAAAGTCTGGTTCTTTTCAGTTTCACAACAACCCTAGGCTGATTCTAACCCTATCCTCTTCATGTTAATGCTCTCGATCTCAAAGTCTGGTTTATGTCAACCCTAGGCTGATCATAACCCTATCCTCTTCATGTTAATGCACTCGATCTAAAAGTCTGGTTTCTGTCAGTTTCATGACAACATCCCTAGGCTGATCCTAACCATCTCATCTTCATGATTGCGACTCTCGATTTTAAAGTCTGGTTCTTTTCAGTTTCATGACAACCCTAAGCTGATCCTAACCCTATCCCATACATGTTTATGATTCTCGATATCAAAGTCTGGTTCGTTTCAGTTCAATGACAACAACCCTAGGCTGATCCTAACCCTATCCGCTTCGTGTTTACGACTCTCAACGTCAAAGTCTGGTTTCTTTCAGTTTTATGACAATAACCGGCCCTAGGCTGACCGATTATCCTCTTTGTGTTTACGACTCAATCTCGGCAAAGTCTGGTTCTTTTCAGTTTCACGACAACAACCCTAGGCTGGTCTCTTCCTGTTTTCGACTCTCTATCTAAAAAATCAAAGTCTTCTTTCTTTCAGCTTCACAACAACAACCATAGGCTGATCCTAACCCTGTTCTCTTCATGTTTACGACTATCAATGTCAAAGTCTGATTCTTTTTAGTTTCACAACTCTAAGTTGATCCTAACCCTATCCTCTTAGCCTATCCTTATCCTCTTCGTGTTTACTACTCTCGATCTCAAAGTCTGGTTTATTTCAGTTTCATGACAATAACTTTAGGCTGATTTTAACCCTATCTTTTTTTGTGTTTTCGACTCGATCTCAAAGTCTGGTTCTTCCTTGATTGGTTGCCTCCTGATGGCCTAACAAAGATTCCCTCCCCTGGGTCTTAAATTCTGCGCCTCAAAACATAGCGACAGTTATATGGGGCTAAAAAATCATAAAATACTAGTTCATTACTTAACTGGCTTTAAGATACCAGTTAAGAAGTTAACTGTCTTTTCTTATTCCAGTTAAGTAGTTAACTGATATAATCAACTTCTGCTTCCAGCTAAAGAAAAGTCAGTTAACTGTTAAGTGGCATTTTGTCAGAAAAAACAACTCCTTAAGTGTTTTGTTTTTTTAACACGAAAGTTATTACCCTTTAGTCACAATGTTAGGATTGTTTAACAAAAATGTTATTGCTATTTCAATAGCACTCTTTGCTGAATGAACAATTTTATGGCCCGTTCTAGTGATCTCTTTTGATACAACGGTTTAAGGGGAAGCAACCTCAGATTGAAGACGCACACAAGCTTGTTGCTGGTGTATTTTATGCACATATTTTTTGCAAAACAATTACAAGGTGTTTTAAACTTTCTATTGCTGCTAGTTCAATTTGATGCAGTTCTTATTGTTTGTTCATGAAAACACAATCTTTCTATTTATAACAGTCACTCGCATTGTTTTATTTGTTAATTTATGACTGTGTGACGTGAGTGCTGTCATATTAAAAAATAAAGGCTGAGGGTTTTTTATTTGTAAATTGAAACGCCAACGTATCGTAAATTTGAGTTTTACGTCCTCCCGACCTGGGAAGGCACATATGGGACATTTGTTTTGGTTAGTTGGAAAGAATAAATATAAGACAAACACAAAACAGAAAAATACAATACAAGGACATAGACAGCACATGAAAAAAGCTGAAAGGATTTGAAATGCCAACATTGTCTTGGCTCGCCTTTATAGTTGACCTTGGGTCAACTGAATTTCTTGTTACATATTATCTAGAGCACATTTTATCTACAGCCACACTTTACAGACCATGCAAATTACCTGTCACTGTTTTAAAAACACACTGTTAAAACAGACTGCTAAAAACACGTCTTTACTGAATGGCTGACTTGCAACAAGTGACCCTAACAATTTTCAAACTCACTCAGTTAAAAAATGTAAATACATCTAGGTCAAAGCAAAGCAAAAAACAAGAGAGTGAAAACTTGGACCTGGAAAAGGAACTGATAGGGAATGTAGATAGTGTTGTTTTTGTTTCAGGTGGGAGCGGAGGGGTGTGGTTAGTGATTTCAAAAAGACTCAGGGGTGGACTGCCCTTGTTTCTGAAGTGTCTTACTGTCTGTACTGTATTCGCTGTGTTCGTGCTGCTGTCAGATCCTGCCTCTGGTTTAGTCCTATGAAAGAAGCTCCTAAGTTTGCCTGCCAATAGAGCTCCCTGTTTAGTAGGTTGTTTTCACTTTCTACTTTTTCAATGGGGACAATGGTCAAGAAGCTCAATGTTGGGTCGTTTGGGTGTTGTTTTGTGACTATATGGTGGGCTAGCTTGCATTTCTTGGTTTTCCCCAGGTTTACATCACTTTTATGGTTCGCCCAACGTTTTTTTAGAGATTTTGTGGACCCTACATACCATTCTTTGGGGTGGTGTTTGCACCTGATGTAGTAGATGGTGTTAGGAGTTGTACATTTAATGTGTTGATAAATCTTCCACTTTCTGCCAGTGGAAGATTTATCAACACATTAAATAAATATCGGGCCATGGTAGCAAGATTATAAGAATGGGTGTAAAGATAGCTTCGACTTCAGTTGCTAGGTTTTGAGGCTAAGTCGATAGAAGCAAGACTGACGGTTTTTAATGTCTTAATGTCACAAAAATGTATAATGTTACAAAAATAATTAACGCCTGTAAAATTTTCACTCTGCCTCCCTTGATCAACTCAGTCTTTCTCGGTCTTGCTCTCTTGCTTTCTTTCATACTCTCTCCCTGTACCCTGTTCTCTCTCCTGACCTCCTCTCCTTCCCCCCCCCCCCTTTCTCTCTCTCTCTCTATATATATATAAACGTACAAGAATTGAAGAAGAAAAAACAACCACACCATTAAACTTTCCTCTTATATATATAGTTTGCTTTAATAAAACTTTGTTTGTGTCCAATGTATCAGTTTGTGAACCTAAGAAAGAAACTGAATAACTTTAATTTTAACATTACGATTTGTTCTGTGTTCTGAAAATAAAATAATGTGCTGATTTACTTTTTCTCCCAATGGGGGACATAGACAATGCCTATGCAAAGACAGCTGTTTCGTCTTTGACAAAGACTCTTCAGTCTGCATATCGGCCTGCAAAGAATGTCCACAGTGAACATTCAAACTGAGCTAGAAGACTTTCTCCAAAAGAAAGGTTGTCCTCTTTGCACCAGATTGAAAGTCCACAATAAAAGCAAACCAGCACTTAATTCAAAAGAAATGATAAAAATCTTGTGTAAAATAACAAAAATAATAATGTTCTAAAATTACAATCCCTCGAAGAGAGTAGAAGAGATGGGATGCCATGTTGGTGGATCCAGTGAAGGATTCAATAGGGGAGGTCATAGAAATCGTAGTAAACACCAACATACTCCCGGTGATGAGGAATGTAGAGAGATGTGCCTGGATCAGGTAGACTGATGCGCTTTCCTTCTTCGAAGTATGATATAAACGTACAAGAATTGAAGAAGAAATAACAACCACACCATTAAACTTTCCTCTTATATATATAGTTTGCTTTAATAAAACTTTGTTTTCTCTCTTTCATTCACTCAGATTTTTATTTCAAAGGAAGTAAGCCAGTCAAGCCCGTCAGTCCCTAAGCTTACTACCCTTTGCTACTACAGCATATCGATGGCTTGGAGTCAAAAGGGACTATCTTTAGATAGTCCATTTACATATTATTGAACTTATTACGAAAACTAATCATTTGTATAAAACAAAAGACTGCTGAAATATAAAAAGCAAAACCCCCTTTTCAAATTTCTGCAGTCATTGTTTGATACAAGTTATTAGTTTTTGTAATAAATCCAATAATACGTCAATGGTCTATCTAAAGATAGTCCGTTTTGACTCCAAGCCATCGATATGTGATCTTACAGAAAAGTGAATCTTCCTTGGCGGAGATTTGCACTGGAGGTTCATGAGTTACAAGGCGAAAAATCAAACAAACACTACAGACATCAAATCAATTGTATTATGTTAGTATAAATGAATGCTCACATGCACAGTAATTGGATTAATAAATGAACGAACAAACGAACGAACATCAAATGATTAAGCATTTGTTTGTATCTTTATTTCCAATCCTTGTTCCCCCCCCCCCCCCCCCCCCCAACCCACACGCACACAGATAAACTCATGCATACCTGGCAACGAGCTTTATTCTATCAACCAATACAACAGACACCGAATGATGTAGCTTCCGTTCAAAGTAATCATCCCGCTGATTTATCCAGTTACTATTGGAAAGGTGATATAAAGTCCAAGAATGGAATGTCTCCACTGTTCTTTGTTCCCTGCATTATGTCTTCATCATTTCCATGGAATGTCTCCATTGTTCTTTGTTCCCTGCATTATGTCTTCATCATTTCCATGGAATGTCTCCACTGTTCTTTGTTCCCTGCATTATGTCTTCATCATTTCCATGGAATGTCTCCACTGTTCTTTGTTCCCTGCATTATGTCTTCATCATTTCCATGGAATGTCTCCACTGTTCTTTGTTCCCTGCATTATGTTTTCATCATTTCCATGGAATGTCTCCATTGTTCTTTGTTCCCTGCATTATGTTTTCATCATTTCCATGGAATGTCTCCACTGTTCTTTGTTCCCTGCATTATGTTTTCATCATTTCCATGGAATGTCTCCACTGTTCTTTGTTCCCTGCATTATGTTTTCATCATTTCCATGGAATGTCTCCACTGTTCTTTGTTCCCTGCATTATGTTTTCATCATTTCCATGGAATGTCTCCACTGTTCTTTGTTCCCTGCATTATGTCTTCATCATTTCCATGGAATGTCTCCACTGTTCTTTGTTCCCTGCATTATGTTTTCATCATTTCCATGGAATGTCTCCACTGTTCTTTGTTCCCTGCATTATGTTTTCACCATTTCCATGGAATGTCTCCACTGTTCTTTGTTCCCTGCATTTTGTTTTCATCATTTCCATGGAACTGTTTGTGATAATTATTTATGACAACATTGCAGACCATGTCAATTCAGTCAGCATTGTAGAAACACTGATGGATTTCAATTAACACTTCAAGATAATTTAACAGATACAAGAGGATGATGAATAAACTTCTTTTTTGCTTCCAAAAGAAAATCTGACTAGTAAGCATAAACATTAATACAACTTGGGAAACAAAATTAGTGGCTAGTCGAATACCAAAATCACCAGTGATACACAACAGCAAGTGAATAAAAACATGAAAGTGCCTTAGATAGGAAACTGAAGTGCAAGCATTTTTTCATGACTGATAATGCATAGCATCACCGAGAGAAGAGCATTTGTAACTGAAAAACTATTGACGCTCAACAAGATAGTGCCAACCTTCATTATTAGTCATTTATAGTTACTGGCGAATTTTACTACTTAAACAGCGTGTGTTTTACTAAACGAAACATCTGTCTAAGGAATGTGGTGGTAACCCACTAGAAAATAGCAGGTGTGTAGACGTAGACAATAATCACGACACCAATACATTCCACCCTCAAAAGGAAAAGTTCAAAGATTGTAAATGTCTGATGATAAACATAAAACATTTTGGTAAGGACACTTGACGTCATAGCATGGCGGTTTGAAATTGTAAAATTGTTCACGAAATATTCAGTAAGTAGGAGTAGTAAAGCTGCAGAGTGAAGCTCGAAGATGTATAAAACAAAATAACCTCCTTCAAGAGTGGACTAAGTGACAATTTTTTTTATTGGAATAGTAGAAATTTCACAGAAGCCAGAATCCTGCCTTCCAAAGACGTTGCTACAATACAGACTGAGAAGATAATAAAGTATCACATACGTTCTGTCGTCCGTACCAAAGATCAAAACGTAGTCAGTGTATTTATGCATTTAACAAATAGCAGCAATTTATTTTAATCTTGATGTCCATAATCAACGAACTTCACTTAACGATGTTGCAGATTAGATTCTCAGTTTGGATTATTATCAACAAATAAAATATCCACAAACACTTCTTCATGTGAGTTGTTGTTTTTAGAATAGATAGACACTTTGATAAAGATTTTAAAATAGTTAAAATGATACACCTCAGTGGTCACTATTGCCTCTGTTTTAATAGTTTTAATTTTCATGACTTGGGTCTGATATTCTATGTTAGTGAAAGATACAATAAAAACTAAACTAAACCAGAATAAACACAAAAGAAAAAAATCATCATCGTTGTGTACCGTTAGCTCCAAAACAAAACAGCAAGCTGAATGCGGATTTTACAGCAATAAATCACAGCAGTAGTGAATGAAGAGATTTAAAAACAACAAAGCGGATACGTCATTCCTTGTAAAAGGCCATAAATCAGAGAGACCATTGTTCAAAATAAACAAGTTTCCTGTTTGCAAGTACGCGGCTACACACATACTCGCATACTTGTGCACATAATTGGTCCTCTCTCTCTCTCTCTCTCTCTCTCTCTCTCTCTCTCTCTCTCTCTCTCTCTCTCTCTCTCTCTCTCTCTCTCTCTCTCTCTCTCTCTCTCTCTCTCTCTCTCTCTCTCTCTCTCTCTTGTCTCACTCCCTTTCTCTTTTACACACACACACACACACACACACACACACACACACACACACACACACACACACACACACACACACACACACACACACACACACACACACACACACACACACACACACACACACACACACACACACACACACACACACACACACACACACACACACACATACAGACACACACGAAAGCACATGGCTTACGCACATGGTATGGTTCATTTTACAGGCTATGTAAGGCTCTTCTTGCTTGCTAATTGCCACTGTTATCTTCACAAAGTTTAATAGATGCAGAGTACATGTTTACATACAATTTACAAACGTGTGATACATTTTGCACAATAGGAACATAACAGACACAACTCTAACGCCGTTGGCTTGGTATATATTAGTGCTTGAATGTGATTGAATTAACTAATATATAAATATACACTAACTAAATAAATACAATAAAAGAAAGAAAACAACGAAAAACAATAGAAATAAAAGAAAACAAGAAAAGAAAAGGAAAAAGAGAAGAGAAATAAATGAAAGAAAAGAAACCAAAACAAGACAAAAACATAGTAAAGGCAGGGGTGGTGGAGGGAAAAAAAGTAACAAAAAACCCAACTAACTACTGTATTTTACTGACTACAAGGCGCACAATATTGTCTTGTTTAAGAATTCCAAACAGCACATTTTGTTCAGAAACCTCAATTTGTTTGTTGTATGCTGTTAATATATATTGACTAACATTTTTCCAAAAAGACTTAACCCTAGGACAGTGAAAAAAGAAATGTTCAATGTAATCAATTTCATCACTGCAATATGAACAGTTGCGATTATCCCTTATTTTCATTTTGCATAGCATTATATTAGTGGGGTAGATATTTTGTAGAATTTTCCATTGCAAAACTCTCAATCTGGTTTCTTTGGTGCACAAACGAGGAATCTTCCATACATTCTTATTAATCTTGAGTCCATATTTATTATACCAAAATCTAATTGCACATGGTTCTGTGTAACTAAGGGAGCATAATGCTGCACGAAAATCTTTGCAAGTTGTATATTTTTTGCTACAGAAAAGAGGAGGTTCTGCAAAATCAATGTCAAATCGATCTTGTTCACTGACCCTAGTAACAAAATTGCGTGTGGCCATTGACACTATGTTGTACTCTAAGATCCTTCCAGGGGTGGCTCCTATCTTGTTGACCACTTCCACATATGAAAGCATTCCATTTGGACCATACATGTCTGTGATATTTAATATTTTGCCCTGTATCCAATCTGGGAAAAAAGTACTTTTCCACGATATGTTACATGCTGGTTATTTCACAATAAAGAGGGATATGGTGTTACACCTGCACATTTATTAAGATCTAGCCAAGACTTCTACTGTTTGTATCACACAGGCACACAAACCTTGTCTCGTCATCCACGATTCTTTGTTTGATGCCATACCCTGCTCCTCTACCCTCCCCCACCCCCTCCCCCTCAGTTCGTATCGCTAAATGTGCCAGGGAAGGGTAGGAGACACACCGCTGAACGGGGTGCACACCCTTTACCTGGGTACACACCGTTTACCAAGATGCACACCGCTGAATGGGGTACACAGCCTTTACCTGGGTACACACCCTTTACCTGGGTACACCACACCCTTGACCTGGGTACACACCCTTGACCAAACTGTACTAAACATGCTAAAACAGCGTCAACTTTTGTCCACATCGGTAGCAGACACCTTACCAGCATCAGAAAGCATGTAAAAGGATATTACAAAATAAAGCAGTAGTTTTCTTGATATTTGGTGTTAAAAGGCGTATAAGTGAACAAACAAAAAATGATACAATGACGTTCAGAAGTTGACATACCAACGGTGCTTGTTTCTCTGTTACCCAAACAAATTAGCATCAAAGGAAGAATGAAAGGCCACAAGAGGAAAAAGACTCCATGGATATGTCGCAGTAGAAATTGGAATCCAGTAGGATTCGGAATCCTACCAGTAGAAATCGGAATTCCGATTTGCAATAGTAGAAATCGGACTTATAATTTCTTTTTTACTTTTTTCTAGCATATATTGGAATTCTGATTTCTACTAGTACAAATCGGAATTCCGATTCCATTTTCTCCTGGCTCTCAGTACAAATCGGATTGGAATTCAGTACAAATTGTAATCAACATGTTTCAGTTGTAAGAGAAGAAAGGCAAAAGGAGGGTGACTTTGACAGTGACAGCACTGATCATTGAATTACATGAACAAAATAGGTGTTAGCTCAATATGATCACGTTTGAATATTTGTAAAGTGTGCGAGCAGTGGTCAACTCACTGGGAAGCTCAGCATAGTTCTGTTAACATTATTCAAAATTGTCATAATAATCTAACTACCCCGTTTACAATTGGACACGGTAAACATGGAGGACTTTGCTGCAGAGAAAAAGTCTGGGTATGTTTCCTTTTACATTCTTTTACATTGTTCTTGGTCTACTCTCTAAATTTAAAGCAATTATTATTGCGTTTTGTTTAATCCAAAACCAAACACACATGCGCCCGCGCATGCACTCACACACACACATACACTCGCGTACACACGCGCACGCGCACACACACACACACACACACACACACACACACACACACACACACACACACACACACACACACACACACACACACACACACACACACACACACACACACACACACACACATGCGCGCGCATACTAACACAGAGTTTGAGTAGATTTGTGTCAACAAATGTCAATGTAGGCCTACCTCCATCTTCATGTGCTGAACTATCAGAATGTGTGTGAGATGTGCCGAACTGTTAGGATGTGGTTGTGGTTTTTTTGTGTTCTTTTATTTGTTTGTGTGTGTGTGTGTGTGTGTGTGTGTGTGTGTGTGTGTGTGTGTGTGTGTGTGTGTGTGTGTGTGTGTGTGTGTGTGTGTGTGTGTGTGTGTGTGTGTGTGTGTGTGTGTGTGTGTGTGTGTGTGTGCGTGTGTGCGTGTGCGTGTGCGTGCGTGCGTGTGCGCGCGTGCGTGCACTTGTGAGTGCGCTTGTGTGTGAAGGGGATTCAAGTTTGTCGAAGTTATCATCGGCCTCATTTTCCATCAATCATAAAATTAAAAAATGTCTCAAATTATGTGGCTTTGCATGCCCTGCTCTCATGGTGACCTCAGTTTCGGCTTCCAATCCAGTCTATGTGGTGCGTTCGGGTCAAAGTCATGGGGATCAGTGTGTTCTGGGGAGCTGTCGGTGGACGGTCGTGGTGGCGCCCTCGGAGGAGGACCTCACTCACGCTGGCTCCGCGACTAAGAGAATAGTGTCGGCAGTAGGGGGCTTAGTAGGCGGTGTCCTGAACAGGCTCCACTGAACTCCACCGAAGTGACTCAGCAGAAGTGCAGTGTCTCCTCGGTTGGTTGCCTCCTGACGGCCTAACATAGATTAGCTCCCCTTGGACTGCTGGTCTCGGTTTCTGCGACTTGAGCAAGCCGGGGTGTGGCTGCGAATTGGGATTCGGAACGAGCGGCGTGGGAGCAACGCCACTGTACAACCCAGAAGATGGGACAGAAAAAAAAGAAGAAAAAGTTTGTCGAAGTTCTTGAATTCCTTGGAACTGTTTGTGGTTCTCCACGGAGGCCTGTTGTTGTTTTTTTCTGGACATCGGGCGCTGACTATGAGACATTATCAGATTATGAGACATTATCAGATTGTTGAACAAACTTTTGTTGGCTCCAATCGTCTTCGACAATTACTTCATATTACTAATAGTGTTCATATTTTTGCTCGAGCATGTTACTCAGTGAACATGCTGAGTTTTTGTTCGCTAGGATTTTACCCAGGAACCTATTCTCTCTCTCAGAACCCCCCCCCCCCCCCCCCCCCTCTCTCTCTCTCTTCTCTCTCTCTCTCCCCCTCCCTCTCTCTCTCTCTTTTCTCTCTCTCTCTCTCTCTCTCTCTCTCTCTCTCTCTCTCTCTCTCTCTCTCTCTCTCTCTCTCTCTCTCTCTCTCTCTCTCTCTCTCTCTCTCTCTCTCTCTCTCTCTCTCTCCCTCTCTCTCTCTCTCTCTCTCTCTCTCTCTCTCTCTCTCTCTCTCTCTCTCTCTCTCTCTCTCTCTCTTATTTGATTGCGTTATTTTGAATGGTTTGTGTGAAGGGAGTTTTGATAACAGTTGTACATTTATTTCGAGTTCCGGAACCAGTGTGGTAGATTATTTTATCATGTCCTGCAATATGTTTGTGGCTGAATGTAAATGTTGCCTTGTTGTTGAAGATGAAATTGAATCGGATCATGTACCTGTCAGTTTAACATTTTAAACCACGGGCCTTAAGAAGGTTGATGTATGTAGTTGCAAAAAGAAGTATCGTAAATACATAGATAAATGTGTTTGGGAAAATGACAAAGAACGGGAGTTCATAAATGTATTAAACAGTCCTGAAATACAACGCAAGCTTCAGGAAGCTACAGATGAAGTAGAAACTGACGTTGATGGTGCAATTGCAAACTTTGTAGACTGTTTGAAGATTTCCAGTAGTTCTATGATCAAAAGATGTTATTATAGTAAAAAAGTCAAGAGAAATGGTTGGTTTGACGAGGAATGTGCTCAAGCTAAAAAAGAAACTCGTCATAAACTTAATTTGTTTAGATCTACAAGATTTGAAGAAGACAGGAAGGAATATGTAATGGTGAAAAAGAAATATAAATATCTCCTAAAAAGAAAGGCTAGAGTCTTTAGACGTGCGAAAACAGAGCAGCTTGAAAAGAACATTAAAAACACTTCTGCATTTTGGAAAGAGCTAAAAACCATTAGTTGTGGGAGTAAGAGGGTTTCTAATAACAATAATACTAATATCAATGAATGGTGTGACCATTTTAAAGAAGTATTCAAAAGCAACGAGGTAGACAACTACCCAGGATATCCTAACGAGATAATAATTACAGAGGATTCAGATCACATTTTAAACGAGGATATTAAATACGAAGAAGTGAAGAAAGCCATATCTAAGCTTAAGTCAGGCAAAGCAGGTGGGATTGATGGCATCTCTGCTGAGATGCTGAAGGCAGGAGGCGACAATGTTGTGAAGTTCCTTGTTAAGTTGTTTAATGTCTTGTTTAGTAAGGCTATGTATCCTAAAGATTGGGCTAAAGCAATAATTATTCCCATTCATAAAAAAGGTGATCGAAACGAGTCAAATAATTACAGAGGTGTTTCACTTCTTAGTATAATCAGTAAATGTCATTCATCTATTTTGAACACGAGGCTATACAAATGGTTAGAAGACAACAGGATGATATCTGAGAATCAAGCAGGTTTCCGTAAAAATTATTCTACTGTAGATCAAATCTTTAATCTCCATTCAATTGTCCAGAAGTGCTTAAACAAAAAGGGTCAAAAGTTATATGTTGCTTTTGTTGATTTTTCAAAAGCTTTTGATTCTATTCGTCATGACAAACTACTTGAATGTCTGAGAAATCAAGGAATTAAAGGTAAATTTGTGGGTACATTAAATGCTATGTATTCCTCATTGATATCTTGTGCTAGAGCAAATTTTGAGTTTTCTGACTTCTTTGAGTGTCCCATTGGCGTTCGACAAGGGTGTGTTTTAAGCCCTACTCTATTCTCCATCTTCATCAATCAGCTATCAGATCACATGTCCTTAAGAGGTAGACATGGTATTCATTTAATGCCTGATTTAATGGAGCTCTTCCTACTTCTTTTTGCAGACGATGTGGTTTTGATGTCTACTACACCTATCGGTTTGCAAAACCAACTTAACTGTTTAAAAGAATGTTGTGATAATTTGGCACTTAACGTCAATAAAGAAAAAACAAGAGTGATGGTTTTCAGGAAGGGGGGGTTCTTGGGGAAAAACGAACAGTGGTTTTATGATGGTAGTAATCTAGAAGTTGTAAACAGTTATTGTTATCTGGGTTACATTTTTACTACGAAATTGAGTCATAAGAAAGGAACAGACCATTTAGCAGTTAAGGGTAGGAAAGCTGTTCTATTTTTGAAAAGAGTCCTCCAGAATTACAAAGAAATGTCTTCTAAAACATACTTTGTGATTTTTGATGCTAAGATCAAATCAATTCTTCTTTATTCGTCGGAAATTTGGGGATACCAAAGACTTGACAGTTTGGAAAAGGTCCATTTATTAGCATGTAAACGTTATCTTGGGGTCCCTATTCGAACACCTAACAAAATGGTTTATGGAGACCTTGGGAGGTATCCTATATTTATAGCTTCATGTGTTAACTGTGTGAGATACTGGATACGTTTGCTGGATATGGATCAAAATAGAATTCCCAAACAATCCTATAAAATGCTAGTCACTCTAGATTCACAAGGTAAAGATTGTTGGGCAAGTAAAATTAGGGAAATTTTATGTGAAACAGGATTTGCTTTTGTATGGCTCTACCAATCTGTTGGTAATCCCACTATCTTTCTTAAGCAATTTAAACAAAGGCTAAATGACATGTTTGTTCAAGAGTGGTCCGGTGCCATCAGAGATAGAGATAGATATGTGTCTTATAGGAGTTTCAAAACTATTTTTGAAAAAGAGCAATATTTTTCTTTTGTCGACACATACTGCTTTCGTGTTGCTTTGTCACATTTACGTTTTGGTGTTCTCCCATTGAACAATAATATGCACAGATACAGTCATAATGTTTCAGACCGTACATGTCCTGTCTGTGTGTCAAAAATAGAAAACGAAGACCACTTTATTTTCAAATGTCCTTTATATACTGACCTAAGGCAGAAGTTTTACACAAGTTATCTCCACTGTCACTACATGCACTCCTTCAGGCAAACTCAATGACGAAATCCCAGCTATTATCTAAGTTTATTTTCCATGCCTTGAATGTGAGGAAAAGGTTCCTCTCTGGTGAACAATTAAGTGATGATGAATGAAAGGTTACTACGCGTTTAACATTAGACATGAAATTATGTTTATCTGTTTTATTTGTATTGACCCAAATGCAAATATTTATATGATTATATACTATATTTTATCTTTATTCCATCATTTTGCAATGTCCTATATGTAAACCTCTAGTTTGCTTAAGAAGGATAAAATTCCTCGTGTTACATGCACCTGAGAGTGTTATTATGATTGTTTCACTGCTTCAATCTTTGTCATCTTCGAATTTTGTGGCTTTACACAAGCCATTCTTCCATGTTTAGGTTTTGGGGTTATGAAAGTACCACTTGATGTCATCTATTGCTTAACTTTGGAAATGACGATAAGGTAGAATGGTAAGTTTATGGTATGTCTTCCAGTATTATTTTGCTTGATGCTAAGGTTGCCCGCGGATTATTCATATACTGAAGTTACTAACGTCAGGTTGACTGTGTTGTCGTTCTCTCTGTTTGAACAAGCTTAGTCGTTAACATTTTATTGTCGCAAACTTGTATCAAATATTCTAATGTAAATGTATTATGATGGGTTTTTTTTTTTTCCTTTGCCTTTTTCATTCATCACCCTTGTCTGCCCCCACCCCACCCTCTTTCCCACCCTTCCCCATGTTCCACTTCATTTTCGTGTTTGTATAATGGCCTATGGCTGATGTACATTAAACACTCAGACTCAGACTCAGACTCAGACTCTCTCTCTCTCTCTCTCTCTCTCTCTCTCTCTCTCTCTCTCTCTCTCTCTCTCTCTCTCTCTCTCTCTCTCTCTCTCTCTCTCTCTTTGTTGTGATGCTTACGTGCGTAGGTGCGTGTGTGCGCGCGTGTGTGTAAAATGAGACTCAGGAACGACAGATTTTGATTTCTAGCAATCTGATAGAAAATGAGATTGGCATACCATGTGTTTGTAGATATTCTCAAACAAAAGTATATTATTGAATAATACTCTGCTGTTGTTTTACCTTTAAAAAATCCTGATTTGAAAGTGCTTGTTTGTCATACCTGCCACTATTTTCCCTACGATGCTCTATTATCATTCAGATTTTCATAAGCTTTTATTCAGTGTTTATCTGATTTTCAATAAATTTTCATTCAGTGTTATTGCATGAGTTTACTTTTTCACTAACTGCTTTTTGATGCTGGCATTTGAAGGTATCAACGTCTACTATGTTCAAAGATGTGTGTGTGTGTGGGTGGGGTGGGGGTGAATTGGGATGAGTGAAGGGGTTCATTTCATTGTTACTTGTTTGGCTTACGGTGTGATTGGTTTCCATTAACTAGTGCTTATAACATTGTTATGCTCAATTACATCATTCTGTAATGCTTAAAGCCATTTTGCAATGAGTTCTATATGTATGCTTAATAATTGCATCGATGAGATATAAAAATATATTCAGTACAAGAGACCATAACTGTTTGTAGATAGCAAAGGGAGATAAGGCATTCATATGTTTAAAACAAAACATCATTTCAGACAAACCCCATGATGACAAGTGAACTGACCCCACCATCTTCCACTTACCCACTGTCTGAACTGACCAGTACAGGGGATATCTCGCTCCGTTCCACACAGGAAAAACCAACCTGGACTGATCTGAACCGACCTTACATAACGGCTCGGGATCTCATCAGGGACATTGGGGATCCTGTTGTCGTTGTTTTCGGATTGTTCGGAAATTGTCTGATCATTCTGATCATGCATCGTCTTCCTACAACCACCTACAGCGGTTTCTTCAAAGTTCTGGCTGTGTCTGACCAGCTACAGCTGATACTAGGTCCCCTAGAGCGCTGGCTGAACAGGACATTTAACGTAAAGCATTTCAGTGCTCGTAGCGATTTGCAGTGTAGGCTGAATAGAATGGTACTCTACACAGCAGAACCTCTTTCATCATGGACGCTTGTGGCCCTTACTATGCTCAGAGCTGCTTCTGTGCTGTGGCCGCTTCGTGTCAGTGATGTGTGGACGAAGGGAAAGTCGCGTATTACGGCTTGTGTAGTAATCGTTACTATCATTGCAGTTAATAGTAACCTGTCGTCTTACAATTATGTCAGCAGAGGATCTTGTAAAGAGTACGGACCAAAGCGCTACTTGCAATGGATACGCCAATTTATTACACGGTTCATACCGTTTGTGTTACTGTTGCTTTTCAACAATGCTCTGTTATGGACGCTGGTCAGATCTGTTGTGAGAGCAAACCAAGGTGTTTCTGTAAAACGCTCCACCCTTGATTCCAGAAAACAGAGTGTGTCGTCACTGACTATCACCTTGATGGCTGCAAGTGCTCGGTTTTTCCTGCTGGCTCCACCCTGGGCGATATGCTTAATAATGAGAGTGTATGTTGATTGGAAAGATCCAATACAGAACGGACAGTACCTGGTGTTTTACGATGCCAGCCTTTTTCTGTGGTACTCTAACTATACTGTCAGCTTCTACCTGTTCTGTGTAACTCACAGACAGTTCAGAGCAGAGTTCAGAAAGGTAGTTTGGGAGTTCACTGGATTATGTCGTGAAAACAAAGCGTCGAATTGTTTGGGGGGGAAATCTGTAGCTATATAACGGTAAAGCCAGACTGGGCAAATGGCACAGGGGACAAACGAGCAAGCCTACGTTAAAGCTGGTGTAGAACTCGATGATGTTCACAAGATCCGTCCATCCTCAAATGCCACTGTTATCCTCAAATGCCACTCAGCCAGGATTGAACAACACAGATCACGCTGGGGTGGGTTCCTCTGTTGTAAGACAATCTCATTCTTTGAACGATCCCAGTGGTGCGATGCCACAGCCCCCACAAAATATTCAGCCACAGGCTGGTGGTAATGCACGACGTGCTCCCTTTAGCTCCATCCCATCATTTGCAACTTACTCACCCCCCTTTCCTTTCTCGGGATGTTCTGCTCCTGAGTCCTTCTTCCCCAGGAAGAGAGAGAGAGAGAGAGTCAGGAGTCAGGAGTCAGGAAATTTTTAATTGTTAGGCCATGCCCATACAATGGAGTGAGTGTGACGACAAAAAACAACAAATTGACATTATATTATTAACTTGACATTACAAAACATTACATAAATCTTGCCGAATTTTCAAAGCTTTAAAGATAAAAACAGCCACCTTTCTTACAATACTTTTGTTTGTACAAGAAAATAATAACACAAATTTAAACATAGAAGGATTGTTATAATACTTTTTTGGAATAAGTTCTCTTCGAAGGGTGTCATACATGGGACAAACAAACAAAAAGTGGATTTCTGACTCAGGAATATGATTACAAAAAGGACAATATACATTTCTATTTGGGTCAATTTTAAACTGCAAAAAGTGACAATTCAAAGGGGACATGCCAATTCTAAACCTGGACAAAGTGTTTCGTGCTTTGATATTCACAATTTCACACAAATGGGTACTTAAAGTAAACGTTTGCTTAAAGGATGCATATACATAATAAAAAGTGTGCGACTCTAAGCTTGCATGCCAATCTTGTTGAAAACAATCTATAAATCTTTGTTTTAATACTGCCAAGAATGCTTTTCTACTACCAACTCCTTGTGCTTCCCAAACCTCTCCAAAGCCAAAACGGTACAAAATATTTCTAACTTTGCAAGCCCATGTATCATAATTTTGTTTCTGAAGGTTTAACAGCATATTATAGGCTTTTTTGGGGTATCTACTACCATCCATCTGTATAAGACGTAACCAAAATGTTATGCATCTCAAACGTGTTGCAACATGCAAAGGATACCTACCCGTTTCACCATATATCAAGTGTTTTGGCGATTTGGGGTTAACTCCCATGAATCGCTTGAGTGCAAACAAATGGACTTTTTCTATTGTCTCTTGGTTTTCTGCTAAACCCCAAATCTCTGCACCATAAGTTAAAATTGGTTGCACTTGACAATCAAAAAGCTTAAAAAAGATTCTAGGTGAATGCTCTCCAATAGTCCATAACATTTTTACAATGGCAATCACTCCTTTCTTAGCTCTCTCAGCAAGATCTGACATAGTATAGACAAAACTCAGTCTTGTAGACAAAAATATACCCAGATATTTGTACATATTTACAATTTCAAGTTCATTTCCATTAAAATACCATCTCTCATTTACAGCATGGTACCCACCATTCCGAAAAATGACTATGTTTGATTTCTCCAAATTCACAATAAGGCCAAGACGTTTGGCTGTATCAGCAAGGATATTAAGCTGTGTCTGGAGACCAACAATACTGTCAGATACCAATGCAATGTCATCAGCAAATAACAATAATAGTATTTGAATAAAATCAGGCGATAATTGAATGCCATGCCTGCCAAAATTAATTACATCTTTTGTAAGTTCGTTAATGAACAAAGAAAATAAAACTGGTGAACATACTTCTCCTTGTTTCAAGCCTTGGGGGCACATAAAAACATCAGTTAAATTCCCATCAGCTCGCACTCTCGCTCTTACAACACTATACATGGACTTTAAAGCTTTCAATATTTTACCTTGCAAACCATTCTTCAATAAAACTGACCAAAGTTTTCCTCTACACACAGTATCAAAAGCTTTGCGAAAGTCTATGAATGCTACGTATAATTTTCTATGTCTTAGGAGTTGTTTTTGGGCCATAGCATACAGAGTAAAAATGTGATCTGCTGTACAATAATTTTCTCTAAACCCAGCTTGTTCATCACCAATAAGTTTATTCGCCTCAATCCATTTAGAAATGCGCTTATTCAAAACAAAGCTGTACAGTTTACTACAAATGTCGAGAAGAGAGATTCCTCTGTAATTATCTGGAATGTTTAAATCTCCCTTTTTATGCAGAGGTTGAATAATCGACAATGACCACTCATCTGGAAACAAGCCTTGGTCAAAAATGTAATTAAAGAATGCAATTAAAAAGGGCAAGATCTGTTCCAAACTATGTTTATAAAATTCCCCAATAAGACCATCAGGACCTGCTGCTTTTCTAGGTTTTAAAGCTTTCAATGCAGCTCTGATTTCTTCAGCAGTTATTGGTTCATTCAATTTTTCTTGATTAATAACGTTTACATTGCTATAAGCGTCACCATTACCAATACTATCATCATTTTCAAAAACATCATCATCAAATAAACCATTTTGAACATCATTAGCACCATCATGCACATTGTTAAAAACACTACTAAAATGATCAAACCATTCATTTCTTGTAATTATACACTGTCCACTAGCTCTAGGAGAAACTGAACGCACAGTGTCCCAAAACTTCTTAGGATTATTTACATTGTTTTGCAATGAATACAAGATATTATCTTTGTGCGTTTTCCTTTTAAGATCTAGCAAGTCCTTGTACTCTTTTCTTTTTTCACAATAAGCCATCCTATCAGTGTCCAGGTGGGATCTACCAGACTGATGCAGTTTCCTGCGTAAAAGTGTTCTTGCTTGCTTACATTCAAGATCAAACCATACTTTTGTCTTTTCTGACCCAACATAAATAGTTTTTTTCATGCACTCACCAGCGTGAACAAAACACTCATTAAATGTGCTGAGTGCTAAGTTGATATCAACCTGAATGAGTGATATAGCTTCCTCAAGAGTAGTCTTTACACATTCGTCTTGCATAATATGATAGAACATGTCATGCTTATTATCGTCCCATACATATTTGTTAACTGGCACAACTTTCTGAGTAGTGTCTAATCCAGAATTAGTAAACCCGACCGAAGTATTAACATAAAGTTCGACTGCTGCATGTTTTGATTCTATCATAGGGACCACCCGGAAGTAGTTACATCTTTCTAATAACAGGTTTGACATAACAAAATAATCAAGCACACTACAACCACTGGTAGATATGTAAGTGTATTCACCAGAAAAAGAATGTGATACTAACCCATTCACAATACAAAGATCATATTGTTCACATACAGAAATCAAGTAACGACCAAAAGGATTAATTACACTATCCAGTGATGTACGCACATTATAAGAATTATTCTTGGTATCAGTTGGGTCAAACGATGCCCGCAAGTCATAAAATTCATTGTCCATGCCATATCTCTGGCCATTCAAAGAACCAGTTCGTGAGTTCAAATCACCACAGATGATAATTGGGGCATCATTGTACTCTTTAGTGAGATCCAGCAGACAGTCTTCTAACATGCTAATGCCATTGTATATTTCTGTCTCTTGGTAATATGGCGAATGTTCGGGGGGAATGTAAACACCAATCAATAGACAATCTGAAAGTGTACCCATGAGTTTGCGGGAAATTTTTAACACAACAAAATTATCTATTTCACACTCAACTCTACTTACATACTTACTTAAAGTTTTTTTGACAAGGAAGACCACGCCACCTGAAAGACGGCCATGCACACTATCTGATACCTTTACACCTGGCGAAACATATGCATCATGTGAAGGGACAAGAGATTCTGGGAATGTGTGCGAGAAAGTCTCAACCAGTAAAACAAAATCATACTTTGCAACAAAGTGAGATGTATCCAGTTCGTTTGCCATACTCCACAGGCCTTCAATGTTAAACTAAACAAATTTCAGGGTGCGCTTTGTCACATTATTAGCTCCTGAAACCTGAGTTAAATTATCGTCATTAATGGATACTAAACAATCATTCTCAGTATCATTTATTTCAGAGTTCATTTTGGCATTATCTAGAACATGTGTTTGGGGGTTTCATGGTTTGGCATAGTATGAGTCATGGGATTATCTAATACTTGGGGGGATCTAGCGCGGGAATCAATGCAGGGGCATTGGCCTAACTGCTATTTAGCCCTCGTGTTACCTGTTACATCAGACACTGATTTAGGCTTTTGACCTGGCCTATTCCTCTGCCAGGAAGAAGAAAAGAAGAAAAAAGGGAAAAAACAAACAAAAAACCCCGACACATTATAAGATAACATGGGAATATGAGAGAGGGACGGAGAGAGAGAGAGAGAGAGAGAGAGAGAGAGAGAGAGAGAGAGAGAGAGAGAGAGAGAGAGAGAGAGAGATGAGTTAATTATGGTATGGAATTTGGTTAATAAGTTAGCATTGCAATAGCGAACACTAAAGAGGCATAACCCTCACAAGTATGGAACAAAAGGCACATCAATTATGTCACATGTTTAGTGATGAACTATAGGCTTAAGGGATGTTCTATGTTTAAAAAACATTGTTGCAAAGAATGGTTCTTTTGTGATTCAATTCACATACGGTCGAGTGCGTGTACTATAATGTGTGTGCGTGGGAGCGGGAAGGGGGGCGTGAGTGTATGTATGTTAAAATGAATCTATCCTGCAATTGATTTTGTGTGTTTGATTCTGTTCTATTTGCAGAGGCATTTAAATTACGTGACATATTTAATAATGAATCATGATAGATGTTTCCTGTCAAAATTGCTAATTTGTTCAAAAATAATTTGTACTTTTTTATATTTTAAAAAACCCCACGCACAATTATACGTGTGAACAAATGTGTTATTGGTGATGAATATCATTTTGTAATTGAATGTCCATATTTTGAAGAACATCGATATATTTTGCCGAGGTATTATATAAATAAGAAATCAGTTTTTTTACTTTTGTCAGTTTATGTCCAAGCCAAAATTCCAATTGTTTTATATTCTGTATATCCTCCATGCCCCCAAGAGGGGTCAAAGGATTATTATTAAATTGAAATTGTGTGTGTGTGTGTGAATTACATGTGTTTGAATTTATTCATGCATTGCAATGCCCTTGAAATTTGTGTTTGTTTTTGTAGCCGCCCACCATGACATGGGCCTAAGGCCTATTCATTAAGCCATTCAGTGTTCAGTGTTCATTGTTCTCTCTCTCTCTCTCTCTCTCTCTCTCTCTCTCTCTCTCTCTCTCTCTCTCTCTCTCTCTCTCTCTCTCTCTCTCTAGTAGACTAACCTATGAGAGTGTGTTTCTGAATGTGTTTGCTGGGGCTCACGTGCCATTTCAGTTTTAGTGTGATATAATTTTCATGATGATGTCTAGATGTTGTCGCACATTTTGCTTTGTATTCACATTATGATTGAATGCTCTTTATAATTACATTTTTCCTTTTTCTTTTCTCACTTTTGTTTGTGTTTGATTTTTTTTCTTCTTCTTTATTTTCCCCTTTTAGTGAGGGCATAGTGAAAAGAAGCTTTGTAGCTTATCTATTTTCCCTCAATAAAAAAAATCGTGTTCGTGCTCTCTCTCTCTCTCTCTCTCTCTCTCTCTCTCTCTCTCTCTCTCTCTCTCTCTCTCTCTCTCTCTCTCTCTCTCTCTCTCTCTCTCTCTCTCTCTCTCTCTCTCTCTCTCTCTCTCTCTCTCTCTCTCTCCCCTCCCCCCCCCTCTCTCTCTCTCCCTCTCTCTCCCCCTCCTCTCTCTCTCTCTCTCTCTCTCTCTCTCTCTCTCTCTCTCTCTCTCTCTCTCTCTCTCGCTCTCTTATTCCTTTTTGTACACGTGGATGACATAATTTAATATAACCCTTTCATTTTAGTTTGGAAGACATAATATCCTGATATGAGACATTGCTATAACGAGCGCAAGTCTTACTTTGCTGAACAGTGTTTTGGGTGTTTGGTAGTCAACGACTGACAATAATTTATGTAGTGTGGGTAATGAAATACTATAGAGTCTTTCGTTTTTTATTCAAATTCCACACTAAACTGGTAGATGGTAGCAGTCTATCCACCATCATGCTACATGGTTTCATGTGACCGCTAGAATGCCGAATTCACAACGTCTGGAAAGAGACACGTGGCTCGATCTAATCCGACCATATTCAGACGCAGCCTATCTTATTGAAGATGTCGGCTTTGCAGTGGTGTGGGCCTTGGGTGTTTTAGGTAATGTAGTGGTAATTCTGATCATGCTTCGTCTTCCTTCCTCCACGTCCAGTGTTTTCTTCTTAGCTCTGGCCGTGTCGGACCAGATTGCTCTGATATACCCATTGGACTATTCCATTGCAATAATGTTTAATGTAAAGCGTTTCGAGGATCAGGGGTCTTGGCAGTGCAAGTTTTACTATGTATCACTACGCACAGCATCCACTGTTTCATCATGGATGCTGGTGTCACTCACCATGCTCAGAGCTGCCTCTGTGCTGTGGCCACTTCGTGTCAGTGATGTGTGGACCAAGAGAAAGTCCCGAGCTGCTGCAGGAATTGTGATTATCATTTTCGTGATGAGTAATTGTCATTATTTATATGGGCTTGATCATCGTGATAGAACTTGTGTTGTACCTCCATCAGGAATATACCGATGGTTTGTTGACAGTGTGTTTCCATGGATACGGCTTCTTCAATCATATGTATTACCTTTCCTACTGCTGGTGGTCAGCAACACTGCTCTGTTGAGGACACTGGTCAGCTCTCTTACAACAAACCAACTTCTTTCTGTACAACAGGCCAGCCAGGATTCCAGACAACAGAAAGTGTCTTCACTAACTGTCACCTTGATTGTTGCCAGCGTTGCTTTCTTCCTTCTAACAATACCAGAGGGCATTTTCAATGTATTTTATAGTAATGTCAACTGGAGTGACCCTATAGAACATGGACAGTACAAAATATTCGCTGCAGTCAGCGACGTCCTGTGGTCCACTAACAGTGCCATCAACTTCTACCTGTACTGTTTGACTGGCACCAAGTTCAAAGCAGAGTTTCTGAAGATTGTTGTCCAGTTTATGGCCATATTCTGTAAAACCAAGACAGTGAGCTCTGAGCAGAGTTTCTGAACATTGTTGTGGAGTTTAAGGCCATTTCTCTAAAACCAAGACAGTGAGCTCTGAGCAGAGTTCACCCCTGCTATAATAATGAACTCGTGGCCAAGGCTTACTGTTTTGTTCTTACATTGGTAGCGGTCCAGCTTCAGGCTAATGTCAGCCAATGATAAGTAAGGAGTCATTTCAATGTGATTTGTACCATGGATTACAAGCATCACTGTTTACCTCGTCAGAGATAAGTAAGGAGTCATTTCAATGTGAATTTTACCAGTGACTACAAACATCACTGTTTTCCACGTCAGAGACAAGTAAGGAGTCATTTCAGTGTAGGGCTGGTTTGTGCCGGTGAATACAAACAATACTCTGTTTTCCTCGTCACTGATAAGTAAGGGGCCAATTCAGCGTGGTTTGTTCCAGTGAATAGAAACGTGGTTTGTTCCAGTGAATACAAACACCACTCTGTTTTCCTCGTCAATGATAAGTAAGGAGCCATTTCAGTGCAGGGCTGGTTTGTATAAGTAAATACCTAGTCGGTTTCAGGGGCGTGTATGTTTTGCATGGGGGGGGGTGGGGGGTTGAGGGGTGGGGGAGGGGGGGGAGTTATAGATTAGTTGCGTTAAAGTCGCCATATCTTCTACTTTTTACATTTCACCTTCGTCGCAGTGGTAAAAGACGGGTGTGGTTTGAAATAAGAAAAAAAGAAAAGGACGATTTTATTTGCAGAAGAAATATGTAGGGTGGGAAAGTCAAGATCAGAAAAAAACTAGGGCTGAATGTCTTCCCAAAAAGAGCTCCGAGGAATGAAAACCGGATAGCGAGCAATGGAAACTTAATTCAGCTTGACTTGGGGGGGTATGTGGGGAGAATGTCTATGATAATTGTGTCCCTCTATAGTGTGCCTGTGTGTGTCTGTGAGCGCGCACAACACCACAGATAATGACAGTGCTCTTTCAGAAAATAGATAGTGAGGATTGAATCTCTCTCTCTCTCTCTCTCTCTCTCTCTCTCTCTCTCTCTCTCTCTCTCTCTCTCTCTCTCTCTCTCTCTCTCTCTCTCTCTCTCTCTCTTTTAATTTTACAATTTCAATTTCAATTTAATAATAATCCTTTGACCCCTCTTGGGGGCATGGAGGATATACAGAATATAAAACAAGTGGCAACAAGCACAAAATATACACTCATCAAACAAACTAAGCTCCAGTCTATTGTCAAACCACACACACACACACACACACACACACACACACACACACACACACACACACACACACACACACACACACACACACACACACACACACACACACACACACACACACACACACACACTAACTTACGCTCACACACGCACGCACGCACGCACGCACGCACGCACGCACGCGCGTGCACACACACACACATGCATGCGCACGAATTAGTCCAGAACTACAACCCTCCGCCTGAATACTTCACTTGACCCGACACATCTACTTCAGGTAGTATATCTCGGTAGAAACTTGAAGTTATTCTTTTCAACGGTTCACGGTTCACGTGATATTGTACTGACAGAAAAAACCAGCAAAACTATGCGGACGATCGCATTGACCCTGTATCCACGACGTGGCAGACGGCTGACAATGCTGAAAGCTGTAAACGTTTAATGAAAATCAACCAACGATCGCATTGACCCTGTATCCACGACGTGGCAGAGGGTTGACAAAGCTGAAAGCTGTTAACGTTTAATGAAAATCAACCAACGATCGCATTGACCCTGTATCCACGGCGTGGCAGAGGGTTGACAATGCTAAAAGCTTTAAACGTTTAATGAAAATCAACCAACGATCGCATTGACCCTGTATCCACGACGTGGCAGACGGCTGACAATACTGAAAGCTTTAAACGTTTAATGAAAATCAACCAACGATCGCATTGACCCTGTATCCACGGCGTGGCAGACGGCTGACAATGCTGAAAGCTTTAAACGTTTAATGAAAATCAACCAACGATCGCATTGACCCTGTATCCACGACGTGGCAGACGGCTGACAATGCTGAAAGCTTTAAACGTTTAATGAAAATCAACCAACGATCGCATTGACCCTGTATCCACGGCGTGGCAGAGGGCTGACAAAGCTGAAAGCTGTAAACGTTTAATGAAAATCAACCAACGATCGCATTGACCCTGTATCCACGGCGTGGCAGAGGGTTGACCAAGCTGAAAGCTGTAAACGTTTAATGAAAATCAGTCAACACAGTTTTGTTTGTAAATATACACCAAGGGAAATAACTGTTTACATTTCGCTGTTATATGAATCTGAAAAAGTAGTCTCTCTCTCTCTCTCTCTCTCTCTCTCTCTCTCTCTCTCTCTCTCTCTCTCTCTCTCTCTCTCTCTCTCTCTCTCTCTCTCTCTCTCTCTCTCTCTCTCTCTCTCTCTCTCTCTCTCGGGTCTCTCTCTCTCTCTCTCTCTCTCTCTCTCTCTCTCTCTCTCTCTCTCTCTCTCTCTCTCTCTCTCTCTCTCTCTCTCTCTCTCTCTCGCGTGATAAGTGACGATTATGGGGCACCCATACTTGCTCTACTACATTACAAGTATAATTATTTTCCTGAATAGACGTGCAGACGCTAATAGTTTTCACATATCTATATTATAATGCGCTAAGGATCCGAGGTTGGGACCCTAAAAACTCGAGTACCGCGTAAATGTTGGACGTTTGCTTGCGATGCAAGTCAAGATACACACTTCATCTATTTATTCGGCTATGTCAGATTAAAAATTTTGCTTTTGAAAGTTGATTTTGAAGGCAAAATGTTGCTCGCGTGTCAATTGGCATTATTTTGAAGCTGCCTCAGATGTTCGACTTGACTGCTTTCCCTTCTTCCTCTTATAATGAAATTTTTACATCGACTTTCGATGAAGCCTTAATAGCTCCAATAGGTTAAGACGCCGGGTCGCAAATCCGTAGGTCGCGGGTTTGAGTCTGCCCCTCGCCACAATTTTTTTTCTTCTTCTTCGATCGCTCGGACAGGTTCCTATCAATTATGAACGCAAATGCTTCATGCTGCTATGCGGAGCACGGGTTTATCTATTTGAAGGCAAATGTTTTCTTAAATTTTTTTTTAAAGAGAAGGGGATTGGGCAGAAGGCGGGGGCGGGGGGGGGGGGGGGGGTGCAGCCCAGGGAGGGGGAAAGATGGGGGTGGGCGGAGAAGGGGGGAGACGGGGAGGGGGAAAGCAGAATAGGGGAAACCCCAAGCGAAACTAGGAAGGAGAAGAGGGAGGCGAGTAGGGTTTTTGTACAAATAGTTCCTCTACCTTCTGGAAGTTTTGTGTTTGGTCTAACCATATTTGTTTTGAAAGGTGCATAACGAAGAATAACGCATCTGCGCTCATGAATTGACAGGAAACCGATCAAGCACTGATGAAGTGTGTGCTGTTTAATACTCGCGCGTGCGTGAGCGTTGTGTGTGTGTGTGTGTGTGTGTGTGTGTGTGTGTGTGTGTGTGTGTGTGTGTGTGTGCGTGTGCGTGCGTGTGCGTGTGCGTGCGTGTGCGTGCGTGTGTGTCTAACATACTACTGATAAAGTAAAATAAATGCTCCTCCCACTTTTCACGACATTTAGGCCCCTACTTTTCTCAAAGGAGGTGGGGGGGGGGGTGGACACGGGGAGGGGGAAAGCAGGATAGGGGAAACCCCAAGCGAAGATAGGAAGGAGAAGAGGGAGGCGAGTAGGGCTTTTGTGCTTCATGCTGCCGTGCGGAGCACGGGTTTATCTAGTGTTATTAAATCAATGATCTTTGAATCCTTAGCATGTAATCAGTCATTCCCATAGTGGGTGTATTAGGCTTGCCGATTGTTTTTTCTGTATTGTATATTTGTTCTTTTTTTCTCTAATATCTGTTCTTGGTTTGCGGTTACTATGTGCGTGTTTATATTGCGTCGTTCATGTATTGTCTGTTAGTTTCGTGTGTGTGTTCGTTTATATATCGTTGTACATGGGTCAATGGCCAAAGTACATTAAACATCTGAAGCCTGAGGCCTGAAGCCTGAACCCACTGTGTGAGGTGTTGCAGGCGCAGACTTCTGGCAGGTCAGGCAGGCTTATCAGTTTCCGCCTAAGTACTGACAGACTGAGGCGATCATACAGTAGTACGCTTTCTCAACAGTATTTGAACTGATCGGCCTGCAGCCCAGTACTCAGTCAGCATCCTCACTTCCGCACAGCAACTATGGCAGTAATGTGTGTGATTGTGTGTGTGTGTGTGTGTGTGTGTGTGTGTGTGTGTGTGTGTGTGTGTGTGTGTGTGTGTGTGTGTGTGTGTGTGTGTGTTTGCTTTAACGTGGTGACAGCTCTGACATGGCCTTATTTGTCCGGCGACAGCGATATAATTGGAATCTTAATCTTATTAATCGCGCACGCGCGCGCGCGCGCGCGCGCGCGCGTGTGTGTGTGTGTGTGTGTGTGTGAGAGAGAGAGAGAGAGAGAGAGAGAGAGAGAGAGAGAGAGAGAGAGAGAGAGAGAGAGAGAGAGAGAGAGAGTGTGTGTGTGTGTGTGTGTGTGTGTTGTGTGTGTGTGTGTGTGTGTGTGTGTGTTGAGAGAGAGAGAGAGAGAGAGAGAGAGAGAGAGAGAGAGAGTGTGTGTGTGTGTGTGTGTGTGTGTGTGTGTGTGTGTGTGTGTGTGTGTGTGTGTGTGTTGCCCAGTGCCCAGTGCTTCCTAGTGTTTAATTTTGCATAAAAACAAAAATGTTCAGAATGGTTTGATTATGGATGAAAGTTTGTGAATAATATGCATCTTATTATTCTTATGTTATTGTTTTACGCGCACGTTATACAAAGATTTTCTTTTATTAATGATTGATTGACACACAGACACAGGCACACACACACAGGCACACACACACATGCGCGCGCACGCGCGTACACACGCACACACTCAGAGAGAGTGAGAGAGAGAGAGAGAGTCAGGAGTCAGGAAAATCTTAATTGTTAGGCCACGCATGACAACAACAACAAAATTGACATTACATTATCAACGCGAGAGAGAGAGAGAGAGAGAGAGAGGACAGAGAGAGAGAGAGAGAGAGAGAGAGAGAGAGAGAGAGAGAGAGAGAGAGAGAGAGAGAGACAGAGAGAGAGAGAGAGAGAGAGAGAGAGAGAGAGAGAGAGAGAGAGAGAGAGAGAGAGAGAGAGAGAGAGAGAGAGAGAGAGAGAGAGAGAGAGAGAGAGAGAGAGAGAGAGAGACGTGAGAGAGAGAGGAGAGATAATGTGTGTGTTTTGACCACAGAATCACCCAAGCTCTTCCTTCTTCTATCATCATCAGGAGTTCTGATGTTTCATTGTCCTCCCAGGCTTGTAAATGTGACGTGACTTTTGATTCCAACCTTTCTTTCAAGCAGCATGTCGCAAATGTCTGTAAGGCAGTCTATTAGGAAATTCGTAAAATCAGCTCGATCAGACACTTATGTGAATGCCCCAAATGTACCAATGTGAAATTTTACGTTTTACGTTTTAATTTTGCGTGTGTACGCGCGTGCGCGCGCGTGTGTGTGTGTGTGTGTGTGTGTGCCTGTGTGTGTGTGTGCCTGTGTCTGTGTGTCAATCAATCATTAATAACAACATTTCCGCCCAAAATGTACCAAAATTGCACATTGGTACATTTAGGGCAGTAATGTTGCCCAAAATGTAAGTAATGCTTGCTCATTTAAAAGAACGGAGTTGAAGGACAAAACTACAAACGGGTATGCTGATGTTGCAATTAACATCAAAATGACCATTGGTCATTGTCACAGGACACGTTGATCACCGACGTACTTTGTACATAGATAGTCATTAGAAGAAGCAGGCGCACAGAGAAATGTGCTATTTACACGAACCTGACCAATGGTCATTGTCACTGAACTTATATCCACAATGCATTGCGTTTTAACATCATCATACCCGTTTGTAGTTTTGTCAAGCAGATAACATTCCAATCCATTAGGTTTTCCCTTCAACCTTATAGTTTCTTCTTTAAAATGAACAAGCATTGCCCCAAATGTACCAATTGGTATATTTTGGGCAACATTTCTGCCCACAATGTAACAATATTGGTACATTTTGGGCAACATTTCCGCCCAAAATTGCACATTGGTACATTTTGGGCAGTAATGTTGCCCAAAATGTACCAATTATTTTGGGCAATTGGTACATTTTGGGCATTCACACACTTCCTTTCAACTAAGGCTACAAAACGCTGGTCTGTTCGTTAGTTCTCTCAAGACTGGACTACTGCAACAGTTTCTTGGCTGGCTCACCAAAGTTTCTACTGGACAAGCTACAGAAGGTCCAGAATAGTTTCGCCAGACTTGTTTGCAGGTCATCTAGACGTCAACATGTCACTCCGTTGTTGCAGTCTCTCCACTGGCTTCCTGTTGAGAGTCGCATTGATTATAAGCTGGCTTCCATCTGTTTCTCTTCTGTCTCTGGCACTTGACCACAATGTCTTTGTGACATCCTCCACATCTACACCCCGTCCCGCCAACTTCGTTCATTATCACCGTTCTTTCTCCTTTCAACTACCCACTGTCTGGATTGTGCTTCTGGAATGTGCTTCCCATGAATGTCAGACGTTTGCCTTCAGCTTCTTCTTTCAAATCAGCAGTGAAGACCAACTTATTTCAACAGTTATAATTCCAGCCCACTCACCCATCCTTCGACCCAGTTTAGAAAATAAAGAAATAATTATAAAGTTGAGCAAATAGAAAAAAGGACACTATTTGCAGACTGCATAATTATAGAATTTACGATCAAAAGGCTGGAGACAGTGACTGATATCCACCCCCATCTGTTGCACGGGCATAGAGACAAGCAGCTTGAATCAATAACGTCAGCTTCCCAAGAAACAAAACCCACACCGCAAGAGCACGTATGTGTGAAGTAAGTCCAGGTAAGCAGTGCATGCTGGTAATATGACTACCTCACTGTTTCTGCCACGTAACAACAAGGACCGTGTGTTGATGCATGCGAAGAGCATACACTAATGCGATGTTGTGTGTTCGATCCATGAGAGGAGTTTGGAACTGGTGTTTCGATGGGGAAGCGTTTAGATCCACTTTTTAATAGTTTTTAACATTTCTTAACTCGATTGTGTCTCGCATGAAA
>CM065710.1:30778538-30788538 GCA_017654935.2 Phymorhynchus buccinoides
CTTTCACTCCTCCGCTGGTGGCTGTATGTGCCTGTGTATGTTTGCATAACTGTGTGGATATGTATGTGTGCCTGTGTGTGGGGGTGGGGGTTGATTGCCTTAACCTTAGGTGATTGCTTAGCTTTTTATACTTGCCACTTTGTTTTGCATTTATTTATTATATTATGTCTTATCCCTGCTTCTCTATGTATTTTATGGTGGGGGGTTTCACTGCAGGGTGTGTTCATGGGTTTGTACTTGTAAGTGTATTGTTGTGGTGGGTTGGGGATGGTGGTAGGTGTGTATATGTGTGTTGGGTGGGTGGGTGAAGATTTCATTCTTTGTTATCATTACTATTTGCTTTTACTTACAATGTTTAGTGTTGTTAATATTGTACATATTAAGTACTATTTGTATGCTTTGTTTTGCTTTAAACCATTTTTGGTCAAGGTGTGTGGGGGTGGGGGTGGGGTGGGGGGGTGTGATGATTTAATTCTTCGTCATTCTATTTGCTTTCACGCTACAATATTTTAACCCTTTCACCGCCAAAGTCGCATTTTAGCACCACAGTGATTTAACACCTATGTCACTAAAAGGCATCAAATTGGGGTCTATTATCCAAAGACCCTATTGTCTTAGTTTTGGGAAGTAAGGATAGACCTTATTTTATATATGTCACAGAAGAATCCCCAATACTGCAGATGGATTTTTGTTCTCTACCCATGTAAATTTAATGGACATTTTGGTGCTGAAATATGGCTGGCGGTGAAAGGGTTAATTATGTTGCAAACTATGTTTTTGCATATATGTACTATTTGTATGCTGTGTACTATTTTAATCATGCTGTTTAGGTGTGTGTTGTGTGTGGTGTGATGTGTGTTTGTGTGTGTGTGTGTGTGTGCGTGTGCGTGTGCGTGCGTGTGCGTGCGTGTGCGTGCGCGCGCGCGTGTGCGTGTGCGTGTGCGTTGTGTTTGTAGGTAGCATGTGCCTTTGAAGTGTTAAGTGGTTGCAACATTATATTTGTTATGCTTTTGCCTTTTATATAATATGCCTTGTTTACTTATAATAATGGTCATAATAATAATAATATATAATAATAATAATAATAATAATAATAAATAATATAATAATAATAATAATAATAATATTAATAATAATAATAATTGTGTTTTAGCTTAGGGGGATCTTATGATATGCTCGGTGTGTGTGGGTGGGTGGGGTGGGGGACGGGGAGTGGTGGGTGGGCGTTTGTGCATACTCAAGCCAAACTGGTTGTGATATTGTTAATGATTTATGTGGTACGTGTTATCATTATTACTGTGATGTCATTATTATTATCTATGATTATTACTTTCAGCCTATAAAGGGGATCGATCATTGAATGCTCAGTGTACTTGTTCAGGGTGTGTGTGTGTGTGTGTGTGTGTGTGTGTTGTGTGTGTGTGTGTGTTGTGTGTGTGTGTGTGTGTGTGTGTGTGGTGTGGTGTGTGTGTGTGTGCGTGCGTGCGTGCGTGCGTGCGTGTGTGTGTGTGTGTGTGTGTGGTGTGTGTGTGTGTGTGTGTGTGATTGATAGCTATGTCTATGTCAATTACATGTGCTTTTTTGTTATTTTACAAATGTCTCTTCTGTTAGGGGGGGGTTATGTGTTATTTTGTCTTCATTTTTATGTGCATCCCGAAAAACATGTTTCTTCACTTGTTTGGAGACACTAAAATTGTGGATAGAAATCTGTTCTTTATTGTTTACAAAACTGGAATGCAAACACCAGAAGAGATTTAATTTTCGATGTAAAATATATAATACATTCTATTATGTCTAAAGGAATTCATGTAGAAACTAATTAATGTAGAATTTTGCTGGATTCCATCGCACTGTGGTATCGTTGGGAATGAACTAGCTGATAAATTAGCGAAACAAGGTACTAAGTGCTTGTTCAATTAAACTAGAAAAACACGAAATACATTCAATGTTAGAAAATTGTATATATAATGAAAAGCTTCCTTCAAAATCTAAGATATTATTATGTTCAAGATCTTTTTCTAGCCTTATCTACAAAATTTGATTAAACTCGTGGAAGACCAAAGTTTCTAAAGATGTAGAATGCGCTTGTGGTCACCCAATATCAGTTCAACACATTCTTTTAGAATGTCCATTATTATCATTGTTATACAAACTATCTGGGATATAAGTTGCACAAATTGGAACTTTAAAAGATGTAGTTTACAGTCATGAAATGATCAAAATTGCTACAGTCTTATCCAGCTCTGGAATTGCAAGATTACTATAGTTCATTAGTTAATTAACTTTAATTTTGTTTTCTTTGGCACTATTTTTAAGGGTGGCTATTAATTTGTTGGTTTATTTTTCATTAACAGACATACAATCATATGCATAGCTACACTTACTCATACACACGCACGCATATTCACACACACACACACACCACACACACACACACACACACACACACACAACACACACACACACACACACACACTCTAACAAAAATAAAAATGTTTAAAGTCTAATATCACCATTGTTGTGAACAGATTTTTAAATCAAATCAATCAATCAATCACTTGGAATGATACCTTAGAGTCTAGTAATACATGTTATTTTATAGAAATTTTAAAACCGATTTCTGCCGTGAAAGATAATTTAATTATATTGAAATGTTTCCTGATATTTATATATAATCCTCTTATATGGTTTCGGTGTGGCAGTCATAAACTCATCATAAAAAGGGGCAGAACATTTGGAATACCCCATGAAGAACGATTATGTAGAGACTGCGACCAGAATGACCTTGGTGACGAGTTTCATTTTGTAATGAAATGTCCCAAATATCATGATATTAGAAGTCAGTTTATCTCCAGAAACGTTACAGGTGTAAAGTCCGTATTTAACTATAGTCGTTTGCTCTGAGGTGGGAAAAAAGTGTTATTAAATTTAGCGACATTTCTAAGGTCTGTGTACACGCTAACATATTCACAAAATATTTATATTTCCCCATGGCAACACAGTGAGTTGTAAGTCATATTATGAACGGCCTAACACTGTGTTGCCATAGGGAAATAGAGACATCCCGTGAATAATATTAATGTTGTACTGAGACCTTTAGTAAAGTTGTGTAACATTGTATTCAGTGTGCTATTTATATCAGAGTTGTCTTTTATAACAGTTTTCAATTGTTCCATTTGTATTTGCTTGATTTGTTTCAAGTCCTCCATGCCCCAAAAGGGGGTCAAAGGATTAAGCAATCTTTGAATCGTTAGACTCTGTGTGTGTGGTGTGTGTGTGTGTCTTGTGTGTGTGTGTGTGCGTGTGTGTGTGTGCGTGTGCGTGTGTGTGTGCGCGCGTGCGTGCGTGCGTGTGCGTGCGTGCGTGCGTGTGTGTGTGTGTGCGTGTACGTGTGTGTGTGTGAGTGCCCATTCTGGTTGTTTGTGATGGCTACACGTGAGCTTAATAATAGGACATTTCCTGATTTTATTCCTAGCCATTTATTATATTTTATAATTTTTAGTAATTCGTGCCACATAGGTGATGCATTCAAAAATGTAAATCTGTCAATATAAATAAGGCAACAATCCTAAAGGAGCATGGCCAATGGCAGAAAAGGATAGAGAAGGGGCGAGGACCTCTGTATATTTTTGTTTGTGGCTCAAGCCACAAACCTATAACTCACTTTGTCGGTCGGTCGGTCTGTCGGTCCAAAATTGTCGCACATTTTGACAAAATTGTCGCACTTCAAATCGAGGCTACACTTCAAACTTAATTGAGGCCGCTCTTTAAAATGATGTATTTTAAAAGCGTACAAAATAATAAACATACGTAATACAGACACTACAACAGACACGACGAGTATGCGGTGCTTCTTTTGATGAGTATAAGTAGGATACATAGTTTTAAATGTTTTCCAAAAGATATAAAAAGTTACGAAATGGTGCAGAGATAACATTCTGGTTTACAGATTAAAATTATTGAAAATCCAGGGGAGGCAACTCATGATTGGAGTGGTAAAAATAGACCGCGTGCCACAAACTATTGCGATTTCGCGCTTGTTTTTCATAGAGATTTATTTGTAAGGATAAGCGATAGTGGTGTAGAGTGGCACAGGGGTAATGTGTTCGCCTTGTGTCAAGTAAAGCCGAGATCGAACCTGGGTACAGGGGATTTTTCCTCTCACTTTGCTCTAGGCCTTACGGTCTGAACGGGGAGTCTTTCGGACGAGACGATACACATGTGTGCCCATGCACTTAGCACACGTTAAGCCCAACGTGAAAGTTGTCATTTGGTCAAAAAGTACCCATCCTCCTTTCCTTCCTCATCAGTCACACAAAGATTGCTTGCAAAATAAAATTGGGTGGCGCGCCCCTGGCTGCGACGCGCTCTCCAGGTAGGAGCAACCCGAATTTCACAGAGACGCCCCTGTTGCTATAAAGTACCTAATACCTAATGAATAGTAGCATCATTCGGCCCATATCTCTGTATTTTTTCAGTCTGTCTATGTCTGTATATCTCTGTCGCTGTCTGTTTCTCTCTGTCCGTCTTTTTCTCTCTCTCTCTCTCTCTCTCTCTCTCTCTCTCTCTCTCTCTCTCTCTCTCTCTCTCTCTCTCTCTCTCTTTTCTCTCTCTAATTGATAGATTGCTTACTTGTTTGATATGTAATTCTCTGAATGTTGATATTTGTTATTTCCTGCAATGTGTTTGTTAAACAATATCTGTACACATCAACAATATTCACAAAATATCTCTATTTGCCCATGGCAACCAGTGATAGGCCACTCATGATATGACTTACAACTCACCGTGTTGCCACAGGGAAATGGTGATATTTTGTGAATATTGTTAAACTGTACAGAGAATGTAAGTGCAAACCCATCATGTGGCTTGGCCTTTTGATTAAAATACACTCTCTCTCTCTCTCTCTCTCTCTCTCTCTCTCTCTCTCTCTCTCTCTCTCTCTCTCTCTCTGTCTCTCTCTCTCTCTCTCTCTCTCTCTCTCTCTCTCTCTCTCTCTCTCTCTCTCTCTCTCTCTCTCTCTCTCTCTCCATTCTCCCACTTTCATTCCTTGTTCATACATATGGATGACATAATTCAATATAACCTTTTCATGTTAGTTTGGAATATATAATATCCTGATATGATATAATATTATAATATGTCATAATGAGCGCAAGTCTTACTCTGCTGATCAGTGTTTTTGATATTTGGTCATCAAAAGCTGACAGTGCTTAGTGTGGCTAATGAAGTGCTATAGAGTCTTTTGCTTTTCATTCAAAGTTCACACAAACTGGTAGATGATAGCAGTCTATCCACCATCATACTACATAGTTTCATGTGACCGCTAGAATGCAGAATTCACAACGTCTGGAAAGAGACACGTGGTACGATCTAAACCAACCATATGTAGACGCAGCATATCTTATTGAAGATGTCGGCTATGCAGTGGTGTGTGCCTTGGGTGTTTTCGGTAATGTAATGGTAATTCTGATCATGCTTCGTCTTCCTTCCTCCACGTCCAGTGTTTTCTTCATAGCTCTGGCCGTGTCGGACCAGATTGCTCTAATATACCCATTGAACTATTCCATTGCCTTTATGTTTAATGTAAAGCGTTTCGAGGATCAGGGCTCCTGGCAGTGCAAGGTTTACTTTTTATCAATACGAATAGTATCGTCTGTTTCATCATGGATGCTGGTGTCACTCACCATGCTCAGAGCTGCCTCTGTGATGTGGCCGCTTCGTGTCAGTGTTGTGTGGACCAAGAGAAAGTCCCGAGCTGCTGCAGGAATTGTGATTATCCTTTTCATTATGATTAATTGTCATTATCTGTATGGGTATGACCTTCGTGGGGGAACTTGTTATGTACCTCCATCAGGAATGTACCGGTGGCTTGTTAACAGTGTGTTTCAATGGATAAAGCTTCTTGAATTCAACATAATACCTTTCCTACTGCTGGTGCTCAGCAACACTGCTCTGTTGAGGACACTGGTCAGCTCTCTTACAACAAACCAACGTCTTTCTGTACAACAAGCCAGCCAGGATTCCAGACAACAGAAAGTGTCTTCACTGACTGTCACCTTGGTTGCTTCCAGCGTTGCTTTCTTCCTTCTAACAACACCAGCGGTTATTTACAGTATATTATATTATGGTAATGGCAACAAGGATGACCCCATAGAACATGGACAGTACGAAGTATTCGGTGCAGTCAGCGACGTCCTGTGGTCCACTAACAGTGCCATCAACTTCTATCTGTACTGTTTGACTGGCACCAAGTTCAAAGCAGAGTTTATGAACATTGTTGTGGAGTTTAAGGCCATTTTCTGTAAAATCCAAGACAGTGAGCTCTGAGCAGAGTTTTCCTCGTCAGAGATAAGTAAAGAGTCATTTAGGTGTATGGCTGGCTTGAGCCAGTGAATACAAACATCACTGTGTTTTCCTCGTCAATGATGAGTAAGGAGTCATTTAGGTGTAGAGCTGGCTTGTACCAGTGAATACAAACATCACTGTTTTCCTCGTCAATGATGAGTAAGGAGTCATTTAGGTGTAGAGCTGGCTTGTACCAGTGAATACAAACATCACTGTTTTCCTCGTCAAAGATAAGTAAGGAGTCATTTCGGTGTAGGGCGGGTTTGTTCCAGTGAATAGAAGGTGGGGGGACTATTTTTTTACCAAAGACCCCCAGGTATCCCCACAGGGGGAGACTCATGGAGGGGGCGAGGTCGTCCAGCTCCCCGTATGGAGGCACGAGGCATCCACCCACTGCCCCATTTCGCTTTGTCCAAGTCCTTTGGAACGTGTCACAAGTCTTTACTTGGTGACAGTAAAAGCCAAAAAAACCCATTTACTATTACAATTAACCATTGAATTTAACATTTTCTGCTTTAGTATGATGAAAGTTCATTTAACGTCCTCCGGCCTGGAACATGCACATATGGGACATTAATAACTATAAATTAATGCAACTGATGAGACCTTCACTAGGTCGAAACAGCTGTCTTTGCATAAGGCACTGTCCCTCCCCCATTGGGAGAAAAAGTAAATCAGCACATTTTATTAATAATTTTTTTTTTTTTTTTTTTTTTTAAAGAACACAGACATTTCATAAAGTTAACGTTAACTGGTTTTGTTTCTGAGGTTCACAAAGTTTGATCGATTCGGCATTTCAAATGCACCAACTTTTCAGACCTACAGAGTTGTGTGGAGTGGGAAGTTTGGCTTGTGCGGCTGTTACCTTTTTCTGTATTATTTGACTCATCTGTCCTGCACAGCTCACCATCTGATGGTGATCGCCGGTCTATAGGATTTATTTATTTTTTAACTACATCCTTTCTCTAGAGGACATCCTGACTGGCAGATCCCTAGGATGGCTTCCAACGTTTAGGCCTCCACCATAACATGCTACTATTTTTATCCTTAATTTGGATATAATCTCAGTAGTTTGCCCTCTCTAGTCATGTCTATTAGGTTTTGAAATTAAAATTTCAGAACATTATTATTTTGTTCATTTTACATACGATTGTCATAGGATTTTACTATTTCTGGTTTAACTTTGTGCTGGTTTGCGTTTTATTGTGGATTTTTGATTTGGTGCAAAAGATCCCCATCCAGTGCCGAGCTGATGAGACTCCCTAGAGTCGAAACAGCTGTCCTCGGCTTGGGTTCTGACATTGCCTCCCTAATAAGGAGGAAAAACTTAGTTAGCACTCTTTATTTTTTTATTTTTTTTATAGAACATAATCAAACACCAAGTTATGTTAACTGGTTTTTTATTTTAAATGTTCGCATCAAAGACATAGGGACGAAAAGGTTCTCTATAATTCTATTATCATTGCATTTCAGTAGTTCCACCTTGGTAGGTTAAGACCCCATCCAGTGCCAAGCTGATGAGACTCCCTAGAGTGGAAACAGCTGTCCTTGGCTTGGGTTCTGCCATTGCCTCCCTAATAAGGAGGAAAAACTAAGCTATCACTCTTTTTTTTATGGAACATAATCAAACACCACTCTTATATAAAGATTGTTTGAGACCAAACTTCTGCTAGATTTCGTATTCTTTTGGCAAATGTAGCACAAAATGGGTTAGTGTGGTTTATGCTTCACCATTGCTAGAAATAAATATCATGAAATTTTGCATATGTAGTTATGAGGCTTTGTTCTCGGGTGTGAAGTGTGTTTTGTGCGTCTCAGAGTGAAGGGTCATGTCATTGTCAACTAAATGTCACCAAGTGTGTCACATATTATGGTTAAGATGGTAAAACAGCACACTGACATGCAGTGTATTCATGCGCATGCACGTTAGTAGGGTGAAAATGAAAGCTGAAGCCTACCTGACCTAGTCTGTTCTCTGTCCGTCGCTTGAGTTCCTACTGCTAATCCAGTGAGTGACACAGAAAATTGTCAACTGTCACCAATAAAACCTATTTGGATGTAGTTCAAACCACAACAGTTCATTGTTTGCATACACTTTCACACAATGTAATACACTTTATAAAATACACACACACTCAACCAGAGCTGTACAGTGATAAGTCACAGTGTGTACCACCACTGTCGTTGTGTCATTGGTGTCACCCCATCATATAGGTGTGCATAGCCTACCCCACCCCCACCCCCTACCCTCCACCCTACACACACTCTACTACTGTGTCATGGTAGTCACAAAAACATTCATTCTTGCGATAATAGTGAGCTAGCTGACAGAAGAGCACAGTCATACATGTAGGCCAAAGACGGACTGTCGCTGTCGCTTGATGCCCGTCACAACCTAGGCCTAGGCTAGGCATTTCGTCTGCTGTGACCCTCCAAGTGGGTCTTTGTTTACTTGCTTGTGTGTTGCGCATCTGTTTGTTTTGTCTGCTGCTGTTTTGAAGGATGGGTGGGGTAAAACAAAAATAAATAATCGAGAGGGGCCGCAGTGTTTGGAAATGCGTGTAAAGGCCAGGTGGTTATCGAAATGCATGCCATGCTGCGTGCCGTACCGAGGCCGCCATTTTGTTTAAAGCGATGCTAGCTGAGTGCTGACAACTTGACTTCGGAATTGCTAACGTTTTGCTCTACACCACCTCCTACATCTACATATGACTCTTCTTCTAACTCTTCATGGTCATATTTTTCCATTTCTTCAATAATATTATCCTACTCATCTTCCGAAATGCCGAGAAATCCTTACAATCACACACAGTAGTGCTCGAGCAGAAGACAAATTCAGACCCACGCTTTACAACTGCTACACTGACACGCATGCAGTTTTTGCTCTTTGTCTGTGAATGGACCTGAATTACTATCCCATAATACTAGAAGCAGTTTCATTGGTCTGTCCCAAGGATGCTACCAACGTTTTGGTCAATTATACACACTTTCACGGGGTCTGCACGTGATAGAAAACTACCAAGTTGAAGGTCACGGCGATTTACGCTGTGAAAACATAGGGGGGTGTTGGGGAATACCCGTAGCGTTACGATGTGAATGCGAGAGGGTTCTAAACTGGTTTTGATTTTAAATGTTCTCATCAAAGACATACGGACAAAAATGTTTTCTAGAATTATATTCTCTCTCTCTCTCTCTCTCTCTCTCTCTCTCTCTCTCTCTCTCTCTCTCTCTCTCTCTCTCTCTCTCTCTTTCTTTCTTTCTTTCTCTCTCTCTCTCTCTCTCTCTCTCTCTCTCTCTCTCTCTCTCTCTCTCTCTCTCTCTCTCTCTCTCTCTCTCTCTCTCTCTCTCTCTCTCTCTCTCTCTCTCTCTCTCTCTCTCTCTCTCTCTCTCTCTCTCTCTCTCTCTCTCTTTCTCCCTATCTCACTCTCTTTCATCTGAACTAAATAATACCTTATTTAACGGTATGCGAAGTATGAAATAGTATTACGAAATTTACATAGCAACATTAACGAACTCATAAACTGTGCAAAAATAAAAGGTTGTATGTTGCTTTCATCGACTTCCGGAAGGCCTTTGATTCTGTAAGACATGATGAATTACTTAAATGTTTGCTGGGTCAAGTGGTATCCGGAAGATTTGTTTGTTCTCTGAA
>CM065710.1:30796038-30808538 GCA_017654935.2 Phymorhynchus buccinoides
CGAATGATGTAGCTTCCATTCAAAGTGATCATCCCGCTGATTGATCAGTTACTATTGGAAAGATGATCTAAAATCCAAGAATGGAATGTCTCCACTGTTCTTTGTTCCCTGCATTATGTTTTCATCATTTCCATGGAATGTCTTCACTGTTCTTTGTTCCCTGCATTATGTTTTCATCATTTCCATGGAATGTCTCCACTGTTCTTTGTTCCCTGCATTATGTTTTCATCATTTCCATGGAATGTCTCCACTGTTCTTTGTTCCCTGCATTATGTTTTCATCATTTCCATGGAATGTCTCCACTGTTCTTTGTTCCCTGCATTATGTTTTCATCATTTCCATGGAATGTCTCCACTGTTCTTTGTTCCCTGCATTATGTTTTCATCATTTCCATGGAATGCTTTGTGATAATTATTTACGACAACATTGAAGACCATGTCAATTCAGTCAGCATTGTAGAAACACTGATGGATTTCAATTAACACTTCAATACAATTTAACAGATACAAGATGATGATTAATAAACTTCTGTTTTGCTTCCAAAAGAAAATCTGACGAGTAGGATAAACATTAATACAACTTGGGAAAAATACGTTAGTGCGTAGTCGAATACGAAAATCACCAGTGATACACAACAGCAAGTGAATCAAAACATGAAAATGCCGCAGATTGCAAACTGAAGTCCTAACAGTTTTTCATGACTGAAAATGCATAACATCACCGAAAGAAGAGCATCTATAAATGAAAAAGCATTGATGCTCAACAAGATAATGCCAACATTCAATAATCAGTCATTTATAGTTAATGGCGAATGTCACTTCTTGAATACCGTGTGATTTACTAAACGAAACAACATATATTCAAGGAAGGCGGAGGTAACCCACAAGAACATAGCTGGTGTGTAGACGTAGACAATGATCACGACACCAATACATTCTAACTTCAAAATGAAAAGTTCAGAGATTGTAAATGTCTGATGATAAGCATAAAACATTTTGGTAAGGACACTTGACGTCATAGCATGGCGGTTTGAAATTGTAACCTTGTTTAAGGGATGTTCAGTAAGTAAGAGTGAAGCTGTGGAGTGAAGTTGTCTAAAACAAAATAACCTCTTTCACGAGTGGACTAAGGGAAGGCATTTTTTATTGGAATAGTAGAAAATTCACAAAAGCCAGAATCCTGCCTTCCAAAGACGTTGATACAATACAGAATGAGAACATAATAAATTACTACATATCGATGGCTTGGAGTATTATTGACGTATTATTGGATTTATTACAAAAACAAATTACTTGTATTAAGCCATGACTGCAGAAATATAGAAAGAGGTTTTTGCTTTTTATATTTAAGCCACCTTTTTTCATACAAGTTATTAGTTTTCGTAATAAGTTCAATAAGTATGTCAATGGACTATCTAAAGATAGTCCGTTTTCACTCCAAGCCATCGATACGTTCTGTCGTCTGTACCAAAGATTAAAACGTAGTCAGTGTATTTATGCATATAGCAAAGTAGCAGCAATTTATTTCAAACTTGATGTCCACAATCAGCGAACTTAACTTAACGATGTTGTATATTAGATTTTCAGTTTGGATTATTATGAACCAATCAAATATCCACAGGCACTTCTTCGGGGGTTATTTGTATAATAGATGGATGCATTGCTAAAAGTTTAAAACTATTGAAATGATGCACCTCACTGGTCACAAACGCTTCTGTTTTAACCCTCTAAGTCCAGCACTTAGAAATACTTCACTGAAAATTATGCCACTAAAAATCAACATTATTTTGAACAAATTAGAACAAAAATAATGAAAACATTTTGATTTTGCCTTTTTTAAATTTTATTTGAGCATGTATCGTATACGACATGCCAGGCTTAAGGGACTTGAAAAGTCATAAGGCCTGGTGTATCATATATGATACAATGGGCAAGCTTCGTTGTTTTGCTTTTGTTGTTGTTGCGAAAATGGAAATATTAGTTTTAAGGTTAATTAACACATAAAAACACATTGCAGTTGATGCATTTGACACACGTCGACCCCTGGTAGTGTCCCTGCTGGCAGTGGTCAGTGGACCCCACACAGAGGCAGCCCAGTGATCGGACTCGATGAATCAAAATTATGGTTTTGGTGCCTCTTTGGCGATTCATTTAACTACAATGTCATCAGTAATAAGGTTTTTGCATTATTGATAAGGAGTTGTTAAATGTCCATCTGCATGAAGTGTGCCAGGGTGCCCATACTATCATAAAAACATAAAAATGCATTTTTTCTGAAGTACTTAGATTTTCTTCAAAAACATATAACATAAATGAACCTCGATACTAGTAACGTGGTCAAAATACTACAAACATGCTCCAAAATGTGTTTCTAATTCATAAATACCAGCAATAATTACAATTAACATCTATGATGTTATCACAAATGCCCACAATTATACATATATGTCACATGGCAAATGTGTCAAGGTCTGCCCAATGTATCATATATGGTAAGCATGTTTTCTTTAAAATACATTCCTTTTACCAAGTACATAGATGTAAATGAGCTTCTAGGCAACTAACATTGTCAAAATGTAATCAAATAAAATGTGTGCATGTGAACATAAACTTAAATATATCTATATTTGATGTTACTACGAAGACCCAAAATGGCTAACACATTACACGACAAAACTGCTGTGCACGATGTACCATATATGACACATGTTTTTCAAAAATGATTTAGAACAAAAGATAGAAAAACTTTCTTTTTGGCTCACGTCCTCGTTATGTAAAACAAATTGAGTCTATTGGTATCGTACATGTTCGGTTGTGTGTCTGTGTGTATGTGTGTGTGTGGTGTGTGTGTGTGGTGTGTGTGTGTGTGTGTGTGTGTGTGTGTGTGTGTCGTGTGTGTGGTGTGTGTTGCGTCCGTGGCCCCGACCTTTAACCTTGACTCAAAACTTAACGTTGTCATTTTCTCTAAACATATAAGATGTTAGAGGGTTAAAGTTAGCAGGATACTTGATTTTGACGTGAGCCTTCAAGTCACGACGATCAAAGCAGTCAGATACATTGATAAAGAACAAAATAAAGATAATCATTTGTTGCAGAGATTACTGTTGTGCAACCTTTAACCTTGACTCAGTCACACTCTTCAAACTAAAGAAGACTCACTCTCCACTGAAACTTTAACGTTGTCGTTTTCTCAAAAAAACATAAGATGTTAGAGGGTTAAAGTTAGCAGGATACCCTTGATTTTGACGTGAACCTTCAAGTCATGGCGATCAAAGCAGTCAGATACATCGATAAGGAACAAAAGAAAGAAAATCATTTGTTGAAGAGATTACTGTTGTGTTGTACCGAGTAGATACTGGAAAGAAGACTCTCCATTAGATATACAAAAACGCTCTTTAAAAAGAAACACAAGACTTCAGGTGTGTACAAATAGGTACATTTTAACGTCGTTAACTTATATTTTCTGTAACAAATGGATGTACCGAGTGTGTGCGTTGACGGCCCGTTGTTTCGTTTTATTTGCGCGTTTGAATTTGACAACGGTTGTTTGTGTTCATTCGCACATCATCTCTGCACATGCAATACTTAGCCTACCGCACTTCAGGCAACAAGGCCTAGGCCTAGAGAATAAGAGATCATGCCTTACCTCATAATCAAGACGACGTACCTAACATTTAGCCCACATTCATTTCAGTCTTGAAAAAAAAATATACGGAAAATCCAGTGTTCATCGATTTCACTATGTTTTCTGAAAGCTTGGTCAATATGCTTTTCAATTTTTACTTGTTTGCCAAAAATAAAAATAGGGCTCCACTATGTTACATGCGCATATATAAACATACATATAATTAAATTTTAAAGAAAGGGGTAGGGGTAATTTAATGCACAGAAATAATTTAATTTACACAGTAAAATAAAAATTATTTCTGTTTTCAGATGCACAAGTGTCTACATAACAGTATTCTCTCTATACAGGCATGGGAATTCCCATGCCTGCTATAGTAATAAAAAATCAGACGTGAGCCTTGAAGGCTTTGCCTCTTGTTTTAGATTAGGATGGGTTTTGTTTAGCAATGGTTTGGAATTAGCTGGAACGTGTGAGATATCGAACGGGAATTGGCTAGTAAAACTCCATACACAGCATGGGAAAGCAAGGATATCAACTAGGACCACGTTTATTGTCTTGTGAAAGGTACTTGGTGGTTCCTGTTGTAGCTGCAGCTTTCATTTCGTTATTAGGAGAGGATAAATGTTATGTATAATATATGATGTGTGTGTCCCGAGAGGGTTAACAGTGATTTTCATGACTTGGGTCTGATATTCTCCGTTAGTGAAAGATACAATAAAAAACTAAAGAAACCAGACTAAACACAAAAGAAACATTTCACCATTGTTGTGTACCGTTAGCCCCAAGGCAAAACGTCAAGCTGAATGCGGGTTCCACAGCAATAAATCACAGCAGTAGTGAATGAAGAGATTTAAAAACAACAAAGCGGATACATCATTCCTTGTAAAAGGCCATAAATCAGAGAGACCGTAGTTACTGTAAACAAGTTTCCTGCATGTTTGCAAGTACGCGGCCACACACATAATCGCATTCTTGTGCACACAATTGGCCCCTCTCATCTCTCTCTCTCTCTCTCTCTCTCGCTCTCTCTCTCTCTCTCTCTCTCTCGCAGCTCTCCTCTCTCTCTCTCTCTCTCTCTCTCTCTCTCTCTCTCTCTCTCATCTCGTCTCTCTCTCTCTCTGTCTCTGTCTCTCTGTCTCTCTCTCTTTCTCTTTGGACCACACACACACACACACACACACAACACACACACAAACACACACACACACACACACACACACACGAAAGCACATGGCTCACGCACATGGCATGTTTCATTCTACAGGCTATATAAGGTTCCTCTTGCTTGCTAATCGCTACTGTTACCTTCACAAAGTTTAAGATATGCAGAGTACATGTGTACATAAAACTTACAAAGGTGTGATACATTTTGATGAGCAGCTGATCAAGGACAATAGGAACATGACAGACACAACCGTAATGCTGTTGGCTTGGTGCATATTAGTGCTTGAATGTGATTAAATCAATTAACATATAAATAACCTAATTAAATAAATAAATAAAATTAAATAAATTTTTAAAAAAGAAAAAAGAAAACAAGGAAAAAAGAGAAGAGAAAAAAATGAAAGAAAAGAAACAAAAAAACAAAAGAGAAAAATAGTGGAGGGAAAAAAATAACAAAAAAGCGATCTTTTTGACCTTACCTTGATCTTGATCGGTATGCTATCATCAAAATACCAAGTTTCAACATTCTATGTTGACTGGTGCCTGAGATATGGCAAAAAAAGATTTTTTTTCAAGGTCGTAAATCAAGGTCGCGACGGCAAAAGTGGATCTCTTTCTTTTAAGGAGGCACACCTTCACACAAAATGTTACGCTTTTCGGTCAAGCGGTTCGGGAGAATCCTTGGGACAGACAGAAGAGAAAAACGAGACAGAAGAAAAGAATGCAAACCAGCCCATCGCAATTCCCGATCTTGATTGACGGATTGGGTTTCTAAAAATAACTACTGGATTTTGCTTGCTACAAGGCGCCCCTAATAAGGCGCACCCCTATCATTTTTACAGACAATGTAGATGTTGTTATTATGTGGTATAAGTGAGCAAACAAATTATACAATGACGTTCAGAAGTTGACATACCAACGGTGCTTGCTTCTCTGTTACCCAAACAAATTAGCGCGCACACACACACACACACAGTCACTTCTGTTCTCATATAATTAAGTTCTGGGAATCTCTCTCTCTCCCTCTTACACTCACCACACACACACACACACACACACACACACACACACCACACACACACACACACACACACACACACACACGCACACGCACGCACGCACACACGCACACACTGACACGCACACACACACACGCACACGCAACACACACACACACACAACACATGAAAAAAATGACGTTCAGAAGTTGACATACCAACGGTGCTTGTTTCTCTGTTACCCAAACAAATTAGCATCAAAGGAAGAATGAAAGGCCACAAGAAGAAAAACACTCTATGTATATAAGCAAGAACCAGGGGGCATACGTATGTGCATGCGTACTGTATTAGCCGACCAGTGCACTTAGTGATAGAGGTTGAAACTGAATAGATTATGCTTGATTTTTGAGTGTCCAACGTTTGTAAACTTTTACAGTTTGTGCTCGTTTTGCAACTGTAGCTTTTACAAATATCGACACATTTTGATAATATTTGGCACACTTGTTCACAATCAACATACCTAGTGTTTGTTGTGTCAACATTGTAAACGATGCCTTAGTTTTGAAGTTATTGCATCTGAAATTATAAACATAACGAGGAACACATAATGGAAAATACTGATAACGCATTAAAAAAAAGAACCAGAACAGTTATAAAAAAACACTGAAATGACAAAAGCTTCATATTATTTGTTTTACCATTATTTCAACTTATCGGATCTAACACGCTAAAACCGAAGGAGGAACACTTGCAAAAATGAATGATTATTAAAGCATTTTTTAAATATGCAAAAGTATTATTATATTTAATAAAACTAAGCTCCATTGCAATAACTCAGTAGTTTCTGGAATGCTGCATGCTCTTGACATATTCCCGCCAAATTTGAAGTCCGTGACTGAAGAATTACATGACATGTAAAAATAAGAACAACATGTTTTGGTTTTAAGACTGCACCTTACTATCCGTGCCCCTGTCTACTCCTCCCTCTCTCTATGCACAAAGGTAAACGGGTTTGTGCATTGGTTCATGAGATCTAAGAGGGTGAAGACAAACGGAGACATGTCTGCAACTCGGCGACACCGGTTTGGCCAATGTCTTGCATTCGTTTGACTACACCAACAGAGAAAATCTGAACTGATTTCATGCGGTAGTTCACAGGATATAAGGGTGAAGAGAAACAGGGACATGCCTGCCACTCGGCGACATTTAACTCCTCCCTCTGAAGTGCTTCTGTCAAGCACAAATGTGGAAAATATGACTAAAACGCCTATTTTTAGACCCCAACCACTTTCAAGGTCTACTGAAATCCTACTGAAATCCTTGACCTTGACCTTTGATCGGTACCCCATCATCAGAATTGCCACAAGCCACGGCTCTACATGCCCAGTTTGAAGAATGTAAATCCAACAGTGTAGAAGATAATAATAATTATGGTCCCTCAACGAAATTTATAAGGTTTCTAAGGTCATATGTTAAGGTCAAGGTCACTAGTTTGATAATTTATGCACGGATCTCTTCCTCTCATTGTGATAGACCACCACACAAAATTTGAAGCAATTCTGTCAAGCAGTTAGGGAGATGACCTTGGGACAGACAAAAAAACCCAAAAAAAACAAGTGGAGTGGCAGACATGTCAATTGCTCGTTTACCCTGTACCTGCCTGCCCCCCCCCCCCAACCAATGCCCCCCCCCCCCCCCTACCTCCCCCGCCCCCCCCCCCCCCCCTCCCCCCCCTCCCCCCCCCCCCCCCCACACATCTCAGCCCACCTGTAATTGCAAAAATGTAAAAAACATATGGCTAAAACACAAATTTGACACCTCCAAGGCCTACATCTTTGAGTCTGTGACCTACGGTCAATATTCTTGATCTTGACCTTGACCTTTGTCACGAGGCTTCAAATGTCTGCCACTGCAGTCCATAGGTAATGCTAATCAAGAATATATGAGGTTATAAAGGGTGAACGCCCACTCGTGTTTGAACTACACTGACTGATAATAAAAGAGACAGGGTCAGAAGTCAAGGTCAAGGTCATCAAGGTCATCAATGCTTTGTTCCACACATGACCTTGCTGCAGTCTGCCTTTCTTGCCAAACTCAAAGACTGTCACAGCAAAACAAATGTGAAGATGTGGCTACATTGATGTCCTTGACCTTGACCCTTGGACTTCATTGGTACTCAACATTGAGTCTTACCAAAAGCCACTGCATCTATATAGCAAGTTTCAACAGTGTATGACCACAAATGTCAAATATGTGTAGAAAGAAAATTCAGTTTTCAAGGTCAAACTCCAAGATCAAGTTCACCACGATTATAATTGTTCTGTTGGACTATCTCTACACATTGACAACAATTCAGTTTTCAAGGTCAAACTCCCAAGGTCAAGGTACCACGATTATAATTGTTCTGTTGGGCTATCTCACATTAGCGCACAAAATTTGAAGCGATTCTGTCAACTGGTCCTCGAGATACATCTCGGACATGAAATATATAGCCCAAAGAAGGAGATTTCGGTATTCAAGGTCAAAGTCAGCACGCCAACAATTTATGTTTGGGTGTCTTCTATTCTAAATCACCCCCCCACACTGTAGAAAGAAGAGACACGTTGGACTGTAGAGGGGAAGTATTGTTTTTATTTTGATCTTGATTTGATGTGTGTGTTTTTTTATTTTTTTTGCTCCTTCTGTTGCCTACTTTTTTGCTCCTTTTGCTATATTTGATGTTTGCTGTTTAATTGCTTGTCTGTGTTAATAAAGGCGCATTCGCCGAAATATCCAGTAATTTTGTTTTGTCTCTTGTGAGTAAAATAACGCCACTTTGCACTTGTCATGTAGTTGTTTGTTTGCTGCATGCACTACCAAACAACGTTTGAAGCCATTCTATCAAGCAAACATGTAAACAATAAAGCTAAAACATCAAATTTTAGACCCCAACCACTTTCAAGGTCTACTGATGTCCTTGACCTTGATCTTGACCTTGGTCGCTTCCCCATATTGAGGACCACGACAAACCAATGCACCTACATGCCAAGTTTGAAGTCTGTATTTTTTTCCTCCCTCTCTCTGTCTCTCTCTCTCTCTCTCTTCTCTCTCCTCCTCTCTCTCACTCTCTCTCTCTCAAAATCTCCCTCTCTCTCTCTCTCTCTTCCCTTCTTTTTGCCTTATCTCTCTCTCTCTTCACTCTCTATCTCTCTCTCTCTCTCTCTCTCTCTCTTCTTTTTCCTCTTCTCTCTCTCTCTCTTCTTTTTTCCTTATCTCTCTCTCTCTTCTCTCTCTCTCCCGTCTCCTCTCTCTCTCTCTCTCTTCTCCCTCTCTCTGTCTCTCTGTCTCTCTGTGTGTGTCTCTGTCCCTCTCCCTCTCTCCCTCTCTCTGTCTCTCTCTCTCTCTCTCTCTCTCCCTCAAGGTCCCCTCTCTCTCTATCCCTCTTTCTTTTTCCTTCTCTCTCTCTCCCTCCCTCTTCCTTTTTTCATTATATATCTCTCTCTCTCTCTCTATCTCTCTGTCTCTCTCTGTCTCTCATATCTCTCGGTCTCCCTCCCTCTCTCGTCTCTGTCTCTCTCTTTCTCTTCGTTTTTTCCTCTCTCCCTCTCCCTCTCTCTCTCGTCTCTCTCTATCTCTCTTCCTCTCTCTCTTTCTCTTTGTTTGTCTCTCGATCTCTCTGTCTCTCTCTGTCTCTCCTCTTTTTTTTTCCTTCTCTCTCTCTCTCTCTCTCTTTTTTTCCTTTTCTCTCCCTCTCTCTCTCTCTTCTCATACTCTCCCCTTCTCCTCTCTCTCATCTCCTTCTTTGTTGTCCTTCCTCTCCCTCTCTCTCTATCTCTCATCTCTCTCTCTTCTCTCTCTCTATCTCAAACATCTCTCCATCTCTCTCTGTCTCTCTCTCTCTTTGTCTGCCTCCCTCCCTCTCTCCTTGTCCTGTCTCCCCTCTCTCTCTCCCTCAATTAATTTCTGACTCAATGTCCATTGTCCCTTATCAGTCCATATCCCCTGATTTTCTTTGTCTCACAGTCCTAAGACATTCACTACCCTGATGTCTCTCTCTCTCTCTCTCCTCTCTTTGTCTCACAGTCTAAGACCTGCAATACCCTGAAGCATTCTCTCTCTCTCTCTCTTTGGCTCAACAGTCTAAGACATGCACTAACCCTGAATGTCTCTCTCTCTCTCTCTCTCATCATCTCTCCCTCGGGTCTCTCTCTCTCTTTGTCTCACAGTCTAAGACATGCACTACCCTGATGTCTCTCTCTCTCTCGCTCTCTCTTTGTCTCACAGTCTAAGACATGCACGTACCCTGATGTCTCTCTCTCTCTCTCTCCCCCCGTCCCCAGGCTAAGACATGCCCTACCCTTCTGTCATCCTCTCTCTCTCTCTCTTTGTCTCCCCCCCACACCCACTCTCCCCCCCAAATGTCTCTCTCTCTCTCTCTCTCTCTCCCTCTTTCTCTCACAGTCCGAAGACATGCCCTACCCTGATGTCTCTCTCTCTCTTTCTCTTTGTCTCACATTCTAAGACATGCATTACCACCCTGATGTCTCTCTCTCTCTCTCCTCTCTCTCTATCTCTCTCTCTCTCTCTCTCTCTCTCTCCTCTCTCTTTGTCTCACAGTCTAAGACATGCACTACCCTGATGTCTCTCTCTCTCTCTCTCTCTTTGTCTCACAGTCTAAGACATGCACTACCCTGATGTCTCTCTCTCTCTCTCTCTCTTTGTCTCACAGTCTAAGACATGCACTACCCTGATGTCTCTCTCTCTCTCTCTCTTTGTCTCACAGTCTAAGACATGCACTACCCTGATGTCTCTCTCTCTCTCTCTCTCCTCTCTTTGTCTCACAGTCTAAGACATGCACTACCCTGATGTCTCTCTCTCTCTCTCTCTCTCTTTGTCTCACAGTCTAAGACATGCACTACCCTGATGTCTCTCTCTCTCTCTCTCTTTGTCTCACAGTCTAAGACATGCACTACCCTGATGTCTCTCTCTCTCTCTCTCTCTTTGTCTCACAGTCTAAGACATGCACTACCCTGATGTCTCTCTCTCTCTCTCTCTTTGTCTCACAGTCTAAGACATGCCACTACCCTGATGTCTCTCTCCTCTCTCTCTCCTCTCTCTCTCTCTCTACATCTCCTCTCTCTCTCTCTCCCTCTCTCACACCCCCCCCACCACAGTCTAAGACATGCACTACCCCGATGTATCTCTCTCTCTTTCTCTCTCTCTTTGTCTCACAGTCTAAGACATGCACTACCCTGATGTCTCTCTCTCTCTCTCTCTCTCTCTCTCTTTGTCTCACAGTCTAAGACATGCACTACCCTGATGTCTCTCTCTCTCTCTCTCTCTCTTTGTCTCCACAGTCTAAGACATGCACTACCCTGATGTCTCTCTCTCTCTCTCTCTCTCTCTTTGTCTCACAGTCCTAAGACATGCACTACCCCCTTTTGTCCTCTCTCTCTCTCTCTCTCTCTCTCTCTTTGTCTCACAGGTCTAATGCACTACCCTGATGACATGCACTACCCTGATGTCTCTCTCTCTCTCTCTCTTTGTCTCTAACAGTCTAAGACATGCACTACCCTGATGTCTCTCTCTCTCTCTCTCTCTCTCTTTGTCTCACAGTCTAAGACATGCACTACCCTGATGTCTCCTCTCTCTCTCTCTCTTTGTCTCTGCACTAAAATACTAAAATAAGAACTAAAACTGTCTCTCACAGTCTAAGACATGCACTACCCTGATGTCTCTCTCTCTCTCTCTCTCTTTGTCTCACAGTCTAAGACATGCACTACCCTGATGTCTCTCTCTCTCTCTCTCTCTTTGTCTCATAGTCTAAGACATGCACTACCCTGTGTGGAGGATCTCTCTCTCTCTCTCTCTCTTTGTCTCACAGTCTAAGACATGCACTACCCTGATGTCTCTCTCTCTCCGCTCTCCTCTCCGGGGGCGTTCGCTCTCACAGTCTAAGACATGCACTACCCCCCAATGCCTCTCTCGCTTTCTCTCTCTCTCTCTCTCTCTTTGTCTATCACAGTCTAAGACATGCCCTATGGTTTCCCCCTGATGTCTCCTCTCTCTCTCTCTCTTTGTCTCACAGTCTAAGACATGCACTACCCTGATGTCTCTCTCTCTCTCTCTCTTTGTCCCTCACAGTCTAAGACATGTCCACTACCCCTGATGTGGGCCTCAACGCCTCTCTGTCTCATCTTTGTTCTCACAGTCTAAGACATGCACTACCCTGATGTCTCTCTCTCTCTCTCTCTCTTTGTCTCACAGTCTAAGACATGCACTACCCTGATGTCTCTCTCCTCTCTCTCTCTCTTTGTCTCACAGTCTAAGACTCTGCACTACCCTGATGTCTCTCTCTCTCTCTCTCTGTTGTCTCACATCTCTCTAAGACATGCACTACCCTGATGTCGCTCATTCCGAGGCCCTACCGTGGACGCCACCCCATATTGTCCTGTTGCAGGACCCCTAAACCAGCGGTCCATGGGAGCGATCAATGTAAGGCCGTCCAGAGGCAGCCACCAGAGGAGACACATAGCACTGCTTCTGGGTCTCTTCGGTGAAGTTCAGTGGAGCCTGTTCTGATCCAACATACGCAGGACACCACCTACTAAGCCCCCTACTGACGACACTATTCTCTTAGTCGCGGAGTCAGTGAGTGGTCCTCCTCCGAGGGCACCACCACGTTCGTCCAACGACAGCTCCCATGAATCCCCCAATCCCATTGACCTCAAC
>CM065710.1:30813538-30837065 GCA_017654935.2 Phymorhynchus buccinoides
CGGCGTTCTCGCTTGGCATCACGCAGGATGTCTCTCACTGCTGAATACCAAGGCGATGTGCGGCCAGAAGGCACACATCGCTCAGTAGCGGGGGCGTGTTTGTCCAGCAGTCCCCTCAGGCCGTCGTCCAGCTGTTGGGCGCTGATGTCGGGTCCACAGTCTTCCAGCATTGACTGGATGTCAGCCATGAACAGCGTGGTCAGAGGCGTCCCTGTCGATGGCTTTGATGTCCCGCACGGTGCGGTAGACAGGCTGCTTCTTGGGGCGGGACACCTGCAGACTGCAGAGGACAGCAGCGTGGTCAGAGGACACCATGTGGCTGATGGAGCAGGACCGGACGAGCTGATCGGCCTCGCGGTACAGGACCCAGTCGATGGTGTGGCCGCTCCTGTAGTAGGTGGCCTCCTGCACACCATGCACAATGTTAAACCTGGACAGAGTGTCCAGCACCTTGGAGGTCAGCGGGTAAGTGGGCACGTCATAGTGCACGTTGAAGTCACCGACCACCACTGACTTGCCACGGAGCACATTGCAGTGGTCCAACAGGTCCGTCAGCTCCGTCACAAAGGTGGAGTCCTGAAGCTTGTTCCTCTTGCTGGGCGGGGGTCTGTACAGGCAGAAGAAGTGGATGTGTTGGGGGGCAGTGAGTGTGAACTCCATCAGTTCGTAGGAGGAATGGGGAAAGGGGAAGGAGGAGTTGACTGTTGCTGCAAAGTGGTCGCGGAAAATAACTGCGAGTCCCCCACCTCAAGTTTCTCGGGTGAAGGACCGCAGCTTGTAGCCTGGGGGAACCAAGTCAGCACATTTGCTCTCGTCGCCACTGGTTCTGAGCCATGTCTCTTGTCAGGAACAGGACGTCAATGTCTTCATCCCCAACGAACTCCACAATCTGCGTCCGCTTGGACTTGGAGCCCACAGATAATATCAATGTAGGCAAGAACCCTTGCATGGTTTACACAGTAAACTGACGTCACACATGAGTGGATTTGAGGATAGACCCGAACAATGGGAATTGGTAGGTTCGCACATCAAACAGTCAGCATGAATGAGCAGGCACATCAGCAATTAGTCGTCGCACCAAACACCAATGTTCATAGGCTAGGCCTAACATCGGTTCCACAGCAAAAGTTCATGCCGTTTGTCGTTAGAGTTCATGCACAGCATTGATAGTCAGGTCGAAAGCCGCACACACACAAAAATGAACCCTGACTGGGCCTAACTACTAAGAAGCACATGTTATATGAGAATAACACAATTAGCCCAGCCTACGTCACTAATAGGCCTATGTCACAAGAAGGCAGGCCAAGATCGAGCAGCCGATAATGAGTGAGCCAAAAGTGGAGCTTCACTGAAAAAGTGACTAAACCCTAATACTAAAATAGTAACTGTTGACTAAAAAAGTGTGAACACAAATTTGACGACGACGACGAAAATGGTGTTTTACGTCCTCTTGGTCTGAATCAGACACATATGGGACATTTGTAAATACAAATATGGTGGGAACAATACTGGAGGCAATGCCCGGAGGCAGTACGAAACCAGTAAAGTCCCGATTTTTTTATTAATACAGATAGGTGTAGCGGTAACCACGCCTCGGTTAAACCTCATCGGCTATGGCACCACTACAAGTATTTTATAAGTATATCGACACAAATTTGACGACGACGAAAATGGTGTTTTACGTCCTCTTGGTCTGAATCAGACACATATGGGACATTTGTAAATACAAATATGGTGGGAACAATACTGGAGGCAATGCCCGGAGGCAGTACGAAACCAGTAAAGTCCCGATTTTTTTATTAATACAGATAGGTGTAGCAGTAACCACGCCTCGGTTAAACCTCATCGGCTATGGTACCACTACAAGTTGACACAAATTTGAGCACTTTCATAATATAAAAATGCTCGAGAGCCGGACCGCAAAGACAGCAGTCGCTGGATGCAGCGAGAATGGCTTTGTGGGTGGCGAGAGTGACCATATCTGTGTTTGTTTGGGTTTAGTCCAACACAGATATCTATGCCACTAATCATTAAACCCTGGCATGTTGCATATGAGAAAAAAAGAGGGTAAATTAAGCTCTATTCTGACTACTAATATAATAAGGAAATCTAACTATATATTTATAATAATTATGAAAAACCTTGTATTTTAGACCCCACTGAAACAGGTTCAAGCTACTAAATAATTAATTCATCTAAACTCATACCACATTACACCAATCTTTCATAATGGATTAATACACTAAAGTAACACCTTTCTATACAGCTATATTATATGGCACAGTTAAAATATAATTCGCATTCATTGTCCCGTAACAAAAATAAACTAGTCGAAGCCTGGTTTTAAGACTGAGTTGGCACCGTGGTCAGACAGACTGTGACGTTGACACAGCGTCGGTGTAACTTTCGTCAAATGTTCTCTTTTGACGTCAAATAAAAGTAGCTAATTTGTATGTAGGACATTGAAAGAGTTGCTTAGTAACAAAATTATGAAAGGATGGCTTTGATAAAATAGGTTTTATAGAGGGATCCGGGATAGCGTCATAATGTCACGTGATTTTGTTGGTAACGAAAGTCGGACGCCATTTTGGCTGGAGCGCCGTTTTGGTTCAGATTACAGAGGTGAGCGTCAGTGAGTTTCGACAAATCGTCACAATGGTAATAAACTGTGCAGTAGTTAAATGTTCAGGACTAAAAGCAAACATCAGAATTCAATGCGTTCCACCGCCAAGTATCTTAGCAACCCGAATAATCCAGCCATCATGGCCGACAGAGGTGACATTCTCATTTGCATACATGAACCCGGATCCCTCTATATAGATAAGAGGTGACATAACTTGGCCGGTTAGATTGCCAGATTTTAGGAGAAATCAGCCATTCAATGTCTTAATTAGCAAACTAATAAAGTGATTGGCATAACCACAATAAGATTTTATTATTGGAATGACAATCAAAGAGAAGAAAAAAAGCTAAATTATAAGTTTATTATTACTACTATTTGGCCTGAAATTTGGATTGAAGGCCCCGTGTGGAAATTTGAAAAGGGGTCACGTGACACGATTTGAAAAGTGACACGTCTAAATATAGATTTTGACGCCATATAGCAAGGTGCGCACATGACGTGGGAAGGGGCGAAACATGCTTGTCGTATGCAAAAAATAGTATTGCGTGACAGGTAAGCCATATATGGCTCCAACCCACCTGCGTGCGCATCTCGACCATTCCAACGGAAATGTCGCCATCTTAGTCCTTATTTGTGTGTAAGCAAAGTGAAAATGTTATCTAAATGTGTAAAGAAAACATCCAGATGTTATAAATACAGTTTAGATAAGTTTCGAATTGGAACAGCCAAATACGCAGCATCGATCTGGCATTTTTCAAAAAAAGGTAAGGACTAAGATGGCGGTCTCCCATAATATGGCGCTCCTTGTGGCCGGATATGACGACACGTGGGTACTAGCCATACGGCGCACTGTCACAAAAAGAAAAAAAGAAGCGTGTTTTCTAGGGCCTGTGATCGTTCTTGTCAAAGCTGACTCCCCTCTTTTTCACGGTGTGTTGAAATTGACTCGCTTGACTTAAGTGTGTACGTTTTATTGTTGGTGTTTACAAGTTAAAATAACAGCAATTGTCGTTAGTGTTTCAGTTCGTTGCTTCTGTTTGTGTTTATCTTTAAGCGTTACATTTTCTCACCACATCTTATGAAGTACATTTATGTTAAAAATTTATTTTTTGTTGAACTAGGGGAAGACGGGGTAAAAAGCGCACGGGCGGGTAAGAAGCCCACCCCAATTATCTCATGAAATGAAGCAAATTTCAGTCTCATTTTGCCCATGAGACGAGCGTTAATGTTTAGCATTCGTCTCATGGGCAAATTTGACTGAAATTTTCTTTATTTCATGAGATAATTGGGGTGGGCTTCTTACCCGCCCATGCGCTTTTTACCCCGTCTTCCCCTATATTCTTTGCGCACGAATGCGTGTTACAGTGTGTGTGCTGCGACCACTGTTGTGAAAAATGGATGCGTTTTCATTTCGCTGCAGATCTGAGCCTGTTTCTTTTTCTTGCTTTTCTGTTGATACACATCAGTATATATCTATTGGCATAGTAGCATGCATGAGCATAAAGTACAAATTTTAAGATTACACTTAACACATGCTTAAAAATACACATTACATGTGGGCACATACACGTCTAAGGAAAAGCACGTACGTGAGGTAGTTACTTTCAACACGATGAACACACAGTTAAAAGGATCATGAGTTTAGGAGGTGGATGGATCTGGGGATGAAAGATTTATATGGCCTGGAGTTAACTTAAAAGTCTTGTAGCGTCGTCCAGAAGGTAACAATTCATAATGTTTATTCAAAACATGGGACGTGTCATTCACAATCTTCCTGGCTTTTTGCTTGATTCGTCTTTCGTACAGCTCATTCAAACCCGTCAAAACTGACCCCACCATCTTCCACTTGCCCACTGTCTGAGCTGACCAGTACAGGGGATATCTCACATCATTCCACACAGAACAATGCCAAACTGGATTGATGTGAACCTAAAATACATAACGGCTGAGGATCTCATCAGGGACATTGGGGATCCTGTTGTGGTTGTTTTTGGATTGTTCGGAAATTGTCTGGTGATTCTGATCATGCATCGTCTTCCTACAACCACCTACAGCGTTTTCTTCAAAGTTCTGGCCGTGTCTGACCAGTCTGACCAGCTACAGCTGATAATAGGTCCCCTAGAGCGCTGGCTGAACATAACATTTAACGTAAAGTATTTCAATACTCGTAGCGATCTGCAGTGTAAGCTAAATAGAATGATACTCTACACAGCAGAACCTCTTTCATCATGGACGCTTGTGGCCCTTACTATGCTCAGAGCTGCTTCTGTGCTGTGGCCACTTCGTGTCAGTGCTGTGTGGACGAAGGGAAAGTCAAGAGTTATGGCTGGTATAGTAATCATTACTATCATTGCAGTTAATTGTAACCTGTCGTATTACTATGGTGTCAGCAGAGGATCTTGTCAAGAGAACGAACCAGTGCGGTACTTGCAATGGACACGCCAATTTATTACACGGTTCATACCGTTTGTGTTACTGGTGCTTTTCAACAGTGTCCTGTCATGGACGCTGGTCAGATCTGTTGTGAGAGCAAGCCAAGGTGTTTCTGTAAAACACTCCACCCTTGATTCCAGACAACAGAGAGTGTCGTCATTGACCATCACCTTGATGGCTGTAAGTACTCCGTTTTTCCTCTGTGTTCTACCCTGGGCGATAAATGTAATAATGAGAGTGTATGCTGATAGGAATGATCCAATACAGAACGGACAGTACTGGGTGTTTCGTGAAGCCAGCCTTTTTCTGTGGTACTCTAACTGTGCTGTCAACTTCTACCTGTTCTGTGTAACTCACAGACAGTTCAGAGCAGAGTTCAGAAAGGTAGTTTGGGAGTTCACTGGATTATGTCGTGAAAACAAAGCGTTGAATTATGTGGAAAGAAAATAATCTGTAGGAATAGAACGGTAAAGCCAGACTGGGCAAATGGTGCAGGGGACAAACGAACAAGACTACGCTTAAAGCTGGTGTTTACTGAGAAGAACACGATGATGATCACAAGATCCGTCCCGATGGCCATCTCTGCAGGTCCGACTTACCTCTTCAGCATTTCTGTTCCTCACCTGAACGACACCTTGTGGCAATGTTCCACTGATTTTGATTCATTTTTACCCATTTGATTTAGAATTATCGTAGGTCAAACGTCCAAGGGAGAAAGTGGATGTGTGTGTGTGTGTGTTGTGTGTGTGTGTGTGTGTGTGTGTGTGTGGTGTGTGTGTGCGTGTGCGTGCGTGCGTGTGTGTATGTGTGTATGTTCGTGTGCGTGCGTGCATGCGCGAGTGTCTATGTATGTGTGTGTGAGTGCCCACTCTGGTTGTTTGCGATGGCGATATGTCAGCTTAATCATAGGACATTTCCCGATGTGATTGCTTGCCATTTCTTATAGTTTAGAGTTTTTATTAATTCGTGCCACATAGGTGATGCATTTTAAATTTAAGATATATAAATATAAATAAGGCAACAATCCTAAAGGGGCATGACCAACGGCAGGGAAACGGATAGAGAAGGGGCGAAGTACTCTCTATATGTTGATAGAGATTCATTTGTAAGGATAATGGATAGTAGTCTCATTCAGTCTAACTCAAATGTCCTATGATTAAGCTGACATATATCGCCATCGCAAACAACCAGAATGGGCACTCACACACACATACATAGACACTGTATGTGTAATATCATGCCTTGCCATGTTTGTATTCTATGTTCGTATATGTACCAAGGACAGATTCGAAGACTAGGCGTTGCCTAAAATCTTTATCCTTGAAAAATAAAGTTCAAGTTTTCAAGTTTTCAAGTTAACTCAGTCTAACTTTCAGTTTGTCTACATTTCTGTATATCTATCTGTATCTGTCTGTTTTTCTCTGTCTGCCTTTCTCTCTCTCTCTCTCTCTCTCTCTCTCTCTCTCTCTCTCTCTCTCTCTCTCTCTCTCTCTCTCTCTCTGTTGCCTCTCTCTCTCTCTCTCTCTCTCTCTCTCTCTCTCTCTCTCTCTCTCTCTCTCTCTCTGTCTCTCTCTCTCTCTCTCTCTCTCTCTCTCTCTCTCTCTCTCTCTCTCTCTCTCTCTCTCTCTCTCTCTTTCTCTCACTCTAGTTGATAGATTGCTTACTTGTCTGATATGTAATTCTCTGAATGTTGATATTTGTTATTTCCTGCAAAGTTGTATGTTAAAACATATCTGTACACATCAACATATTCACAAAATATCTATATTTCCCCATGGCAACCAGTATTAGGCCACTCATAATATGAATTACAACTCACTGTGTTGCCATGGGGAAATAGTGATATTTTGTTAATATTGTTAACGTGTACAGAGACCTTAACTGCAAGCCCATCATGTGGCCTTGGCCTTTTGATTAAAAATCTCTCCCCCACCCCCACTCCCTCTCTCTCTCTCTCTCTCTCTCTCTCTCTCTCTCTCTCTCTCTCTCTCTCTCTCTTCTCTCTCTCATATCCTCTACTTTTTTCGTACATATGGATGATATACTGTATAGACCATGAGCCAGAACACGAAATCATGCACCCCCTTGCGGATTTTTGTAGACCATTTTTGTTGCGGAGGCGGCGGGGGTGCGGCTCAAGCCACAAACCTATAACTCACTTTGTCGGTCTGTCGGTCCAAAATTGTCGCACATAATAAAAGCCAGGGGAGGCGACTCAGTGTATGCCCTTGTTTGTAGTTGAAATAGTCGCGTGCCACAAACGATTGCAAAATCCGCGCTTGTTTGTTTTAGTAGTCTGGACCCTAACAAACTCAAATCAGGACGTTTGCCCTCAATCATCCTCCGGGTGAACTGTCAGGGACGTCTTGAAGTTACGCACATGCCAATACTTGAACCCCCTCATCCAAGACACAAATTAAATCTGGGACGATGTATGCCTCATTTTCTATAATTGTTTCGAGCTTAATCTTTGCTAACATTCCTCTTTACTTATTTTCAAACAAACAAAATCACATTTCGACGGCTGAATTCCTACAATACTACTATTATTTCCAACAGTTGCCGAACGGTGGTGTTGACATTCTCTTTTGCGGAATAGAATCTGTTTGCATCTTACTGAGAAATGTGATAGTCCTTTGGGTATTCAACTTTCAATATTATGTTTTATGCATTAAAACATTAATTCAACATGGGGTAAGAAAGGCACAATCTGCCAGCAATCTGCCAGCAATCATAATTATGGTTTTATGATGTCATAAGCCTGACACATGTCAATTTTCATTTTTGTTCTCCAGGGTGGACTGTTTTCTTAGTTTGCTTCGGTTTTATTTTAATTCTAAACATAAAACATTCACTAGTCCTGCCATACAGCCAGTTACATCCTTTAGGTTTAAATGTGCTATGGCTGATGGGCTTCGAGTATCTGCATTTACTGAAGATGGTTATATTATAAAGGCAAGACATTGACATTATGTGCTTACCAAAAGATAATTGGAAGGCATTTTAAGAGGTAGCATCATGCCTAATGCATGGACATCAAGAATGACTGCCCTTCATCACCCATAGCATTTCACTGTATGAACCTTACTAAGGTTACCACTGTTAAAATCTGCAAATTCAACGCTGCAAAACAGGTCCACAATGGAAAGAAAAAAGAACTGTCGGACACTTTGTTGATTGATTTTATTTAAAGTCTGTTCACACAATGTGATATTAGACTTTAAAAATAAATAAATAAATGAAACGAGGTTTTGTGATTGTGTATATATGCCTGCGTTTATGTGTGAGTGTGGGTGCGCATATGTGATAGCATGCGTGCATAAGTGTATGAGTGTCCGTGTGAAAGGCCGCGCACGCACGTGCGCGCGTGTGTGTAAGAGTGTGGTTTTTTTTGTGTGTGTGTATGTGTGTGCGTGCGTGCGTGCGTGAGTGTGTGTGTGTGTGTGTGTGTGTGTGAGAGAGAGAGAGAGAGAAGAGAGAGAGTGTGTGTGTGTGAGCTGTGTGTGTGTGTGTGTGTTGGTGTGTGTGTGTGTGTGTGTGTGTGTGTTGCTGAGGGGTGGGGTGAGAGCGGGGAAGGGGGGGAACAAAGAAAACAAAATTAATATTATTCTAACGCATCAATTATAGTAATCTTGCAATTCCTGAGCTGGATATGACAGAAGCTATTTTGATCATTTCATGGCTGTAAACTACATCTTTTAAAGTTCCTATGCCTGCTACTTGTATCCCAGACAAGGTGTATAGCGATGTTAAAAATGGACATTCGAAAAGAATGTGTTCATCTGATAGTGGGTGACCACAAGCGCATTCTACATCTTTAGAAAATTTGGTCTTCCATGAATTTAATCGAATTTTGTAAATCAGGCTAGACAAAGATCTTGAACATGATAATATTTTAGATTTTGAAGGAAGTTTCTGTTTATACATGAAAGTTTCTATCATTGAATTTATTTCATGTTTTTTTGTCTTAGTGAAGTGTCTGACAATTTTCTACTAGCACCATCTTTGGCTAATCTATCAGCTAATTCATTCCCAAAGATACCACAATGCGATGTAATCCAGCAAAATTCTATCTCAATTCCTTTGGACATAATAGATCTAGAATGTATCAAGTATTTTTTTTATCAAAAATTAGATTCTCATTCCAGTTGTGTAAGCTATAAAGTACAGATTGTGAGTCAACACATTGTAAAATACTATAAATCGCAATATCAGTGTCAGATATCCAAGATAAGGCCATCACTATATGCTATGAAAGATACAGGCCAGGTACAGAAATGATGCCAGTGACAAACCGACACAAATGTTAATAAACTCATGGAAACTACAGCTCTAGCTATTTCAGGTAGTCGTATCGTCGCATATTAACAAACATAAAAAGCATTTTGAAATTTGCAGTCATCAATAAACATTCTAGTGCCGTTGTTGTGGATAAGAACATTGTAAAATACTAGAAAAGGCAGATTTGCGAAGAATGTGACTAAATCAGCAGAAGACAAAACTGAAATACCAGGCACAAATTTACAGCGTGTGTCTGGTAAAATGCAGAACAACTCTTGAACTCTGTGAGACAAGATCTTTGTTAGGCTTTTTCCTGAGAGTTGGTGGATAATGCCTAAACATTTCCTGTTTGACATGACTCTACCATTCAGCTGACAGTGATGAGAAGATATTTCTTGTGTACTCTTACACTTTGCTTCTGGAGCTGAGACTGCTTTATGCAGAGCAACCATGGAGATGATTTGGATGCTGCCCCTAATATCTCTTCAGAGAGAAACATCGTCATCCATATGTGCAGGGCGATTTTCATATAGAATATAGTTAACATCCTCTGATGTTGGGGCAACATGCATCCTTCATGAGCTGGTCATTCAATAGGTCACAAATGACAGTAGAACAGTACCTTCTGTGAAAAATATTGAACACCTAGTATAATATAATTTATGCATAGTTTTGTTGTTTTGGTGGGGTTGTTTTCGAGATCAGAGTTTTGACTGCTTTTCTACTTCCCGTGGGAAGGCGCATAATTTGGGAATCTTTGAGGTTGTCTGTTTTTAAAAATAATTTTATGCACATGGACATGGTTTATGCATGCATTATTCTAGTGGCCCTAGCAAGATTTTTAGACACACAGTCTCACTCGCTCTCTCACACGCGCGAGCTATCATCAAAGACTGTATAGGGGAAGATAATCATCCGGTCTCTTTCCCTATATGAGTAGTGAGGACAGAAACACTGGTTATGTCCCTTTTAAACAGGACACATTTTACACGTCGATAGGCCAGTTTAATTCGAGGCCTTTTCTTCTGAGATTGAGTTCCTTTTCTAATGAGAGAGTAGGTTGATATGTGTCTCCTTACCTATATTTACTTATGCATATTTTTGCCACTATTATTACAAAATTAATTATTGTAATTATTACAATTATAATACCTCCGACTCATGCCTGCTTTTTCCCCTCCCACCCCCGTCTTAAAACTAAAACCAGCGGTGAAATAAAAAACCTCCTTCTCGTATTATGCTCCTTCGGTCTGGAATAGCTTACCACCCTGTGTTCGCCACTCTTCCTCTGTCCGGTATTTCAAAACTTCGTTGAAAACTAATCTTTTTGAAAACCTCATACTCTCACCTCTAATCCACATATTCCCCTTTATGATATTACCCTGCAGTGTGTGCGTTCCTGTGTGGGGGGGGTGGGGTGAGGGGGGTGAGGGAGGGTGAGAGAGATTAATACATGTATTTTGTGTTAACAGTCTCACTTGTTTTTAATGTTTATATTCATTGATACTTGTATTCATGTTAATTATTCTTGGCTTGTCTTTAATGTGAATGTTTATCTGTATGTTAGTTTTTAGGACTTTGTCCAGCGCTTTGAGCACCCTGCAAAGGGAGTAAAGCGCTCTAGAAATAACCAGTATTATTATTATTATTATTATTTGTCCATGTTAGTCACATTGTTGTTGATGAAGCCAAGGAGAGCAACTGGCATTGTTATTCTGATTGATTTTCCTGTTCTGGACTGAATTTCTTTTTCTACCAGCTCCCAGATGGGGTTTATCTCAGGGCAGTGGAAGAAGAAAGGTTCGATAAAGACTATTTCATCTGTCTGGCAAACGTTGCATTTGTTCGAGTTAGTCAGGCCCATTTTATGCAGAAGAATGTTTGTTGGATAAATGTTGTGTGAGAATTTTCATTGCAGTACTTCTCTGTCTAATTTTCTTGTGCATGTTTATAGGTGCAGTTCAATGTAGTTTTTTTCGGTTATGTCTATGGCCAATTTCCTTCAATGACCTGCACAGTTTATGATTCTGCGTTGCTATGATCGCTTCGGAAAGATAACGGAAATCCTTGCAATTTCAGAGTTTGGAGCCGGGTGACACAATAATGTAATATCTGAGAGGGGTAACTCAGTTTTTTTTCATAACATCGAAGTCTGTTTACTTGTTGTGCTGTAACAGGAAAGCACATCTAATGGCATTGTGTAACATATCCTATTTCTAAAATCCTTGTGAGCGATGCTCTTGCCTACTTTTTTCCTTTGACTTGAATTTTTTGTTTGGTCGAACCAGTTACAATCAAGTTGAACCTGCCTTCGTCCAGAATGCCTGGATGAGTGGTACGACGTCTTATTATTGATAGCCCAGTTTTTCTTTTTCCATAATCAGACACTGTGGGCCCTTGATATTAGAAGTTTTTGCGTTATGCCACAGGTGAATAAGCTGAATTTCAGATTAGGTTCTGGTCCGTCGTTGAGGTATATTGGCTTTGTGTTGTGTTCGTAGCAGAGTTGCCCTAATTGATTGCATGACACTCGCTGGCCAAAGGGCCCCATTCGTTGTTTAAAAACTTTGACTCAATCAAAAGCTTTGGTGAGAAATTTAATATAATATTATTATACAAATAGTGATAATATGCTATGCCTTTCTCTGTGTTTGATTGGGGGTGGGGGTGAGTATCAATAAAGAATCACAGATGCGCTCTTATTTTAGTGTTCTTTTAGCAGAGTGAGCAGTGTAGATCGGTAATCCTTAACACTTCAATTTGCTTGCCTACGTGGATAGCTTTACTGTTTTTGAAACCCTACAAAATGGTGATTTCTCAATCAATTTACTGTCCTTGTGGCCCTCGTTAGAAATTTCTGGGTAGCCATATTCTTATAATCTAGTCTGGATCGCTCGCCTACAGACACGGGAAAGCATGCTAGAGGGAAACTGAGAGGGAATCTTGGAGGTTCTTGCATGTTTGTTTCACGAACACAAAACCCTGATTTGTGGTGCCCCTTTGGCGGGTTTTTTTCAAACTTTGGTAGTAACATTCATATCTGCTAGCGCTATTTTTTGCATCATAACTGTTGGCTTCAAAATGAAGGATTGCAGATAAGACGTGCTGTGTCTACATAACTAAATTAAATTACAATAACCCCTTTTATGTTTTTGTATTTTCTTGCGTTATTCTAATTGGCATTAACATGATATTTATAAACTAAAATTTTGCATTATGGCATCTATCAGGTAGTCTGTTGTTTATTGCTGTCTTTACGACAAGTGCATAATCTTCTTGCCCAAGAACTAAAAAATTTATGAGTTAAAAGTAATGGTTTAGGAAAAACCGCGAGCGAAAAACGATATTTCTTGGTGTAATTGCAACACAGACATTTGTGTGTGCACAGAGGGTGACATTGGTTCTTCCAGTGAGTAACGTCCGATGGATACTTTCTGACTTATAGAAATCAAACAGAACATTTTCCCTTTTTCTCTCCTTTCCCCGCTTCCCTACTTTATCACCTTCCCCTAACCCCCATCCATTCCTTTATCCAACTGGTGAGAAAAGCTGTTTATGGCCCAAAAGCCCCGGATGGGTCAAGCAGAGGCTCGCATGGCGTGGTAAGTCACAAAGGGAATGCTTTCCAATTTGTGAGGCTCACCGGTCACTCAGAAGTCGTGAGACCCTCGGCTGCTTAGGGGAAGCCAGCCGTCCATGCACATTAATCGAGAAGGCAGCGAGAAAATACAAATTAAAATAAAAGCTTCGCACCGGGGAGAGATGCAAGTGCCAAAGCAACTCTCAGCGTTCTCTTCCCTCGCAACTCCAACAGATCGCCTCCCCCCGCTCGCAAGTATACTGGCCAAGCTCTCTTTTCTGGTCATACCTCACTGTCCAACAAAAACCTTTCAAGGCCCGCATCTGTGGACTGCATCAGTCCATCTTCCGTACCCAACGACCCCCACCCTCCTGAACACCCAACTTACCACGCAAAAATTTAGAGGAAACAACTAGGTTTACGGATGGTCTGTCATATTTTACTAATTACGAATACTATATTTATAATCTTTTCCCCCTTGGGAGGCTGGACTTGACTCAATACGTCATCTCATTCCGTACCACACCGTGGCAGCAGAGGACCCCCGAGCCCACCATCCTGAATTGACCGCGGATGCCAGCGTTCTGCCAGTTTGGAACTTAAGACTACTTGTTTTTTGACAGGATTGGGTCTCTCCGCATCTCCACCCAATAATATAGTGTTCCCCTTCCGGTGACCGAGCAACGGTAACGAACCACTCATAGACTAGATGCTTCGTTGCATGTCTCTGAAGGGCCGGTACTAACTTATGCGTCTTACGGTTGACAACTGACCGATGAGCCCTGCGTGTCTTCCTGTTTCATGGTGTAAGTGAGGGAGGTAAGAACATTTGTTCCATTGTACACCTGTGCGGAGTTTAAAAAGACCACTAAATACTTGAGTACATGACTACTTGACTCTATTTCCTAATATCTTATTTGTGTTCAAGCGCGTTAGGGGTTCTATGGATATTTCGGTATAAAATATATGACAATTATAATATATTCTAAATGTCATATCATACAAACAAATAATCTGAATAAAACAGTTCCGCGTCCTTACTCTCTATTCACATTTTCAGTTGGGCATGACAGATTTTGGTGGTTTAACTGGTCTCAAGGTCACTGTGAGGTGTACCTAGTCTCCGCCTTGTGAAACATACCGATGTACCACCTGGTTCTACTCTTACGATGTCGTTTATATTTTTTCTCCTATTTTGTCTTACATTCTATGTTTTTTCAGATTCTCCTATTGGTTTTGTCGTTCTTTTCCAAGTTTTTTAACGTTTTTTAATTATAACCTGTGGCTTCGTCAAGTTTGTCCACACACCATTTGACTCAGACAGACGGAATCACAACCTATCTTTGCTGTCGGTTGCGTTTTAATTGTTTCACTGCTCGTTCCGCCCCCCAATGACGTCAGATGCGGCACTGCAGTTGAGCAAGCATTTCCCCAACAAATAAAAGCCATTTGACCTTGCCGTTTATATTTGACCGCCTTTGAAAGCTGTCAAATGAATATGCCCCGGGCGGGTCTGGCTCGCTGGGATTAAAATAGTGCCTCATACATTGAGTGTAAATTTCCAAAATACCCAGGTAATTTGAAAGGGGGTCAAATACACAGTAGGAGTTGATAGCTATGAGGAGGAAATTCTAGAGAACATTCTAAAACATTGTGATTGCTTGTTAATGCTAGCATCATATAGGACCCGGTGCATTCCATCAGACCATAAGCAAGTCAAAGGAGTAGCAGAGCTAAACCACCATGACTTCCCTCTTTCCTATATTCCTTCGCAACATACCACCATATCACCACAAGCATGCGAATTCAACTCCATCCAGGTTATAGTTGAGGCTGCTGCCTTTCTGGGCGTTTCCTACTTTGTTAATCTTGTTTGCTTGTTTGTGCGTCTATGGAAATTCGGATTCTAAGGCCATTGGCTGAGGCGACGCTCGTGTATTGTATGTTATGTTTTTGTTGCGCTGAGTGACGCACAACGCAATTACAAAATAATAAACAATAATCGTACCGCGCCACACAATGTACTAGGGCGCTTGTATTAAATTCTTGTTTTCACAATTACTTCACCCTAACATCGAAATTCCTAGTTTACGCATTTGTTCTAAGGGGAAAGTGTCTGGCCCATAAGCTCTCGTTCTTCTGAACTTGGCTTGCTAGTAGAAAAATGTATTTGTCCCTACGCGCCAGCATGCAGCACTCAGATATGGTTTCGCAACTGTACTCCTTTTGAGGCGTCTGGCCGAAGAGGCTTGCCTCCTGTTGTGCTGTGCGCGTGAGAACACGGCCGTGGATCCTGTATGCCACTGCTGTTCAGTCGCAGATTAGCATCCATCTGCTAACGCGTGTCCGCTTGAGATAGCATTATGAGTGTTCACCTAGTCCATCACTATTCACTTTTCATTCAACTTCTATCCGTCAACTATGGTCAAAGCTCTTCTTTCAGGTCATTGCGTTCAAACCGACTTAATAAAAATCATTTAGTATTTTTCAGAAAAATCATGTTTGGTCTTCTAAGCAGCAGATGGCCGACGCTTGGTGTGGTTGATTTATTTTATCCAGTGATGATTTTTATTCCCCTCCATAATATGTCGACCATTTTCTGGTGTTTGGAAACTGTACTTTCCGAACCTTTTTCCTTGTATAGTCTTTCCTGTTCTGAGCTTCACGAGGTTCAGGCCGTTAACGTTTTTTGAGGAATGATTTTCTAGTCTGTTTTATCACCAGTTTGAAAACACATACTTCTTTTTGTTAATGGTTGTTTTTTAAAACTTTTGATACCCATGGCTTGTTATTGGGGAAAATCTTGATAGTTTTTTGAGGAATGATTATGTCATTGACAGAAAAGATACGTACCAAGAAACATATCAACGGCTTCAATCACACTTACCGGCAGTTCATACACACTCCATTCTGTACACTCAAAGCATCCTCTCAGTTTCTTCCACACTCATCAGAGGCGTCCACATTTTATCCACTCTTCCTCAACAACTGTTCAGTCGGTATTTGGGTCTACTATCTGGGCATTAAACAGATCAGAGTCATTGGTCAAGAGGCTGCCAATAGTTAAGACTAATAGATTTGTCGCGATGCAGGATTTGCCATATACATAGATCAAGTGTCTTTTTGATTTCGAGTGTAACATGTCACATATGCTTCTACTGGGTAGACATGTTAATAAGATCTACAGATGATTAAAATCTCCCAGCACAATCAAGGGCGCAGATGTTGATCAGACTGGAGGGAACGCACGAGTGTACGCAAATGTCAGGCAGCAGCACTGCAGCACTAGGCAGACGGGGGGCATCGTAACACACGGTGAGAACAGCTCTACGCAAACTCACGAGGAGGTAATACTGGTCGAAGCGCCACAGAGCACATTTCAACGTCAGCTGTGCACAGTTGTTTCTTTACTGTCATGTGCACCCTGTCTCACCGAGCGTTCGCTACGGACAGGCACACCGCCACCCTGGTTTTATTTGTCCCGATCCGTTCTGTATGGCACACCAAACCCATCTGATGCCAATACCGTAATGGGGTTCCCCCCCTCAGAATCAGAAAGTTAAATCGCACAACTCTAAAGTTTTGACTGAAGAAGTTTTCGTCGCACATGCGCGGCAGCTAGTCCTTTGTGTCACGTGAGGGCTTGAGCTAAATGTGCGGCCACGCACTGCCATTCTCCTGCGCCGCATACTCCCAAGCAATTGCAATCACAATACTCATGCCGCCTATTTCAACAGGCGGCTTGCTGTTGGATGGAAGAACCCCGTTAGCCATTCCAACCACCTCCCTCGACTGTTTTCGTCACTGTGCACTGAATGGACGCTAGCTCTTGCTTTTTGCGGCAAGCGATTATCCAAATTGGTATGTTGACATTTGGGGTGATCAGTGCTGGCATGTTGCTGGTCTGTTGATCGCATCACCCTCTATCTAAAGTCTTTCTTCAGTCTTCCGTGCTTCGAAGGCGTCCTTTTGTCACACCTATATAGCGCTAGTTCGTCATCCACCACGCTTTGCCAAGTTCCTCCACTTCTCTATCCCTGATCGATTTGGGGGTCAACTGCATTTTTGCTTTCTTCTCGAACTTTCTGGATTTCTTCCTGCACACTAGTTCCTCCTCTCTTCATCCATCTTTCTGTAAGCTCCTCCACCTTCTTCTATTCCTGATCGATTTGGGGGATCAAACTCATTTGCTTTCTCTCACTTTCTCCTGCACACAGTTCCTGAACTCCTCTTCTTCATCACAAATTGTTTTCTGTTCTTGTTCTCGACTACAAGGCAATCAGCGTTCCCTCTCCTTTTTTTTTCTTCTTCTTGCTTCATCATTCTTTTCCTCTCCAAAACTATTTTTGTTGTTGGTTGCGGCCAGAGCTTTCTCTCAGCAGGGTAGGCGAGGCCTTTTGGCGTACGTTCTAATTTTTGCTCCTCTTAGCTCTTCAATTTTCTGTTCACCAGTTTTGATCCGTTTCTCACTCAGGTTAGGATGCCGGGTCGTACTGTCTTGATCCTTTTCACGACGAATCGGTGCCCTACATTCATGTTCTCTTGCTGATCTTTATCCGCATCACATGGGATTCACAAGCTTTCGTCTCTGCCACGTTGCTGTTGAGAAAGCTATGCTCTGCGGTGGCCAACCGAACAGGCGGTGCCGAGGAAAGATTAAGACAACAAAGGGAAGCCCTGAACCCTTGAAGCGGCCTAAGCAAAAACTATTTGGGTTTTTAAATAACCATGAGGGTCACACAATCTGAAGTTATTATGCAGAATGTGGATAGGGTAAATATACCGATAAAAGAATTCAAGCACCGTTAACACAATCACTGAGCTTCTCTGAGCACGAGTAGGAAAAGCCGGCCGTCTGGCACGCTATGACGTCACAAATCTCACATGAGCTCGCTCGAGTCAATGTCTTCTGATGCAACAACGCTACATATTGTGATCAGCATCAACAGAGGAATGCAGGTGGAAGACATTTTGAAGGGCCAATAGCGACAGTTGAGAGTGAGAACCAGGGGCTCTGAAACAATGCTCATGGTCAAAACTGCGTTGGCGTTAGACCTGCAATATACCCATATATATTCAGGAGCAATGCAATAGAGACATTTAAGGGACATAGCACAGTGAGAGTGAGAGTTAATCCCAGTGAGTGTGACTAGGACTACTAAGGGCAGCGGGGAACATTTCAAGCGCTATCCTGGCAACTGCTATTCTAAAGACATGTGCTCAGGTGAACAAGCTGCCTGGGCGAGTGTGTATACTGGCAAGCGTGCTAGAGGTGCGTAGCATGCTAAGTAGTTTATAATTGCGGCAGCAAGTCTTACTGCTGCTGACCGAGTGTTTGATGATGTTTTGGTCATCAACAACTGCACAATATAGTCTATAATGTGGTAATGAAAGTAGTAGAGGAGGCTTTGTTTTTCATTGAAATTCCACAAAATTCGGGTAGATGATAAGTCATAAGTCGTGCGTCATAGATTTTTCTTTGTATCTGTCCATTGTAAATCATTGGGACGCGACCTGGGAAAAACAAGCGTTGTCTTTGGGGGGCGCGGGGATCGGTGTAAATAGATAACACTTCACTTAAATTAAAATTAAAATACTATTTTAAAGAGAAGAAAAGACAAAAGGTCCTTTACACTCAAACCCAACCATTCACGCTCATTGCGAACCCACCGGTCACTCGAACAATCCGCGCACCTCTCATTTGTGTTTTCTAACTTGTTCTTTTTCGTCTTCCTTTTTGTTCCTTTAATCGTTTTTCTTTTCTTTTCGTGGTAGCAGTCTGAATCCACCATCATGCTACATATTTGTCATGTTGACCTTTTGTTCAATTGAGTTAGTTCCACACAACGGTAGTGATATAGCAGTCTATCCACCATCATGCTACATAGTTCCATGTGACCTTTTGTTTCAATTGAGATTCACACAACATGGTAATGATAGGCAAGTCTATCCACCTCAATGCTACATAGGTTCGCAATGTGTGACCTTTTGTTTCAATAACATTCCACACAAACTGGGTAGACATGATAGCAGTGCTATCCACCATCATGATACATAGTTCCATGTGCCTTTTGTTTCAATAACATTCCACCCAAACTGGTAGATGATAGCATGTCCTATCCACGCATTCATGTACAATGGGATTATGTGGACTTTTATTTTAATGAGATTACCACACAATACGGTTAGATGATAGGCATTACTAATCGGGACCATCCATGATACATGGTTTCATGTGACCTTTTGTTTCATGACATTCCACACAAACTGGGTAATGATAGGCCTCTTATCCACCATCATGATACATGGTTTCATTTGACCTTTTGTTTCAATCGACTATTCCCACAAACCTGGTAGATGATAGACGTCGTAATTCCACCATCATGATAAATTAGAGTGTTCATGTGACCTTTTGTTTCAATGACATTCCACACAAACTGTAGATGATTAGCAGTCTAATCCACCATAATGCTACATGGGTTTCCTGTGCACTTTGTTTCAATGACATTCCACACAAACTGGTATAGATGATGAGCAGTCTATCCACTCATCATGCTACATGGTATCCATGTGACCTTTGTGTTTCAAAATGACTTTCCACACAAACTCGTGTAGATGATTAGCTTGTGGCTCTTACGTTCCGTTGCCTGTAAATCATCTCTTCGCTCCCTGGTTTTTGTGTGTGTTATACAGATAGTGCATCTAGGGTCTCTAGTGCCTGCAGATGTCTCCATTTCCATTCTGATCTCTGTGTCTTACATAGTGTTTCATGTGACATTTGTTTTTCATACTGACATTCTCACACAAACTGGAGATGATAGCAGTCCTACATGCCACAGCTTACATGGCCTACATTGGTTTCATGTGACCTTTTAGTTTCAATGTACAATTCACACAAACTGTGTAGATGATTACTGCAGTCTATCCACCATCATGAGTACAAGTGGTTATCGTGATTGACTCCTTTGTTTTGCAGAATGGACATGTCCATCACAAACTCGGTAGTTCGATGTATAGCTGTCTTATAAAATTTCGTCGGAAGCGCTATCATTGTCTACTACAAGTGGTTTCGTTGTGACCCTTTAGTTTCAATGACCCCTTCCATCAGCAAACTGGTAGATGTAGCGTCTATCCACATTCATGCTACATGGTTTCATCATGTGACCCAGTTGTCTAATCGCAGCTCTCAATCGTATTTGCTACATATAGTTCCGATGTGATACCGTTTTGTTTATTAAGATATGCCGGACATTCCGAACCTACAATCTCTTGGTGGGTTGTCGATTGTCTACGGATATTCTCGATAGCTTTAGTTAGTGGCGGCGCTACTGTGTGTTGACTCTTGGCGTTGCTTGATTTTGCTTCCTCTGAGCACCCTTGGTGCTCCTCATACATGGCCCTCAAAATAACGGTGGTAGATATAGCGATGTCTGATCCACCCATCATTAGATGTAGACGTCTTGACGTCCCATAGTATCGCAGATGGTCTGATCTTGTTGGTTTCCAATCATAGTTTCAGATTGACATTGCCCTTCTACACACAACCGTTTGGTTAGATTGGAGTCGGTGCGTTCTCGACTGAAGATGTATGTCCACCATCATCTACATAGATGTCATTCCATGTGACCTTTTGTTTTCAATGAGATTCCATCCATGCACACAAACTGGTAGATGATAGCAGCTAATCCCCATCATGCTACATAGTTCTCATGGGACCTTTTGTTTCAATGAGATTCCACACAAACTGGTAGATGAATCGCATCCTATCCTACCATCATGCTACATGGTTCCATGTGACCTTTTGTTTTAATGAGATTTCCACACAAACTGGTAGTATGATAGTCAGTCTATCCCCTATGCTACATAGGTTTCATTGAACGCTTTTTGTTTCGAATGGAGGATTCCACGCCGAGACAATTGATAAAACTGGTAGTGTAGGCATCTATCCACCATCAGCTACATAGTTCGCATGTGACCTTTGGTTCATGAGTATTCCACACAAACTGTAAAGAATTTGAAATGTATTCAAGTCTATCCACCATCTGCGACATAGTTCCTTTGCTCTTTTGTTTCTAATGAGATTCACACACAAACTGGTAATGACTGCAGTCTTTCCGACCATCATGATACATGTTATTCATGTGACCTTTTGTTTTTAATTAGATTCCACACAAACTCGGTAGATGATTAGCATCTATCCCCATCCTGCTAATAGTTCCATGTGACCTTTTTGTTTTAATGAGATTCACACAAACTGGTAGATGATAGCGTCTAGCCCCACGCATGATACATTGTTTCATGTGACCGTACTAGAATGGAAATTCGTCAAAGTCTGAAAAGACACGTGGGAGCGATCGAAACCAACCATATTGTAACGCAGCATATCTTAATTAAAGATTTCTGGCTAATGCAGTGGGTGTTGGTGCTTGGGTGTTTTAGTAATGTAATGGTAATTCTAATCATGTAGATCGTCTAATTCCTTCGGTCCACGTCACAGTTGTTTTCCTTTCTTCATAGCTCTGGCCGTGTCGGACCATATGGTATTACACAACCCATTGAACTATTCCATTGCATTTGATATATTTAATTGAAAGCGTTTCGGAGATCAGGGAATCCTGTCAGTGCAAGGGTTTCAATTCATCACTAGATATACGCAATCCGCCTGTTTTCATTCATGGATGCTGGTTCCCTCGCCCTGCTCAGAGCTGGCCTCTGTGCTTTTGTGGGGCCACTTCGTGTCAGTGCTGTGTGGAACAGAGAAAGTCGATCTGCTGTCAGGAATTGTGACTAGACTCATTTTATTATGATTATTGTCATTATCTGTATGGGTAGTGATCTTCGTGGGGAACGTGTCGGTGTACTTCCATCAGAAACGTACTGCGTAGTTTTTGTTGACAGTCGTTGTTTCAATGTATAAAGCTGTCTTTCAATTCAATTTATTAGCCTTTTCCTACTGCTATTGCTGGTCATCCACTACTGCGTCTGTTGAGGACACTGGTCCTGAACTCTCTTACAACAAACCATCGTCTTTCTGACAACAAGCCAGCCAGGATTCAGAACCACGACGGTGTCTTCACTAGACTGTCACATTGGGGTGTGCGTGCACGAGCGTTTGCTTTCCTCTTCCTTCTAGACACCACCAAATAAGCTATTTTAAACAATATATTATAACTGGTAATGTCAACGGCGGGTGGTGACCCTTAGAAAATGGACACGTACTCAGATTTCTGGTTTGCAATCAGCATGTCCTGTGGTCAACTAACACGTGCCCAAATCAACTTATCTATCTGTACTGTTTGAGTGGCACCAGTTTTTTTTTTTTTCAAGAGCATAGTTCATAAGATTGTTAGTGGAATTATGGCCTATTTCTTTCCTGTTTCTTTTTCTTTCTGCCAAAACAAGACAGTGAGCTATGAGCAGAGAGTTCATGAAGATGATTGTTGTGGAGTGTTTAGATAGGCCGTTATTTCCCACATGTAATTACCAAGACAGTGAGTTATGATGTCGACAGAATTAGCACGCAGTCTCATCTTGAAGATTCGTGTGTGGAGGTTTACAGGGCCGTTTTCTGTAAAATACCAAGACAGTGAGTTAGAGAAGACTTTCTTGACTATTCTGTTGTGGAGTTTATGGCCATGTTCTGTGGAAACTCTATACAGTGAGTTCTGAGCATAGTTTCTGAGATTGTTGTGGATTTTAAGGCGATATCTGTAAAGTACCAGACACGTGATGTCTCTGGGCGAGTCACGCCTGCTAAATAATGACTGTCTTTGTACCCCCTAGTATTCAGCTGCGTGGCAGAAGAGTTGACAAAAGCTGAATAGCTTTAAAACGTTTTAATGAAATCGTCAACACAGTTTTGTTTCTTAATTAATATACCAGAGGGAATAATAACTTGTTTATATATTTCGCGGTAATATGATCCTGAAAAAGTTCTCATCTCTCTCTCTCTCTCCTCTCTTAATTCTCTCTCCTCGTTTCTCATCTCCTCATCTCTCGGCTCTCTCTCCTCCCTCGCAGTCTCTCTCCGGTCTTCTTCTCCGGGGAGACGGTGACTGATTATGGGGCCACTGCAATTCCACTTGCTCTGTCTACATGTACTTTTACAAGTAATTTTGTTCCTGAAATTAGACGTGCAGACGGCTACATGAGTTTCTACAATATGTTACGAAATCAAATTATTCTTTGAATCCTTGCATGCAATCAATCATTCAATCCCATAGGTGGATGTATTACGCTCGTTAGTTTTTTTCTGTATTGTTTTCATGTTGTTTTCTTTTTTCTGTCCTAATATTTGTTCTTGTTTGCGGTTACTAATGTCCGTGTTTTATATATGCTCGTTTCATCGTCATTGCCTGTTAGTCTTCGTGTCGTGTTCGTTTCATGATATCGGTTGTACATTGGTTCAATTGGCCACAGTACCTTAAAACTCTGAAGCCTGAGGCCTGAAGGCACTGAACGCTCATGCCAGCCTGAAAGCCAGACGTGTTGCAGTCGTAGAACTTCTGGCAGGTCGGCAGGCTTAGGCCATATCATTTTCCGCGTAGTACTGGACAGACTGGAGTGCGCGGATTCATACTGTAGTACGTGGCTTTCTCCACCAGTATTTT
>CM065710.1:30837565-30861736 GCA_017654935.2 Phymorhynchus buccinoides
CAGGACCTATCTAAAATGAATGATGCAGGGGTCCCAGGGATGCACTAGAAAAAAATCTTTTAAGCTCGCTCTGCCACTGGGACCCTCTATCCCGCCTCTAGGACCCTCTAAATGTAAGTGAAGGAGTCCCTGGGAACCCTTGTTTTGCGGCACGATTGGGAGGCCATGGTTTGTATGATTTTCTGTTTTTTTTATAATGAAATTTAGGTGGTGATGGATGACCTGTTGTCCTTTTCAGTTGATTTCATGGGACGCTGCGCATAGTGTGCAGTGAGTCGCCCCTGAGGGTGAAGCTCAGCGGGGAGGCAGTTCTCTATGGTGAGCGCCTGCTCCAGGAAACGGTAACCGTGTATCTGTGAACGCTGCCCCCAAAACTTGACCTCACTGACCTGGGTGAGACTGACCCTCAGGTCGAGAGGAACTTTAAACACCAAGGGCTCCCAGGGGACCCCATTTGGATGTCCATGAAGCACTGAAATTCTACTAGGGACCCTCTAAGCAAAGAATGTGCAGGGGTCCCAGGGATGGCACTAGAGAAAACATCTTTTTAGCATTCACAAACATAACCACTGGGACCCTCGTATCCAGCCTTCTAGACCCTCTAGCCTGTAAGTGAAGGAGTCCCTGGGACCCCTTGTTTGTGGGAGATTGGGAGCCCTGAGGTCACCTTTGTGGTGGTCAACTTTGTTTAGGATTTCTTAACACAATATTACGTGTAGTGTATTCAAGGTACCTGCCAGATCTGAGATATGCGACAAAAAATGGTTTTTCATTTTTTTTTCATAGAAACACCTAAAAGGGTGATATTTCATGCTATCAGATGTTTAGGCGATACGACTTGTAAATTGTGAGTAATTAATGCTACACAAGAACTGACCAAACCCCTGCAAACCACGAGTCATGAGATATCTAAATGTCTCTTAGCTTACCAACACAAATCGAAAACTTGAAATTTCGCACTCACTGAAGTAGTAGATAACGCTTTCAACTGTTCAGCTGTGCCAGAGGCAGACAATTCGTTCTTACAACTGACGGCTGATCAGATGACAACTGGGAATTTCTTGATCAGTCGGACAGAATTCAGTCACAAAGGGCCTCCAACTTGGACCAGACAGTGACGTCGTGACAATATAACATAGGCGCGTGTTGATTGGAAAGACTAGGGTTCATATAACCACAAGACTGCAATGGGAACATCTTGTGAGTCACGTGAGCTAGGGCGTCTCTCTCCCTCTCTCTGCTCTCTCTCTCTCTCCTCTCTCTCTCTCTTCTCTCTCCTACTCTCAGTCTCACTATTGGAAAATTAATCCGCAACTCTCTCTCCTCTCTCGCTCTCTCTCTCTCTCTCCTCTCTCTCTCTCTCTCCTCTCCAACGTGTTTTGTTTGTCTTAATCAGATAAACAGTTTTCATTCTAGTGAATTGCCAAGGTTAGAGAGTAAACAATATTGTTCATACATTCGTACGTTTCGTGGGATTACATGGTCATGGAGATACTGTTCACTTTCCCATTCCAATCCTGCTACCACCCCTCCCCCTTTCCCCCATTTTAATTACCCTGGTAGTTCAATTACCGCCCTGGTATGCAGTACGCAGTATAGTAGTTGACCAAACAGTAAGGAACGCACAAAGCTCACAGGGCGGTAATGCTGACACTTGTGTGATGCCTACAGCCAAGCGATTGGGTCACCTAAAAGCTATCGATGTTGTCTGTCTCTCCATCTTGTCGTCTGTACGAATCTTTTTGTATGTTTTGTCCATCTCTTCTCTTTGTCTGTCTGTCTGTTTTCTCTTACTGTCGTCTATCTCTTTCGGTCTGTCTGTCTCAGTGTCTGTCAGCACACACCACCACACACACGCACACGCGCACAACACACACACGCACACGAACACGCACACAACACACACAGAACACACAACAAACGCGACACGCGCACACGCAAACATGAAATGTGTATGGCGATTTTTTATAGTGTTCTTTGGCGTATTCCTTTTTTTTTGTAAAGTCTGCCCACTCTGCAAATTACCATTATCTCATAACGACACCAAGAGGCAAAAGCTCTTTTCAGCAATACAGCACCTTACATCTATATTGTAGCCACTCATAACTTCCATCACCAACGAACCTTTTATTTTCTTACAAAACTATTAATTTCGTGCCTGCCTTAAATCACATATCCACACAAGGGCAATATCGTACAATACAATCTGATTGATTATCAGATTGTAGGCCTACTAATACTGTATTTTTCCTCCGAGTAGGCGAGGAGTGGAAGGAGTTTGTTACTCATAAAATTTTATTTTTACTCTGAATATCCAAATGTTCCTGTTCAATTGGTATCAAAACTCGTAAATCAAAAGTGTTTGTTGTAAAAAAAGTAAAGAAAACTACTTTGGTAGCCTCTGAACTTTTTTTTCCCATTGACCACGTATCACAGTCGGCTTTACGTGAAAAACGTTGATTTTCAACCCTGTACGCATTGCTCACTCAGTGTATGTCGGCATAGAACCAAAGGGTCACTTTGAGTTCACCACCCACTGTACGGCCAGAGCAGAGCATGTGAGGGTACTCCAATATGTAAATGAGTCTCGCGCCCCCGGTCTCTGTCCCGTGCCTGCGTCAGGACTGAACGAAGACATATGAATAATCGTGATAGGTGGGTGTTTAGAGCGCCTTGTGGATTGAATGCCCCGGCCTTTTTGCTATAGTGTACCCCTACTACTTGATTAATATTGTGATAAACTAACCGGTGTTGTTACATTCCTTTGTCATGTAATGGCGAAGATTATCAAAGTAAACGCCTAAACTCTTTCTGCGCTACAAAGGTTTCGTTATTGATGTATCTTAAGATTCAAACTTTTAATTTACGTTTTTTCTAAAACTAATGACAGCGCGATATACGCTAACTCTGGCAGGCAACCTCGATATAGCACCATATACTAGATTTAAATATTTGGACAGTGTATGTAAAAACAGGACATAATGGAAATTGGCAATTAAATTGTGATTTTAATGTTTCTTGTGGAGCCAAGATTCCTTGTTGATACACAGAAAACCGAATGGAGGTATCTGTCTAGTTTGTATTTTAGAATTTGAAGTGGCATTCGAAATAGATCATTGCAGAAAGTGGCAGAGAAGATGCAATTTGCCGCTTGTTTCTATTGACTTGATTTAGAAAAAAATCCAATAAAACAAAGAAATCAGTCAAGCTTCTCTGTCATTCTGGATACTGGTAGAACACATAAAAATAGAATAAAAATATGCGTAAATGGAAAATGATATTTTGGAGGTGTGTTGACTATTTTTGGCTTTGCTTAAAACATTCCTGAGCGACTTAGTAGGTTTTCATGCACCATCACATTTATAGAGAATAACATGCGTGGTAGATTAATCAAATATATCACCTTATCCTAGAGAATTCATGCATGGTAGAGTCAAAACATTGTATCATTGCTGTTTTGAGGGTTTTACTTTAGCTAAGTAGAGTGTTTTGTTTGTGAAAGTCTTGTTTCAAAATTGTAACAGAAAATGAGTGTAAAGTAAAAAATAAAAATAAAATTAAAAAAGTGAGAATGATGACTACTACTGGTACTGAGTACTACTGGATTATTGAAATATGATCTTTTTTATTATTGTCAGTTATCGATTAAGTGATACTCCTCAGAGTATTAGACTATGGTATATTCCACAAAAGATTTTCACCAAGCAGAAGCTTAGGCTTGCCTCAGAGCTTTTAAATTCAATACATATATTTTCAGAAGAACTGAACAGTCTTACCAAATGACAAACTAGTGACAAAATGAATGCAAGAAGAATCATTATCGCGGGCTGACTGCCAGCAGAACAGAACCATCTATCCCTGCTCAGCTAAGTTTTGCGGAAAGAGGAAAAACGTTTAAAGTTTGAGGGGTAATCAAAACTGTATCACGTTTTAATTTATTGTCCTGGAAGTAAGCTAAGCATGACTATCGATCAACAGTTTTATATTGAACTGTGAAGTGTGAAGAATATACAACGCATATTTCTTATATAATTTGTCCATTTTTGGCTCGCGCGTTTTTGAAACAACAAAGTGAGTCTATAGTACGAGAGTTCGGTGTGTGTATGTGTGTGTGTGTTGCGTCTGTGGCCCCGACCTTTAACCATAACTCCAAACTTAACGTTGCTCATTTTCTTACTAACATATAAGGCGTTAGAGGGTTTTAAAGTTAAGCAGGATACTGATTTTGACGTGAGCCTTCAAGTCCGACGATCAAAGCAGTCAGATACATTGATAAAGAACAAAATAAGATATTATTTGTTTTATTGCAGAGATTACTTTTGTGCAACCTTTAACTTGACTCAGTCCCACTCTTCAAACTAAAGGAGACTCTCACTCTCCACTGAAAACTTGTGTAGCGTTGTTGTTTCGAAAAAAAAACATAAGATGTTAGAGGGTTAAAGTAGCAGGATACTTGATGTTGACGTGAATCTCAAGTCACTTGACGATCAAAGCAGTCAGATACATCGGTAGGAAAAAAGAAAGAAAAATCATTTGTTGCAGAGATTACTGTTGTTTGTAACGAGTAGGAGATACTGGAAAGAAGACTCTCATTAAGATATACAAAAAAACGTCTTTAAAAGAAACACAAGGACTTCAGGTGTGTTAAATAGGGACATTTTAGCGTCGTTAACTTATATTTTCTGTAACAAATGGATTGTACCGGAGTTGTGTGCGTTGACGGCCGGTTGTTTCGTTTTATGTGCGCCTTTGAGTTTGAGTTGACAACGAAGACAACGGGTGTCGGGGGAGGGGAGGGGATTGGTCACTAGTTTTTATGAAAGCTTGTAAATATGCTTTGAATTTTACTGTTTGACCAAAAATAAAAATAGGGACTCACTATTTTACAGCGCATATATAAACATAAGACCATGTATAATTAAATTTAAAGAAAGGTATGGTAATTTAAGATAGAAAGAATTTAATTTACACAAGTAAATAAAAATCAATTCTGTTTTCAGATGACAAGTGTCTTACATAACAGTATTCTCTCTATCACAGGCATGGGAATGTCATGGGGAATCCCATGCCTGCTATAGTCATAACAATCAGAGTGAGCCTTGAGGCTTTGCCCTTGTTAATAATGGTGTCAGCTGGGCAGTTGTGTGATCCTCAGATTAGCACTTTACACGGAACGCTTGACTCTAGACTTGGCCACTGTGTCACTGGGCAGTTTGGTGATCATCAGATTAGCCACTTTACAAGGAACGGCTGACTACTAGACTTGGCCACTGTGTCACTGGGCAGTTGTTGGTGATCATCAGATTATGCCACTTTACAAGGAACGCTGACTATGACTTGGTCCACTGTTGTCACTGGGCAGTTGTTGCTGTGATCATCGATTAGCCACTTTACAAGGAACGATGACTACTAGACTTGGCCCTGTGTCACTGGGCAGTTGGGTGTATCATCAGATTAGCCACTTTACAAGGAACGATGACTATAGACTTCGGCCACTGACCTGTCCACTGGGCAGAGCTGCGCCGATCATCATATTAGCCACTTTACAAGGAACGCTGACTAAGACTCTGGCCACTGTGTCACTCGGGCAGTTGTGGTGATCATCAATTAGCCACTTACAAGGAACGATGACTACTAGACTTGGCACTGTGTCACTGGGCAGTTGTGGTGATCTCAGAATTAGCCACTTTACAAGAACGCTGACTTACTAGAACTTGGCACTGGCACTGGGCAGTTGTGGTGATCATCAGATTAGGCCACTTTACAAGGAACGCTGACTACTAGGACTTGGCCACTGTGGCATGGGCAGTTGTGGTTGATCATCAGATTAGCCACTTTACAAGGAACGCTGACTAACTAGACTTGGCCACTGTGTCACTGGGCAGTTGTCCCAAACCCCAATTTATCGGAAACTTGACTGCTAGGAATTGCTCTTCAATAGGTGGGCAGTCTGGTGAATATCAAAAGGCATGCTTTCTGTGGCCGTGTGGACCATCTAGAGTTGGTCAAATCTGGCAGTTGCCGATTGCCCAGTTCATGGGTGAAGCGAAATTCCAAAAACCTCGTATCTCCAATTCTGGTAGTTGAGAAAAGAAAAAAAAAACTTTTAAAAATAACCGCTCTTTGACCACGATCGATTAACTTATGATGAATATATGTTGTTCAAGACATTGTGAGTTTAGTCTGTATTTGTTTAAAATGACTTGAACATTTTTTTTTAGACTTGAAAAGAATGAAGGATACAAGGTTTTTGTCTTACCTAGATCTGAATTTGGACTTATGATGAGTTTTCGTCTATTTTCACATACCTCATTTTACACCAGCTAGAACAGTCGTTAGAGATACGAGCTTTATGGTGGAAAGGTGGCGGGGAAAGGGAACATTAAAAGCTGACTAAGTATCTAACTCAGACCCCCCCCCCCCAATCGAGATACGAGGTTTTGAATTTCACCGACGATGTATTAAAAACTCCCCCAATAATAATAATAATAATAATAATTAATATTATGGGAATTTATATAGCGCTCTGGCTTACATGAGCTCAGTGCGCTTTACATTGATAACAAGAACATAAGGCACAACAAATAATGACTCATTAGAAAGTAAAATAAACACGATGATTGCTCGCAACGTTCGCATTACTTCCTCACGCGCAACACGCACACAACGCACACACACACACCACAACAATGCATACATTGCACGCACACATACATGCACAAGCCACACCACACACTACACACACAATTATACAGGAGTAACTAGTTACAATTGAAAGTTTAGAAGAAACATAGACCACATTCACATTCTCAATCAATGTGGATACAATACTGTAACTTGAAATAAAACCATACTGCCATCGACCCATAACAGGTAAATGACTCTAATAGACAAATTTGCACGCACAAAGAATACAGTGTCGCTAGTAGTAAAAACTGGCAGTCCTTGCATCCGCCACTTGAACCAAACATAGTGTGGGAACTATGCTAGGATAACAAGGAGATATTTTGTGGTTGAACCATCCAACACCACCATCTACAGAAACTCTTTCTTCCCACGAACAGCCATCCAGTGGAACAGACTGCCAGACGACATCATCAACATACTGTCTGATTGGCAGTTCAGGAGGGCTGTGTCAGATTCCTGGCACTGCCCCCGCACCAACTGAAGACTTCCCCGTTGCATAGACGCGTCATCATGTTGGGGGCCCGATCAGCGGGACCTGGTTGGCTGGGTCATTATCTCGCTTGGCGCGGCATCATGTTAGAGACCGATCAAACGGGACCTGGCTGGCTGGGTCATTCTCTTGCTTAGTGCGGCATCACGTTGCGGACCCATCAGTGGGACGTTGGCTGGCTGGGCCAAACTTTCTAAAAAAAATTCTTTTTCTCCTGTCCACTTTCTTCTTCGGCTCCCTTATAACACTCTCCCCAAAAGAATCACAAAATGGGGTTGGATAGTATATAAGAGGAGGGGTCTTACTATTGCTGTTATAAAGGGAGGTAATTTTGATACTTACAAAGAAGGGCAATGTCTCACTGTCAGAGAAGTAGGTTTTATGTGGGAGGGAGTCTTATAGTTATAATGGGAAATGTTATAATGGAGGTTCCACTGTACTTAATTGTACATTTGTTAAATGGTTATAGGCTATAATTGAAACCTTTTCTTGTCTTGTTTTTTGGAATAAGTCTTTTCTGTCTGGCTGCAATTTCTGCAGTTATGAGAATATAAAAATGATTTGGGATTTGATTGTACAAGTTTAACTCTTTCTAGTGTTAAACATAAATGCGTCATTATATATTTTATTGAAGAGCATTGGTGACTGGGAGCTGCTGATGGAGGTGGGAGCATACCGTAGCGACTATGGGACAACCCTGTGAGGCTTCAGCGAGAGAGCTGTACTGCTAGTAGATCCAGCGATTCTCATTGGTTAAGGATGCAGTGCTAACATTTGCCACGCACAGGGTTCTGTTAACCGAAAATGCTTATGTGTTTGACGGGTAAAAAAAAATGGACCAAAAATTTGAATCTGCCCTTTACCGGGATGGACATAATCAGGGAAGGGTGGAAGAGGGTGTTCAGCAAAGCAACAGTAGGCCTAGCCTACTCCACTTAGGCCTGGTTAAAACAGAGTTTCAGATTGTCAGCGGGCCCGGGTCATTGACACGTATTGGCAGTTATTTGACCCCTCTTTGTGTGCAGACATGGGTCATGTGACCCATTAATATTATGCTACTGTAACAGTACTTACACATCTTTGACCCATTATTTTGGAAATTGATCCATCATATTTCTGTATTCAGGGGTCATAATGACACATGAACTTCATGTTTAAAAACATTTTGAAGCTCTGTTAAGATTGAGCTTGTGTGGCAGACTTGGATGCCTACATGACACTTTTCATGTTCAATTAAGTTTAGTGGCATGGGCCTATTAGTAAACCATCAGTCGACATCCCTTTCATTGTTCTGGTTGGCTGTGATTGAAGTAAGCAGGGTTATATGTGCACAGCAGCAATCAAATCATTCTGTCATCATGTCACGACAGAAGTCGGTGCCTAACTTATTTAGAAAACCAGCATGTAAATGCTTACTTTCAGTACTGTAAATATGCACAAAGCAGTTTTCCTAACAGCACTCCATGAGAAAAAAAAATTCGATCAGTTCCCCAAATGTGCTTTTAAAATTTTTGTCTGGCCAAACTTGGCTACTTGCAGTCTGTCATTAGTACTACTGATTGCGGTCAAAATTCAGTGAAATTTGCAATGAGGTGGGGTGTAGGTGGGGAAGTATTTAAAAGAAGAAGGTACTTGAAGAAGGTTTTTAATGTTGTGGAATATATGTACCGCTGTGCTCCATAGTCTCTCAGTGCGTGTCTTCTGCTGAATCAGTGCGTATTTGTGGCAACACAATTCAATGGGGACGGGTGAAAATGGTCCAAAGAGGAAATTGTTTTACTTCATCTTCTGTAATCCTGTCACCGGCAATGATGTCCTGAGGCCCCGGTCATAGGACATTGACCTGCATTAAAGTTGAAAATGTCATATTGTGTTTCTCCCCTGTCAGGACAAATGTCTGATCAACTAATGTCATTTTGTGTGTGCTTTTTTTTGTTATTTCAGTTTCAGGGGATGTCATGCTCGAGAATTGTAGTCATTTTAACCAGTTACTGAACATTTAAATTTGTAGACTTTGCGGTGGCTGGCCTATCTCAATCTTAGTACTTTATTTTTTTATTATATTAAAGCTATAATTGTACGCATATATGTAAAATTTGGTACATGTATCGTGGAGGCATATGTAAACATGAACATATTTGTCAAATGGCAGTATTATATTTGTCATGAAAAATAATTTTGCTAAAAAAAACTATCAACCTAGAATCATTTCATATTAAGCAGACATCATGGGTTGTAAGCAAAGGTGGTTGTCTAAAGTACAACTTCATTTTTTTACGTTTCTTTTGATTCACAGTATTGTGTTGTATTTTTGCTCTAAGTCCATTTTTGGCCCTTGCCCCTTTTCCTCCAACCCTTACTCTGTTATTTAAAAGTAAAAGCCCATTGATGATAGCTTAAAGGGATGGGATTGGGAGTATGCCTAGGACGTGGTGTTAATTAGTGAGATGACCTTTGGCTCCCATTACCCAATTCCTGTAGTGTTAAGGGTAACACGCTGTCTGAATTTCAGACAGAGATCTAGGTTCAAATCCTGGCAGGAATCATAAGAGCCTGGTTATCTCACTTTTCTTTCATTACAAGTTTGGCTGTGTTTTCTACTCCCAATTCTAATACCTAACTTTCTCTGACTACTCATATTCTTCACTGCCATTTGAAAAGCATTTTAGGGATATAATTTTTTTAAATGCTGACTGCTGTTGAAATAGGCTCACACTGTGGCCTTTTATAGTGGTTGGGTGGAAAGTTAAGATAGACGAGGTGGAAAGTAGTCTAAATCAAAACTTCACCCAACCGATTTTTTTTCCATACGAAAAAAATAACCCGACAAACTATATTGTTTACCAGTGTGTACTCTGTTTTTAATGAACGTGAAGAAAATAAAGGATGATATTGGATTGTGATGATGTGAATGAGATGGGTCTATTCTTTAAGTGATGGATGAAATATGATGTTTAGGATGATGTACTGAACAGGCGAAATAACGATCAATTAGGTTATAAGCGAGACTATAAATTATAAGGTTAGATAATTAATCTTCTTTCTTATGCTAGAACACAATGCACGAAAATCAACGTCCCACGTTGATATCGATGTATACAGGAAATCCACAAAGAATCGCGACACTGACTATCTCCAACACACAATTAAATGCACAACCCCAAGACACAGGTTGTGTTTATGGCTAGATGATGGTGTAGAATACGGATGTCCACAAAGAGCTTTGCAACACGCTGCTGGCTGCTACCGATGATCCCATTGTTGAAAGCCCACAGCAGTCGTGAAGAACAGATGTCCACGGGACGCTCTGCAACATGCTAGCTGGCTGCTACTGATTAATTTCAATCGTAGTTGGAAGACGGACATCCACCCCCCCCCCCCCCCCCCATGTAGTGGCAGTACACACAACAGCCTGGTAGGTGCATTGCGTTTTTTCCGTCGTTGAAACCTTTATCTTCTACTATTTCTGAATGCATGTTATTAATTATGTAAATGGGAGAAAAATTAGTAGTTAAATATAGCGAAACGATAGATGATGAAAAACTCAATCTGCAGTAAGAAAGGCAAGAACTAGAAAAAGTGGAAACAACGCATTTCTTCTTTTTATTTTGTACAATACTTGAAAAAGATACGAAGATACAGGGTTTTTGTCTTTAAGTAAATCAACTCTGAATTTAGGAATTATGATTTTTTTTTCCATTTAAACAACCTCATTTACCCTTTGATAGAAAATCGTTAGAGATACGAGTTTGTTTGTGGAAGGTGGCGGGAAAAATGAGAGCTAACTATGTATCTAACTAAAAAAGTTTTTTAAACAATCGTGATACAAGCTTTTTGAATTTCGCACGAGGGATTGTTTCTGTCTTTTTCTCTTCCCTGTCCCTAATGGGCCAAAAGACCTGAGACGAATGGGAATAAATGATTGTTATTGATGATATTGTTTACACACACACACACACACACACCCACCACACACTAGATATTCCCAACGTTATTTTTCGTGATTAAAAGATTAATGTCTATCGTGTTGGCTTGTGTGCGCAATAATCAAATATAGATTCTGTCTTATCCAGCTCTGAAATTGCAAGATTACTATAATTGATACGTTGGTTAATACTAATTTTCTTTTCTTTGCCCCCAATCCAGTTTTTGTTTTCCTTCTACCCATCACGGACACTCTCTCTCTCTCTCACACACACGACTCCCGACACACCCCACAACACACTCACGCACACAGCAACACACACACGCACACACAACACACACACACACACGCACACACCCCACACACTCACACACGTCTTTTCCTTCCCCTCTCGCATCGTTTTTAATTCAATATTTTTTTTTATGTCTGTGTCTGGTTTTTTTGTTTAATTACATGTAATTATTTCAAGTCCTAAGATATCACCTAGTGTTTGTGGACAGACGCTTTAATTAAATCAAATCAAAATCACACGCACCCGCACACACACAACACACACACAAACACAAACACACAAACACACAACACAACACAACCCACACACACCACAACACCGCAGGCACAGCACACACAAGCATTAATCTTTTAAGCGAAAATAACGTTGGGCATATTAGATGGATTAAACACTTCTTTACTAGATAAGTACTGTTTTGGAACATCATGTAAATCGATACAGGCTTCACTGTACCACAGACAAATATATTTTTGATAAGTGAGTTGAAAGGGGGCTAACTCCTTGCCAATGAATGTACTGATGAAGAAAACAGTTATTCTTTTTCTTGCACACATACTCATTTTTCACTTGTGTTTCCCCCCCCCCCCCCGGAGGGCTGGATGTAAAAAGGCATATTACTGCGTATTCTATTACCCTCTATAATAAAATTAATTCAATGCCTCCTCTGTCTCTCCCTTCTCTCTCGCTTCTCGCGCCGCGAGACGCGTTGCACGCGTTTGACAGAACATGGCCCTAAACTCCACAACAATGTTCAGAAACTCTGCTCAGAGCTCACTGTCTTGGTTTTTACAGAATATGGCCTTAAACTCCACAACAATCTTCATGAACTCTACTCTGCGTTGGAGCTCGCTAGTCTTGTTGTGTTCTTTGTTGTGTATGGTTTTGGTTTGTTTTTGTTGTGCCTTTTTATAAAACAAGAAAATTGGCCCTAAATCTCCACAGCATTCGTTCATGCGTCTTCCCCGTGGAGCTCCCAGTCTTGTTTTTACAGAACAGGGCCTTAAACTCCACAACAATTCTTCAGCAAGTCTTCCTCAGAACTCCCTGTCTTGGTTTTTACGAACTGGACTCTGAAACTCCACAACAATCTTCATGACGTCTTCTCAGAACTCACAGTCCTTGCTTGGTTTTACTAGAAAATATGCCGCTAAACTCCACTACAATGTTCATAGGAACTCTGGCTTTTGCACTTGGATGGCCAGTCAAAACAGTAGCAAAGTAGATGTTGATGGCTGACTTAGTTTCATTAGGACAGCCATAGCTGAGAGTACAGTGTCCTACGCTGACTGCAACGGAGATACTAGCGTACCTTGTCCATATTCACATAGAGGTCCACTTGTTTATGAACTCAGCTTTGACATTTACCGGCATGTAATTATAAACTGTAAATACCCACGCTTTGGTGTCCGTTATATTAGGAAGACAAGACAACGCTGGCAGACAACCAATACTGTGTACTATGTCAGTGAAGACCTTTTCTCTTGTCTGAATCCTGGCTGGCTTGTTGTAGGCCATCTACTACGATTGCTTGCTCTGCTTGTTGTGAGATTTTGTTTGTAAGTAAGTATTGCGTCGCTCGATACTTGACACCGTTGTCTCAACATGAGGCGTGTTGCTGACCACGTCCCGTACGTGATGTGGGGGGTCAGTATTGGGCTCGCTCGAGCGGGGGTAGGAGCGCCGGGAGCGGGGGGCGGGGCAGGGCCTGTTGGGGGGTTGAGCTACTAGAGCTAGTGGTCTCGGGTAGGCTGTATGTGTAGGTGGAGTTTCTGGAGCAGCGCGCCGTATCGTAGCTCTCCATTGTAATCGGCCATACTTCCTGTAACGACTACGTAGCTATACCAATTATACCCATGTCAAGTCATCAACGCCATGACGGTGCATAAGTGATAGAGCGGTTACTAGGCTGTATCCACAAAGTTTCTAGCGCGATTGGAAGCGTTCGGGGGCATGATTAAGAAAGGGTAGAGCGAGGGGGAGGTATCGGCAGAGGTGGTGAGGAAGCAGAGGGGGAAGAGGGAGAAGGAGGGGAGGCGCGGTGCGGTAGTTTGTCTTACAGATGTCCATGGGTGTGTGGACACAGCATTGGCACGAAGTGGCCACAGCACAGATGCAGCTCTGAGCATGGTGAGTGACACCAGCATCCATGATGAAACAGGGGATGCTATTTCTAGTGATGAAAAGAAAATCTTGCACTGCCAGGACCCCTGATCCATGAAAAGCTTTACATTAAACATATTTGCAATGGAATAGTTCAATGGGTGTGTCATAACAATCTGGTCCGACACGGCCAGAAATATGAAGAAAACACCTGGTCGTGGACGAAGGAAGACGAAGCATAATCGGAATGACCATCACATTACTGAAAATACCCAAGGCACACCCCACTGCATAGCCGATATCTGTAATAAGATATGCTGCGTCTTCATATGGTCGGATTAGATCGTGCCACGTGTCTCTTTCCAGACGGCGCGAATTCTGCATTCTAGTGGTCACATGAAACCATGTAGCATGATGGTGGATAGACTGCTATTATCTACCAGTTTGTGTGGAATCTCATTGAACAAAAATGTCACGGAAGCACATGAAACCCCCCTGTATCATGATGGTGGATAGACTGCTATCATCTACCAGTTTGTGTGACATTTGAATACAAAACAAAAGACACTATAGCACTTCATTAGCCAAACTACAGAGATTATTGTCAGTCATTGATTACCAAACACCCAAAACACTGGTCAGCAGAGTAAGACTTGCACTCATTATAACCTATATGTCTCATATGAGGATATTATATCTTCCAAACTAAAATGAAAGGGTTATTATTAATTATGTTATCCATATTAATGACAGGAATGAAAGTGCGAATGGAGAGAGAGAGAGAGGACAGAGAGACAGAGAGACAGAGAGAGAGAGAGAGAGAGAGTATTTTAATTAAAAGGCCAAGCCACATGATGGGTTTGCAGTTAAGGTCTCTGTACACTTTAACAATATTCACAAAATATCACTATTTTCCCCGTGACAACACAGTGAGTTGTAAGTCATATCATGAGTGGCCTATCACTGTGTTGCCATGGGGAAAATAGAGATATTTTGTGAATTATATTTGTTTAACAACACATTGCAGGAAATAACAAATATAAACATTCCGAGAATCGCATATCAAACAAGTAAGCAATCTATCAATTAGAGAGAGAGAGACTCAATGACTCAATGACTCAATGAGTTTTATTGCTATAAAGCGTGAGCTCCATTAGCAAATCGGCATGATAAATGATAAATAGATAAACAATGAAAACAATATCGACAGCGCGTAAGAGTCCGAAATGGAAACCATGGCAAACAGTTCTCTCTTTCTTTCTTTTTCTTTTCTTTTCACGACAGTCATTTCCACAAGACAGCTACACGAATGTCAACAGGAGTAGCGGTGGAGCAGCACCCGTCAACCCAGTGAGTGTTGCACACAGCGGCCGTCATCCCAAGTGGAACACGATAAGTCCTCGAAGAGTCTCCAACTTCTCCTTCGCACGTGCTGATTTGCGGTTACTCTTTCCCCCCTGTGGAGTGTGTCAAGTTTCTCTCACTCTTCTGTCAGCATTTTTCGTTCGTTCTGTTTGACGTACCAGTAACAGCCTGAATCAGCTGAGGGGGTGCATGGGAACTCCATCACGATGTCGTCCGACTCGAGTATGATCACTCCAGACGTATCAGACGAACGATGCACTACCACCTTTCTTAAATGTTTGTTTCTGTCCTTGTCCCTAAGGCTCTTCTGCACAGCCCTGTCAGTGTAAGTAGAGACATAGTGTGTTTCTGTCCTTGTCTCTAAGTCTCTTCTGCACAGCCCTGTCAGTGTGAGTAGAGACATAGTTTGTTTCTATCCTTGTCTCTAAGGCTCTTCTGCACAGCCCTGTCAGTGAGAGTAGAGACATAGTTTGTTTCTGTCCTTGTCTCTAAGGCTCTTCTTCTTCTGCACAGCCCTGTTAGTGTGAGTAGAGACATAGTTTGTTTCTATCCTTGTCTCTAAGGCTCTTCTGCACAGCCCTGTCAGTGAGAGTAGAGACATAGTTTTTGACGAGACCTGTTTGCTTTGATGCATTCTTGCCCTTTCCTGATCACGACGAATTGTTCCGGGTGTTTTGCGTCTGTAGTGTTGAACCGGTCGCGTGTTGTTTCGAGTGGGGGCCGCCATACTTGCTGATTCACTTTCAGTGATGGCTTGAGGCGCAGAACAACAACTGTGTTGAGGCTGCTTTCACCAACCACCTTCCAGCTCGTCACGGTGCTGTCGGATAACAGAGCGTTGAGAGTTATACCGATAATATATCCTAGGGAAGCCAGAAACAGTCAAAATCCGTAAATTACACAGCAGAACCTTCAAGGTGTGCCCTGTCGATTCGCGTCTTAGCCGAGAGAGAGAGAGAGAGAGAGAGAGAGAGGGGGGGAGGGAGGGAGGGAGGGAGAGAGAGAGAGAGAGAATGAAAGACGGACAGAGAGAAACAGACAGTGACACAGATATACAGAAGATATACATAGACAGACTGAAAAAATACAGAGATATGGGCTGAATGAAACTACCTGATATTATGTATTGGGAAGACGGGGTAAAAAGCGCATGGGCGGGTAAGAAAGCCCACCCCAATTATCTCATGAAATAAAGAAAATTTTCAGTCAAATTTGCCCATGAGACGAATGCTAGACATTAACGCTCGTCTCATGGGCAAAATGAGACTGAAATTTGCTTTATTTTCATGAGATAATTGGGGTGGGGCTTCTTACCCGCCCATGCGCTTTCACCCCGTCTTCCCCTAAGTACTTTATAATCGCAGGGGCGTCTCTGTGAAATAGGGGTTGCTCCCACCTCGAGAACGCGTCGCAGGCAGAGGCGTGCCACCCAATTATTTATTTTTTTTGCATGCAATTTTACGTGACTGATGAGGAAGGAAATCCGGGGGGTGGGGTGGGGGGGGGGTGTTACATTTTTTTTCCAAATGACAATCTTTTTCGTTTGCCACTGGGTTTAACGTGTGCTAAGTGCATGGGCACACACGGGACCTCGATTTATCGTCTCATCCGAAAGACTCCACGTTCAGACCGTTAAGGCCAAGTGCAAACTGAGAAAAAAAATCCCCTGTAGGCCTACACAGGTTCAAACTCGGCTTTACTTGACACAAGGCGAACACATTATCTCTGTGCCACTCTACACCACTATCGCTTTTCCTTACAAAGAAATCTCTATAAAAAATATACAGAGGTCCTCGCCCCTTCTCTATCCTTTTCCCTGCCATTGGCCATGCTCCTTTAGGGTTGTTGCCTTATTTATATTTACAGATTTACATTTTTAAATGCATCACCTATGTGGCACGAATTACTAAAAATTATAAAATATAAGAAATGGCTAGCAATACAATCGGGAAATGTTCTATTATTAAGCTCACGTGTAGCCATCACAAACAACCAGAATGAGCACGCACACGCACGCACGCACACACACACACACACACAGTCAACGATTCAAAGATTCAAAGATTGTTTAACCTTTGACCCCTTTTGGGTCATGGATGACTTGAAACAAATCAAGCAAATACAAATGTAACAATTGAAAACGGTTATAAAAGACAACTCTGATATAAATATCACACTGAAGACAATGTTACACAACTTTACTAAAGGTCTGGTACATGTTAACATTATTCACGGGATATTTCTATTTCCCCATGGCAACACAGTGTTAGGCCACTCATAATATGACTTACAACTCACTGTGTTGCCATGGGGAAATAGAAATATTTTGTGAATATTGCTAACGTGTACACAGACCTTAGAAATGTCGCTAAATGTAATGACACTTTTTTTTACCACCACAGAGCAAACGACAATAGTTAAATACGGACTTTACACATACAAAGTTACTGACATGTCATATAATTATATTTGGGACATTTCATTACAAAATGAAATTCGTCACCAAGGTCATTCTGTCCGTTGCAATCTCAACATAATCGTTATCCACAGGGTATTCCAAATCTTCTGCCCGTTTCTATGATGAGTTTATGATTGCCACACCGAAACCATATAAAAGGATTATATATAAACATCAGGCAATATTTCAATATATCTTTCACGACAGAATCGGTTTTAAAATTTCTATAAAATAACATTTATTACTAGACTCTAAGGCATCATTCCAAGTACGTTTGTAATTTTCCTCTAATGAAGTACGAACATTTCTACAAAGACTGTTAATCTACGAAAACGTTTGTGTATCCCAAACAGTCAAATCCAGTTTCTATCAGAATTTCTCGTATACCGGTACATATCGACCACACAGATGTAAAAACCTTATTTGTATATAAAACATATAACAATTTTTACACACAACACACACAACACACCACACACACACACACACACAAACACACACACACAAACACACACCACACACACGTTTCTCCCTTGGACTTATTGACCTACGATAATTCTAAATCAAATTGGTAACAAATGAATCAAAATCAGTGGAAAATCGCCACAAGGTGTCGTTCAGGTGAGGAACAGAAATGATGAAGGGGTAAGTCGGACCTGCAGAGATGGCCATCTGGACGGATCTTGTGAACATCATCGTGTTCTTCTCAGTAAACACCAGCTTTAACGTAGGCTTGTTCATTTGTCCACTGGACTATTTGCCCGGTCTGGCTTTAACGTTCTATTCCTACAAATTATTTTTTCAAAGAATTCGACGCTTTGTTTTCACGACATAAGCCAGTAAACTCCCAAACTATCTTTCTGAACTCTGCTCTGAACTGTTTGTGAGTTACACAGAACAGGTAGAAGCTAACACGCACAGCTTTTTAAAGCAGTACCCAACAAGAAGATACCAGGCCTTGGTCATTCATCAGAAAACACACCCGGTTACTGCTAATGGATCCCGTTCCAATCAGCATTACAAATATCCTTCATTACTTAAATATAGTGCCCAGGGTGGACAAGGAAACAAGGGGCAACAAAACACGAGCAATTGCAGTCATCAAGGCTTTAGTGTGATCTTATTGTACGCAGTCATTACATCTTCTGATGTTGTCTCTGGAATTTATTTATAGGGTGGTTCATGTGCATTTTACAGAACTTACCTTTGCGATAAGTTTCGATCACTCACGACATACAGAATGTCTGACTCAGGCTTGTACAACCTATAGAATTGGCTTATGGACATTGTTAGAACAACAGCCCGAGACGTCAAAGTAACAAAACAGGTAGAGTCGCAACCTTCGATCTTTGTGACTATAATTGCTTTTTTCCGCTAGTCAGCTCCACGGTAAGTACCGCGCATCTGGATCCAAGTGATGTGATTATATTTACACCATGTACCTCCCAGATCGATAATAGTATCTAAGACAGTGTGTTACTCATATTCAACTGCCAACAGGATAGTATTACAGAATACTGCTATATACTAAAGCCGTACTCGTGATCTCTTTTTTTTCCGCTTTTCGATCCACACAGCCCATCTCGATTTGCTCTTGATCCAGCGATTTGCGCCCGACAGTCAGCAGAAGCCAGCCTAGTTCTGCAGCAAAACTCTAAGCGGTATATGGCCACAAGCGTCCATGATGAAAGAGTGTTCTGCTGTGTGAAGTATGATTCTATTCAGCTTACACTGTACCTCAAACCCACTCCGCTCCGACGAAATTTAAAATGACACTATAAGTTACGCTATGAATTATGACTCCTGCTTCTAAGCCATCAGCTCGGTAGTACCCCGGCAACTACTCTTTTTTTTCTTGAATGCGCCTCTGAGTCTATCAGCTGTTACTATTTTTGCTGGTTACACATTACCGCACACTTTGCGCCAGCTCAGAAAGCTTTGTAAATCGGAGAAAACGCTGTAGGATTCGAGCTTGTAGGAAGACGGACTTGGCCATCAGATCATAGAATGTACCTCAGACAATTCCGAACAATCCATGACACAACAACGACAATCACAAGGGATACTTCCCCAATGGTCGACCATGATAGAAGATTTGCGAGCCGTTATGTAAGGTCGGACCAAGTTCAGATCATTCCAGATGTGCATTGTCTGTGTGGACACCGAGCGTTCGAGATATCCCCGTTACTTAGTTCAAGCCTCAGCGGTGTGGGGCAGTTTTGGGACGGGTGTTGAATCAGCTGTAACAAAGACGAGACGACAGAAACATAAGACCAGGAAGAGATGTGAATGACACGTCCCATGTTTTGAACAAACATTACGAACTATTACCTTCTGGACGTCGATACAAAACTTTTAAAGTCAACTCCAGGTCACAGAAATCCTTCATCCCCAGATCCCATCCACCTCCTAAATATGATCCTTTTAACTGTGTGTTCATCGTGTTGAAAGTAACTACCTCATGCACGTGCTTTTCCTCAGACGTGTATGTACCCACATGTAATGTGTATGATGTATTACGTGTAATCTTAAAAATGTGTACTTTATACTCATGCATGCTAAATGCGTATGTCCCGTATGTTTTTTTTTGTCCCTATGTCTTCGATGTGAACATTTAAAATCAAAACACATTAAAATACTTTGTGTTTGATTATGTTCTTTAAAAAAAAGGGAAAAAAAGAATATGAAATAAAGAGTGCTAGCTAGCTTTTTCCCTCCTTATTATGATGCAATGGCAGAACCCAAGCCGAGGACAGCTGTTTCGACTCTAGGACTCTCATCATCTCGGCACTCGATGGGGTCTTAACGTCCTACAAGGTGGAACTACTCTCCCGCTCCACAGACAATTGTTCCACAAATGGAATGGTTTCATCTTTTTTTTTTAAATGTTCACATTAAAGACATGGGACAAATAAGATTTATGGAATTCTATTTCAGTGCATTTCAATGCTCTAACTTCTGATCCCGTTAGGCTGGGGGGAACAGTGCCAGCAGTAGACTGAAATTTCCCTCCATACTATTTAGTTCCCTTTGGAATACAAATATGTGTTCATTTGGATAACCAATTTCAGTTGCCGGCCCTCTCTAGTCGTGTCGCTTATTTTATCATATATTTAACAAAATTGAACTTTCATATGTTCCACTTTTACTTAAGATTTTTTTGTCAATTCTACTTTTACTGAGTGCTGTTTGGTTTTTTTGGAGCCTTTTACCAATATACAGGAAGAGACATTCCATTATGTGGAACAATCTTACCTTTCTTTTTTCTTCTTTCAACAGGAAAAAATACTCTGCACACACGAACTCACACTTTCTACCCATTACATGGAGAAGGATCATAGCAAACTAATCACGCCAAAAATACCCAATATTTCAGTGTCGATAAGCATTTGTCATCTAAACAAAATCTACAATCAAAAATTACCTTATGACTTGAGTTATATATTGCTTACATCCAATATTATTTTTATGTCAATAGTTTCACAAAACCATACCATTCAATAACTTCAGCCAATACCAATGGCTCTTTATGTGTCCATAGCCACTATCCAACAAAAAATAACAGATGGCTCACAAATTACAACTTTTGACCTTGAACCTTGAGAACCGAATGTTCTTCTTATGACCATCTTTTTTTTTTTCATAATTTAACTTACAAGTTCAACTTCATTTTGCAGGTGCGTTAGTTTATGGTCAGTCTCATTTTTGAGGACTGATTCAAAGTCAAGGTCAATGGTCAAGCCATAGGCTTGGATGTGTGAAATCGGTGTTTTTAGCTATATCTTTCGCATTTATGCGAATTACAGACTTCAAATTTAGCGAGCCTGGTCGACAGGGTCCATGTCATGTTGGTCGGAGTATTGTTCAGATTCATGACCTTGCCTTGACTTTTGAACTAATCTCTTATACTTGCAGCAGGTTATAGTTCAAACACCATGCACCCACAAACTCCGCTTCACAAATTGTGTGTGAAAGTGTATCACCTAAATTAAACGCAAACAGGATGGGGGACAGATTGTGATGGGGGAAGGGAGGGGCGTAAAGAGCTCTGGAACTTGTTCCCCGCTCAGTGCTACTCACTTGTTTTGTCTTGCTTTTCTCTGCTGATGACGTTCGCTGCTGGCCAAGGACGTTTTGTGGCACAGACAGGGGCGACATTTCATGCTGTTTGTCTGGGTAGTCTGAAGGGTGTGCACGCCTCCCCTCCCCTGGCGACACACCCAGACCGTACCCATCGTTCACTCTTTCTGGCTGTGGGCTAGTTTCCATGCTTCTGATGCTGGCAAGGGTCGTCTGCTAACCAATGTAGACAAACGTTTACGCTGTTTGTAGCCCCATTTACGGTTTGGTAAAGGGTGTGTACCCAGGTAAAGGGTGTGTACCCTGTTCAACGGTGTGCATCCTGGTCAAGCGAGTGTACCCCAGGTAAGGGTGTGGCACGGGGCCCGTTCAAACGGTGCATCCTGGTAAAGGGTGTGTACCCAGGTAAAGTGTGTGTACCCTATTCAACGTGTGAATCCTTGGTCCAAGGTGTGTACCCATGTAAGGGTGTGCACGGGCCCGTTCGAACGTGTGCGTGCCTGGGTCAAGGGGTGTGGGGAACCCAGGTAAAGGGTGTGCACCCCGTTCAACTATGTGACGCTCCTGGTCACGGGTTGTGTACCCTGTTAAAGGGTGTGTATCCAGTAAAGGGTGTGTACCCCATTCAACGGTGTGCATAATGTCAAGAGTGTGCACCCGGTTAAGGGTGTGTACACCGTCCAACGATGTCACCCTGGTCACGGGTATGTACCCAGGTAAAAGGTGTGGTCCCGTTCAACGGTTTCACCCTGGTCAAGGGTATGTAACCAGGTAAAAAGTGTGTACCCCGTTCAACGGTGTCACCCTGTTGAAGGTAATGACCAGTAAAGGGGGTGTACCCCGTTCCACTGTGTGCACCCTGGTGAAAGGTATGCCCCAGGTAAAGGGGTGTACCCCGTTCAACGGTGTGCATCCTGGTCAAGGTTGTGTACCCAGGTAAAGGTGTGCATCCTGGTAAAAGGTGTGACTCGGTAAAGGGGGTGTACCCCGTTCGAACACCGTGTGCATCCTGGTCCCCAACGTTGTGTACCCTGGTATAAGGTGTGTACTCAGGTAAATGGTGTGTACCCAGGTAAAGGGTGTGCATCCTGGTAAAAGTGTGTACTCATGTAAGGGTGTGTACCCCGTTCAACGGTGTGCATTCTGTTAAAGGGTGTGTACCGGTAAAGGTTGTGTACACCAGGTAAAGGGTGTGTAACCCAGGTAAATGGGGTACCCAGGTAAAGGGTGTGATTCTGGTAAATTGTGTGTACTCGGTAAATTTGTGTACCCCGTTCAACGATGTGCATTCTGGTAGAAGTTTGTGTAGCCCAGGTAAAGGGTTTGTACCCCGTTCCACGGTGTGCATCCTGGTAATGGTGGTACCCAGGTAAAGGGTGTGCATTATGGTAAAGGGTGTGTAACCAGGTAAAGGCTGTGTACCAGGTAAAGGCTGTGTCTCAGGTAAAAGGCTGTGGTACCCAAGTTAAAGGACCCCCTTTGTGTATCCCGTTCAGCGTGTGCATCCTACCCTTCCCAGGGCAGCTTTAACGATAGCGAACTGAGGGTGAGGGGGTGGGGTAGGTAGGGAGCAGGTTATTGGCATCAAACGACAGAATCGTGGATGACGAGACAAGGTTTTTTGTGCCTGTGTACTACACACAGTAGAAGACTTTACTGCATGATCATGCCTCAACAATACAACACGTAACTGAGAAGGAGGTTATTGCGTCATTGTTGTGACCCACATTCTGTGTTGTAATAATTGATTGTGTTGGCAGTGCTGTGTGTGTGTGTGTTGGGTGTTTGTGGGTGTGTGTTGCTTTGTGTGTGTTGTGTGTGTGTGTTTTGTGTGTGTGTTGTTTGATAATTCATTTGAACTCTCTCTCTACCCTCTCACTCTCTCTCCCCTCTCTCTCTCTCTGCCTCTCTCTCCCTCCACTCTCTCTCTCTATCCATGTCCGCTCAGTCCATCTTGTAGTTTCACTATCCAAACTATGTAGAACTAAGCGCAGATCTCATTACGACCCTTTAGTTACGAGAGTGGGGCATGTATCAATGGGTAAAGCATCTTCATTATAAACAATTCACATCTCCACTATGATAATATCCAAGAGAGTGGGTGTGTAACCTGGGCCAAGCATCTCCACTACTATCAACCAATAAAGCCATCTCCCCTATGACAGGTCAATAGAGTGATTCCTGGGTACAGCATCTCACTATAACAAATACACAGGCTCAATGGGGAGATGTGTGTTTAATGTGTGGGTGTGGGTTGTGCGCAGTTTGCTAGTTCTTTTAATCGTCGATGAAAGTGGGGGCGGTGCCGAAGCTAGTGAGCAGGTTTGCTTAGTTCTTTTCATAATCGTAGTATGAAGTGGCGGTGCGAAGCGTAGTGAGCATGTTTGCTGTTGTTTAGAATCGTAGATTAAGGGTGGTGGTTTCGAAGCGTAGTGAGGCAGGTTTGCTAGTTGTCCAAATCGTAGTGATGAGTGTGGTGCGAAGCGTAGTGACGTGAGCAGGTGAGCGCAGTGAGCGTAGTGGCATTTGCTAGTTGTTCATTCAATTCTACAACTTTAATTTCATCTTGTGTGGAATTAAATGTTCGATCACAAGGCCGATAGACAATACTAAAAACATTCAGATGACATCAATCGAAACACCACAGTTAAGACAATAACATGCATATAACATCATCAAGGAATTAAATAAATAGGGGAGAGAATTTGATTAATTACTGTTAAAAACTGAAGAACGTACACTCCCTAAAAACACTAATATTTTACCTAAAATAG
>CM065710.1:30862236-30932236 GCA_017654935.2 Phymorhynchus buccinoides
TTCCTTCCAGGAATCCAAATCAGCTTATATTCTAAAATAGATGCGTTATGAATGAATTGAAAGTTAACTTCAAAATGAGTTGAGTTTAAAGTGGCCATATCTTCTACTTTTTACTTTCACCTTCGGCTCGTGGAAAAAACATGTGTGGTTTTGAAATCATGAAAAAGAAAAAGATATTTTTTTCTTTCAGAAGAGATAGAAAGAGTAGGAAAGTCAGATACACTATTATTTAATACCATCTATCGCCTAATCTTAAAAGGCCCTAAGCGCATACAATAATTAAATGAATAAACCATCACCATATAAATAAAGAAACGACAAAAAATATATTATACACACCGCGCCGGCCGCACATACGCACGCCACTAAACACAGACACACGCACGCACTAACAACACGCACGCACGAAGCAGACACCACACACAAACACTCACACGAACTCACCCACCCACACACACATCCACACACACGCACACGCAACACGCAACACACACGCGCAAACAACACGCTGCAACAACACACGCGGATGGAAGGGGCACAGTACTATGAAAAGGAAATATAGCAGGCTATGATGTGAAAAGAGTAGTTTTGAGAGAGACTTAAATGAAAGAAAAGAGTGGGCCAGAACTGAGAGGCAAAGGGAGTTTATTTTCCAAGGAGGAGGCCGGAAGATTGAGAAGGAGGCGTTCCCTACGGGTCTTGGTGCGGTAACGAGGGATCTGGAGTAGAGAATTGTCAAAGAGGAGCGAACTTCTCAGAAGGTGTGGTAAAAGTTCAGAAGATCAGCGAGATAAGAAGAGCCAGACCATGCATGGATTTGTAACAGCGCATAGAGAGCTTGTATTCGTATACGCTTCCGGACAGGAACCGGAAGAGATTCTAGCATTGGGTCGAGTGAGATATTTTGGAACACCTCAGTCAAGGTGAATCAGCATATTGTATCTGAATTTTCTGCAATTTAGCAGAATATTTTGTGGGCCCAGCGAAGAGATTGCGTAGTCTAAGATAAAAAAATAGGCTGAATGTCTCCCAGAGATACCTCCGAGTACTGAAAACCAGATAGTCGAGCAACGGAACTTATTCAGCTTGACTTGGTTTGTGTGTGTGTGTGTGTTTGTTGTGTGTGTGTGTGTGTTATGTGTTGGGAGAGTGTCTATAATTGTTGTCCCCCTCTATTTTGTGGCCTGTTGTGTCTGTGAGCGCGCACAACACCACAGAGTATGACCATTTGTCTCTTCAAGAAAATATATATGATATTATAACTCTCTCCCGCACCCGCCGCGCTCAGCAACACCCACACCACACACACCACAACATAACCACACACTCACACTCGCACACACAAACACACAACACACACACACACTCCCACACACACACACCAACCGCCCTCACACGCACAACAAAACATAGCGCACGCACCCACACGCACACACACAACACACACCCACAGCGCACCCCACACACACGCACGCACACTCACGCACAACGCACACACACACACACACCAAAACACACACACACACACATTGAGCTGTGTAGGCGCCAATTGCTGGTTGTGATTACAATCGTTCTCCTTCTAACGTGACCAAGACCAAGGAGATGGCTGTCCGACTCCGCAGGAAAGCCACCCTAGCCGGATCCACTGGTCCAAAGGAGAATGAGTGTAGATGGTGGACCGTTTATCCTGGATCCATCATCGACCGCAAGTTATTCCCCCCTACTAGTTATATTTCCCAATGTCCCTATATGTGTCCCTGTGGATCACGGATGAAGTTAAATGCTACATTTCGTCGACAGCAAGCTTGACTGGTCCGCCAACTCCCAGGCCCTGCTCAAGACCAGCGCCTCTTCTTCCTGAGGAAGCTGAATATTTGCGTTGTGCCACAGTGGAGTCACTCCTCACCTTCAAACCTTCTCGCACTTCGGCAGCCTCAAGGACACGACAGAGGCCAAACTATCGAAGATTAACAAATTTCAGATGGCAGGCTTGATCGATGCTCCTGTTTGCAGCCTTCTGGAGGTATTCGGGGAAAAAAAAGGAAGGGCAGTTAAGGCTTTTGAGGGCACCAGGGGGGACTCGCATCCACCCAGCGTTGAGGTGACGATTATGGGGCACTCATTCTTGCTCCAGTACTTTACTTAGATTTTTTCCTGAATAGATGTGCAGCCGCTAATAGTTTTCACATATTTTATTCCATCATGAGTCTTTGCCTCCTTAGCATGCATTCAAATCATTCCCTTAGGATGTATTACGCTCGTGCCCTTGTTTTTTCTGTATTGTTTTATTTGTTCTTTTTCTGTCTAATATTTTTTTCTTGTTTCGCGGTTCCTATGTGTGTGCTTATATTTCGTCGTTCATGTATTGTCTGTTCGTTTCGTGTGTGTGTTCGTTTATATATCGTTGTACATGGGGGTCACTGCCAAAGTACCATCCAACATCTTAAGCCGGAGGCCTGAAGCCTGAACCCACTGTGTGAGTGTTTACAGGCACAGAATCTCTTTTGTGTGTGTGTGTGTGTTGTGTGTGTGGTGTGTGTTGTGTGTGGTGTGTGTGTGTGTGTGAGAGAGCGAAGAGAGAGAGAGAGAGCGAAGAGAGAGAGAGAGTGGTGTGTGTGTTTTGGTGTGTGTGTGTGTGTGTGTGTGTGTTTGTTGCCTGGATTGGTTTTGCCCAGTGCTTCCTAGTGTTTAATTTTGCATAAAAAACACAAATATGTGGAGAATGGTTTATTATGGATAAAGTTTGTGAATAATTGCGTCCTTATTATTCTTATTTATTGTTTTAACGCGCATGTATATGCAAGATTTTCCTTTATTAATGATTGATTGACAACACAGACACAAGCACCCCACACACAGGCACACACACCCCAACAACACACACAACACACACACACACGCGCGGGCGCATGCGCGTACCACTCACACACTCAGATGAGTGACAGAGAGAGAGCGTCAGTAGTCATGAAAATCTTATTTGTTAGGCCACGCATGACAACAACAAAATGACATTACATTACAACGTGGAGGCGAGAGAGAGAGAGAGAGAGAGAGAGAAAGAGAGAGAGAGAGAGAGAGCGAGAGAGAGAGACATGACAGTATAGAGATAGAGAGGAAGAGAGAGAGAGAGAGAGAGAGAGCGAGAGAGAGAGAGAGAGAGAGATTGGAGATAATGTGTGGTGTTTTTGACCACAGAATCACCCAAGCTCTTCCTTCTTCTATCATCATCAGGAGTTCTGATGTTTCATTGTCCTCCCAGGCTTGTAAATGTGACGTGACTTTTGATTCCAACCTTTCTTTCAAGCAGCATGTCGCAAATGTCTGTAAGGCAGTCTATTTGGAAATTCGTAAAATCAGCTCGATCAGACACTTCTGTGAATGCCCAAAATGTACCAATTGCCCTAAATGTACCAATTGGTACATTTTTGGGCAACATGTCCGCCCAAATGTTGCCCAAAATATATCAAAATTGCACATTGGTACATTTTGGGAAGTAATGTTGCCCAAAATGTACCAATTATTTTGGGCAATTGGTACATTTTGGGCATTCACACACTTCCTTTCAACTAAGGCTACAAAAACGCTGGTCTGTTCGTTAGTTATCTCAAGACTGGACTACTGCAACAGTTTCTTGGGTGGCTCACCAAAGTTTCTACTGGACAATCTACAGAAGGTCCAGAATAGTGCCACCAGACTTGTTAGCAGGTCATCTAGACAGTCTCTCCACTGGCTTCCTATTCAGAGTCGCATTGATTATAAGCTGCCTTCCACCTGTTTCTCTTCTGTCTCTGGTACTGGACCACAATGTCTTTGTGACATCCTCCACATCTACACCCCGTCCCGCCAACTTCGCTCCTCATCACCGTTCTTTCTCCTTTCAACTGCCCACTGTCTGTAATGTGCTTCCCATGAATGTCAGACGTTTGCCTTCAGCTTCTTCTTTCAAATCAGCAGTGAAGAGCAACTTCTTTCAACAGTTATAATTCCAGCCTACTCACCCATCCTTCGACCCAGTTTAGAAAATAAAGAAATATAAAGTTGCGCAAATAGAAAAAAGGACACTATTTGCAGACTGCATAATTATAGAATTTACGAGAAAAAGGCTGGAGACAGTGACTGATATCCACCCCCATCTGTTGCAGCTTCCCAAGAAACAAAACCCACACCGCAAGAGCACGTATGTGTGAAGTAAGTCCAGGTAAGCAGTGCATGTTGGCAATATGACTACCTCACTGTTTCTGCTACGTAACAACAAGGACCGTGTGTTGATGCGTGCGAAGAGCATACACTAATGCGATGTTGTGTGTTCGATCCATGAGAGGAGTTTGGAGCTGGTGTTTCGATGGGGAAGCGCTTAAATCCACTTTTTAATAGTTTTTAACATTTCAACTCGATTGTGTCTCGCATGAAAATCCAAACTTATTGGTATTATAGTGTATGCCATTCGCCATCATGAATTAGTCAATAATATTCGCTCATCGTTTTACTGCGTTTCCATACATATACTGTTATTTGTTTTGCAATCGCAAGCCTTCTTTCAAACCACGTTCTACGACACTGCATTCTATTTTCCAGGCATTAAAACACACACGTGAATATGTTCTGTTGCTAAATTGCTGTGAGCAAAATAGTCTCATACTTGTTTTTTGTGAAAGAGAAAGTAAACTGTACCATTAATTAGACAAAGGGCCTGCTACACGACATACGATTCGTTGTCAATGTGATGCGATTTTGACGATGCGATTCACGGTTCACGTGAACATACTTCTGTCTAAAACTAATTCTACTACTTTCGTTCTATGTACTCAAGTAGAACCCAATACACGAATTTTCGCAGTGAATCGTGACTCACATCGTCACAATCGCATCGTATCGTATGTATTTGTAGCGGGCCCGTAATTCTCTCACCAGGACATCCGGTTTATGTGTGTATTGTAACCAAACACTGGAGATTGTCAAAAACAAATCGACATAATTATTAAGTTTTTGGTGAACACAAGTCATAGTGGCCATGGTGTTGCAACATCACCGAAGTGTCATCCACGTGAAATATAGTACTATAAGTTGTGTAATTATATCCCAGATGGATGATTGTTTCTAACAAGTAGCACTTATTCTGACTGATTCTGCCTGTGTAATCCGTGTCGGCTTCAGTGTGGACTGGTTCTGTCTGTGTGCTCCATGTCAGCTTCAGTGTGGACTGATTCTGTCTTTGTGATCCATGTCAGCTCAGTGTGGACTGGTTCTGTCTGTGTGATCCATGTCAGCTCAGTGTGGACTGATTCTGTCTGTGTGATCCATGTCAGCTCAGTGTGGACTGTTTCTGTATGTGTGATCCATGTCAGCTGAGTGTGGACTGAATCTGTCTGTGTGATCCATGTCAGCTCAGTGTGGACTGATTCTGTCTGTGTGATCCATGTCATCTCAGTGTGGACTGATTCTGTCTGTGTGATCAATGTCAGCTCAGTGTGGACTGATTCTGTCTGCGTGATCCATGTCAGCTCAGTGTCGTCTGATTATGTCTGTGTGATACATGTCAGCTCAGTGTGGACTGATTCTGACTGTGGTCCATGTCAGCTCAGTGTGTACTGATTCTGTCTCTGTGTGATCCATGTCAGCTCAGAGTTGACTGATTATGTCTGTGTGATCCATGTCAGCTCCGTGTGGACTGACTCCTTGGGGGTTTTGTCTGTGTGATCCATGTCAGCTCATTGTCATTTACTGTACAATCAAGACAGCGAGCTAATCACAGATCTCCCACATGCCAGTAAGTACATTCACACACACAGATACACAGACACGCGCACGCACACGCACACGCGCCCACACACGGCACGCACACGCACGCACACTCACTCAGACGCACTCTCTCTCTCTCGCGCGCGCACAAACTACCCACACACACCACACACACACACACACACACACACACAAACACCACACACACCACACACACACACACACACACCACACCCAGACACCCACACACACACACACACACAACACGACCCATGTTCGCCGCGTGCATAAAACCAGACACGAATTACTAATGAAAGCTGCAACGTTAGCAGCAGCATCATAATCAGCTGCAGCAACAACAGTCTGTTGTAACAGCAACGACGATGAAAACAACAATAACGGACAAACACACACAAGCATTCACCTACGATGACATCTGTGCGCACCACCACCTTCATCTACGATTATAAACAACCAGCAAACCTGCTCACTACGCTTCACACCACCACCTTCATCTACGATTATAAACAACCAGCAAACCTGCTCACTGCTCTTCGCACCATCTCATTCATCTAACGACTACGAACAACTAGCAAACCTGCTCACTACGCTTCGAATCACCCACCTTCATCTAACACTATTAAACAACTAGCAAACCTGCTCATCACACTTCACACCACCACCTTCTTCTATGATTATAAACAACTAGCAAACCCGCTCACTATGCTTTGCATGCGTGCGCACGCACTACAGATAACACACATGACGCAGGCACGCGCACGCACACACACGACACACACACTACAATGCACGCACAGCACGCACACGCCTGCCACGCACGCACGCACGCATACGTGCGCACGCACACGCACACATGAACACACACACAGACACACACACACACACACATACACACACACACGACACACACACACACACACCACCACACACACAACACTACACACTCTCTCTCTCTCTCTCTCTTCTCTCTCTCCTGCTCTCTCTCTGTTTTTCTCTCTCTGTCTGTCTTCTCACTCTCTCTCTCATTCACTCAGATTTCTAGTTCGAGGGAAGTAGCCAGTCCAGCCCGTCAGTCCCTAAACGTACTAACCTTTACTACTACAGCATATGTAATCTTACAGAAAAGTGAATCTTCCTTAGTGGAGATTTGCACTGGGGTTTCAGATTTTGCATGTGACAATCCGGATATCCTGATACACCACCACACACAATTTGAAAGCGTTTAATGTGTATCGTGTTTCATGAGTTCACAGGGCGAAAAATCGAACAAACACTACAGACATCAAATCGGTTTTATTATGTCAGTTATAGGATGAATGCTCGCAATGCATAGAAATTGGATGAAATAAATGAACGAACAAACGAACGAACATCAAATGATTAACGCAGTTATTTGGTTTCTTTATTTCAAGTTTCCTGCCCCCCCCCCCCCCCCTCAACCCACACACAATCACACGCACACAGATAAACTGATGCATACCTGGCCACGAGCTTTATTCTATCAACCAATACAACAGACACCGAATGATGTAGCTTCCGTTCAAAGTGATTCATCCCGTTGATTTTGATCCAGTTACTATTGGAAAGATGATCTAAAATTCCAAGATCTTCACTGTTCTTTGTTCCCTGCATTATGTTTTCATCATTTCCATGGAATGTCTCCACTGTTCTTTGTTCCCTGCATTATGTTTTCATCATTTCCATGGAATGTCTCCACTGTTCTTTGTTCCCTGCGTTATGTTTTATCATTTCCATGGAATGTCTCCACTGTTCTTTGTTCCCTGCATTATGTTTTCATCATTTCCATGGAATGTCTCCACTGTTCTTTGTTCCCTGCATTATGTTTTCATCATTTCCATGGAATGCTTTGTGATAATTATTTACGACAACATTGAAGACCATGTCAATTCAGTCAGCATTGTAGAAACACTGATGGATTTCAATTAACACTTCAATACAATTTAACAGATACAAGATGATGATTAATAAACTTCTGTTTTGCTTCCAAAAGAAAATCTGACGAGTAGGATAAACATTAATACAACTTGGGAAAAATACGTTAGTGCGTAGTCGAATACGAAAATCACCAGTGATACACAACAGCAAGTGAATCAAAACATGAAAATGCCGCAGATTGCAAACTGAAGTCCTAACAGTTTTTCATGACTGAAAATGCATAACATCACCGAAAGAAGAGCATTTGTAAATTAAAAAGCATTGATGCTCAACAAGATAATGCCAACATTCAATAATCAGTCATTTATAGTTAATGGCGAATGTCACTTCTTGAATACCGTGTGATTTACTAAACGAAACAACATATATTCAAGGAAGGCGGAGGTAACCCACAAGAACATAGCTGGTGTGTAGACGTAGACAATGATCACGACACCAATACATTCTAACTTCAAAATGAAAAGTTCAGAGATTGTAAATGTCTGATGATAAGCATAAAACATTTTGGTAAGGACACTTGACGTCATAGCATGGCGGTTTGAAATTGTAACCTTGTTTAAGGGATGTTCAGTAAGTAAGAGTGAAGCTGTGGAGTGAAGGTGTCTAAAACAAAATAACCTCTTTCACGAGTGGACTAAGGGAAGGCATTTTTTATTGGAATAGTAGAAAATTCACAAAAGCCAGAATCCTGCCTTCCAAAGACGTTGATACAATACAGAATGAGAACATAATAAATTACTACATATCGATGGCTTGGAGTATTATTGACGTATTATTGGATTTATTACAAAAACAAATTACTTGTATTAAGCCATGACTGCAGAAATATAGAAAGAGGTTTTTGCTTTTTATATTTAAGCCACCTTTTTTCATACAAGTTATTAGTTTTCGTAATAAGTTCAATAGTATGTCAATGGACTATCTAAAGATAGTCCGTTTTCACTCCAAGCCATCGATACGTTCTGTCGTCTGTACCAAAGATTAAAACGTAGTCAGTGTATTTATGCATATAGCAAAGTAGCAGCAATTTATTTCAAACTTGATGTCCACAATCAGCGAACTTAACTTAACGATGTTGTATATTAGATTTTCAGTTTGGATTATTATGAACCAATCAAATATCCACAGGCACTTCTTCGGGGGTTATTTGTATAATAGATGGATGCATTGCTAAAAGTTTAAAACTATTGAAATGATGCACCTCACTGGTCACAAACGCTTCTGTTTTAACCCTCTAAGTCCAGCACTTAGAAATACTTCACTGAAAATTATGCCACTAAAAATCAACATTATTTTGAACAAATTAGAACAAAAATAATGAAAACATTTTGATTTTGCCTTTTTTAAATTTTATTTGAGCATGTATCGTATACGACATGCCAGGCTTAAGGGACTTGAAAAGTCATAAGGCCTGGTGTATCATATATGATACAATGGGCAAGCTTCGTTGTTTTGCTTTTGTTGTTGTTGCGAAAATGGAAATATTAGTTTTAAGGTTAATTAACACATAAAAACACATTGCAGTTGATGCATTTGACACACGTCGACCCCTGGTAGTGTCCCTGCTGGCAGTGGTCAGTGGACCCCACACAGAGGCAGCCCAGTGATCGGACTCGATGAATCAAAATTATGGTTTTGGTGCCTCTTTGGCGATTCATTTAACTACAATGTCATCAGTAATAAGGTTTTTGCATTATTGATAAGGAGTTGTTAAATGTCCATCTGCATGAAGTGTGCCAGGGTGCCCATACTATCATAAAAACATAAAAATGCATTTTTTCTGAAGTACTTAGATTTTCTTCAAAAACATATAACATAAATGAACCTCGATACTAGTAACGTGGTCAAAATACTACAAACATGCTCCAAAATGTGTTTCTAATTCATAAATACCAGCAATAATTACAATTAACATCTATGATGTTATCACAAATGCCCACAATTATACATATATGTCACATGGCATGTGTGTTAAGGTCTGCCCAATGTGTCATATATGGTACACATGTTTTCTTTAAAATGCATTCCTTTTACCAAGTACATAGATGGAAATGAGCTTCTAGGCAACTAGCATTGTCAAAATGTAATCAAATAAATGTGTGCATGTGAACATAAACTTAAATATATCTATATTTGATGTTACTACGAAGACCCAAAATGGCTAACACATTACACGACAAAACTGCTGTGCACGATGTACCATATATGACACATGTTTTTCAATGATGCACCAAAAGATTGGCATTTCTTTTTGGCTCACGTCCCGTTATGTAAAACAAAGTGAGTCTATTGTATCGTACATGTTCGGTTGTGTGTCTGTGTATATGTGTGTGTGTGTGTGTGTGTGTGTGTGTGTGTGTGTGTGTGTGTGTGTGTGTGTGTGTGTGTGTGTGTGTGTGTGTGTTGCGTCCATGGCCCCGACCTTTAACCTTGACTCAAACCTTAACGTTGTCATTTTCTCTAAACATATAAGGCGTTAGAGGGTTAAAGTTAGCAGGATACTTGATTTTGACGTGAGCCTTCAAGTCACGACGATCAAAGCAGTCAGATACATTGATAAAGAACAAAATAAAGATAATCATTTGTTGCAGAGATTACTGTTGTGCAACCTTTAACCTTGACTCAGTCACACTCTTCAAACTAAAGAAGACACTCACTCTCCACTGAAACTTTAACGTTGTCGTTTTCTCCAAAAAAACATAAGATGTTAGAGGGTTAAAGTTAGCAGGATACTTGATTTTGACGTGAACCTTCAAGTCATGACGATCAAAGCAGTCAGATACATCGATAAGGAACAAAAGAAAGAAAATCATTTGTTGAAGAGATTACTGTTGTGTTGTACCGAGTAGATACTGGAAAGAAGACTCTCCATTAGATATACAAAAACGCTCTTTAAAAAGAAACACAAGACTTCAGGTGTGTACAAATAGGTACATTTTAACGTCGTTAACTTATATTTTCTGTAACAAATGGATGTACCGAGTGTGTGCGTTGACGGCCCGGTTGTTTCGTTTTATTTGCGCCTTAGAGTTTGACAACGGTTGTTCGTGTTCATTCGCACATCATCTCTGCGCATGCAATACTTAGCCTATCGCACTTCCGGCAACAAGGCCTAGGCCTAGAGAATAAGAGATCACGCCTTACCTCATAATCAAGACGACGTACCTAACATTTAGCCCACATTCATTTCAGTCTTGAAAAAAAATATACGGAAAATCCAGTGTTCATCGATTTCACTATGTTTTTCTGAAAGCTTGGTCAATATGCTTTTCAATTTTACTTGTTTGCCAAAAATAAAAATAGGGCTCCACTATGTTACATGCGCATATATAAACATACATATAATTAAATTTTAAAGAAAGGGGTAGGGGTAATTTAATGCACAGAAATAATTTAATTTACACAGTAAAATAACAATTATTTCTGTTTTCAGATGCACAAGTGTCTACATAACAGTATTCTCTCTATACAGGCATGGGAATTCCCATGCCTGCTATAGTAATAAAAATCAGACGTGAGCCTTGAAGGCTTTGCCTCTTGTTTTAGATTAGGATGGGTTTTGTTAGCAATGGTTTGGAATTGCTGGAACGTGTGAGATATCGAACGGGAATTGGCTAGTAAAACTCCATACACAGCATGGGAAAGCAAGGATATCAACTAGGACCACGTTTATTGTCTTGTGAAAGGTACTTGGTGGTTCCTGTTGTAGCTGCAGCTTTCATTTCGTTATTAGGAGAGGATAAATGTTATGTATAATATATGATGTGTGTGTCCCGAGAGGGTTAACAGTGATTTTCATGACTTGGGTCTGATATTCTCCGTTAGTGAAAGATATAATAAGAAACTAGACTAAACACAAAAGAAACATTTCACCATTGTTGTGTACCGTTAGCCCCAAGGCAAAACGTCAAGCTGAATGCGGGTTCCACAGCAATAAATCACAGCAGTAGTGAATGAAGAGATTTAAAAGCAACAAAGCGGATACATCATTCCTTGTAAAAGGCCATAAATCAGAGAGACCGTAGTTACTGTAAACAAGTTTCCTGCATGTTTGCAAGTACGCGGCCACACACATAATCGCATTCTTGTGCACACAATTGGCCCTCTCTCTCTCTCTCTCGCTCTCTCTCTCTCTCTCTCTCTCTCTCTCTCTCTCTCTCTCTCTCTCTCTCTCTCTCTCTCTCTCTCTCTCTCTCTCTCTCTCTCAATATCTCTCTCTCTCTCTGTCTCTGTCTCTGTCTCACTCCCTTTCTCTTTTACACACACTCACACACACACACACACACACACACACACACACACACACACACACACACACACACACACACACGAAAGCACATGGCTCACGCACATGGCATGTTTCATTCTACAGGCTATATAAGGTTCCTCTTGCTTGCTAATCGCTACTGTTACCTTCACAAAGTTTAAGATATGCAGAGTACATGTGTACATAAAACTTACAAAGGTGTGATACATTTTGATGAGCAGCTGATCAAGGACAATAGGAACATGACAGACACAACCGTAATGCTGTTGGCTTGGTGCATATTAGTGCTTGAATGTGATTAAATCAATTAACATATAAATAACCTAATTAAATAAATAAATAAAATTAAATAAATTTTTAAAAAGAAAACAAGAAAAAAAAGGAAAAAAGAGAAGAGAAATAAATGAAAGAAAATGAACAAAAAAACAAAAGACGAAAAATAGTGGAGGGAAAAAAATAACAAAAAAAATAACTACTGGATTTTGCTTGCTACAAAGCGCCCCTAATAAGGCGCACCCCTCTCATTTTTACAGAAAATGTAGATGTTGTTATTATGTGGTATAAGTGAGCAAACAAATTATACAATGACGTTCAAAAGTTGACATACCAACGGTGCTTGCTTCTCTGTTACCCAAACAAATTAGCGCACACACACACACACAGTCACTTCTGTTCTCATATAATTAAGTTCTGGGAATCTCTCTCTCTCCCTCTTACACTCACACACACACACACACACACACACACACACACACACACACACACACACACACACACACACACACACACACACACACACACACGCACGCACGCACGCACACGCACGCACGCACACACGCACACGCACACACACACACGCACGCACGCACACACACACACACACACACACACACACACAAACATGAAAAAAATGACGTTCAGAAGTTGACATACCAACGGTGCTTGTTTCTTTGTTACCCAAACAAATTAGCATCAAAGGAAGAATGAAAGGCCACAAGAAGAAAAACACTCTATGTATATAAGCAAGAACCAGGGGGCATACGTATGTGCATGCGTACTGTATTAGCCGACCAGTGCACTTAGTGATAGAGGTTGAAACTGAATAGATTATGCTTGATTTTTGAGTGTCCAACGTTTGTAAACTTTTACAGTTTGTGCTCGTTTTGCAACTGTAGCTTTTACAAATATCGACACATTTTGATAATATTTGGCACACTTGTTCACAATCAACATACCTAGTGTTTGTTGTGTCAACATTGTAAACGATGCCTTAGTTTTGAAGTTATTGCATCTGAAATTATAAACATAACGAGGAACACATAATGGAAAATACTGATAACGCATTAAAAAAAGAACCAGAACAGTTATAAAAAAACACTGAAATGACAAAAGCTTCATATTATTTGTTTTACCATTATTTCAACTTATCGGATCTAACACGCTAAAACCGAAGGAGGAACACTTGCAAAAATGAATGATTATTAAAGCATTTTTTAAATATGCAAAAGTATTATTATATTTAATAAAACTAAGCTCCATTGCAATAACTCAGTAGTTTCTGGAATGCTGCATGCTCTTGACATATTCCCGCCAAATTTGAAGTCCGTGACTGAAGAATTACATGACATGTAAAAATAAGAACAACATGTTTTGGTTTTAAGACTGCACCTTACTATCCGTGCCCCTGTCTACTCCTCCCTCTCTCTATGCACAAAGGTTCACGGGTTTGTGCATTGGTTCATGAGATCTAAGAGGGTGAAGACAAACGGAGACATGTCTGCAACTCGGCGACACCGGTTTGGCCAATGTCTTGCATTCGTTTGACTACACCAACAGAGAAAATCTGAACTGATTTCATGCGGTAGTTCACAGGATATAAGGGTGAAGAGAAACAGGGACATGCCTGCCACTCGGCGACATTTAACTCCTCCCTCTGAAGTGCTTCTGTCAAGCACAAATGTGGAAAATATGACTAGAGCGCCCATTGTTAGACCCCAACCACTGTCAAGGTCTACTGAAATCCTTGACCTTGACCTTTGATCGGTACCCCATCATCAGAATTGCCACAAGCCACGGCTCTACATGCCCAGTTTGAAGAATGTAAATCCAACAGTGTAGAAGATAATAATAATTATGGTCCCTCAACGAAATTTATAAGGTTTCTAAGGTCATATGTTAAGGTCAAGGTCACTAGTTTGATAATTTATGCACGGATCTCTTCCTCTGTTTGTGATACACCACCACACCAAATTTGAAGCAATTCTGTCAAGCAGTTAGGGAGATGACCTTGGGACAGACAAAAAAACCCAAAAAAAACAAGTGGAGTGGCAGACATGTCAATTGCTCGTTTACCCTGTACCTGCCTGCCCCCCCCCCCCCTACCTCCCCCCCCCCCCACACACACATCTCAGCCCACCTGTAATTGCAAAAATGTAAAACATATTGCTAAAACACAAATTTGACACCTCCAAGGCCTACATCTTTGAGTCTGTGACCTACGGTCAATATTCTTGATCTTGACCTTGACCTTTGTCACGAGGCTTCAAATGTCTGCCACTGCAGTCCATAGGTAATGCTAATCAAGAATATATGAGGTTATAAAGGGTGAACGCCCACTCGTGTTTGAACTACACTGACTGATAATAAAAGAGACAGGGTCAGAAGTCAAGGTCAAGGTCATCAAGGTCATCAATGCTTTGTTCCACACATGACCTTGCTGCAGTCTGCCTTTCTTGCCAAACTCAAAGACTGTCACAGCAAAACAAATGTGAAGATGTGGCTACATTGAGTCTTACCAAAAGCCACTGCATCTATATAGCAAGTTTCAACAGTGTATGACCACAAATGTCAAATATGTGTAGAAAGAAAATTCAGTTTTCAAGGTCAAACTCCAAGATCAAGTTCACCACGATTATAATTGTTCTGTTGGACTATCTCTACACATTGACAACAATTCAGTTTTCAAGGTCAAACTCCCAAGGTCAAGGTACCACGATAATAATTGTTCTGTTGGGCTATCTCACATTAGCGCACAAAATTTGAAGCGATTCTGTCAACTGGTCATCGAGATACATCTCGGACATGAAATATATAGCGCAAAGAAGGAGATTTCGGTATTCAAGGTCAAAGTCAGCACGCCAACAATTTATGTTTGGGTGTCTTCTATTCTAAGTCATGCACTACCAAACAACGTTTGAAGCCATTCTATCAAGCAAACATGTAAACAATAAAGCTAAAACATCAAATTTTAGACCCCAACCACTTTCAAGGTCTACTGATGTTCTTGACCTTGATCTTGACCTTGATCGCTTCCCCATATTGAGGACCACGACAAACCAATGCACCTACATGCCAAGTTTGAAGTCTGTATTTTTTCCTCCCTCTCTCTCTCTCTCTCTCTCTCTCTCTCTCTCTCTGTCTCTCTCTCTCTCTGTGTCTGTCTCCCTCTCTCTCTCCCTCAATTATTTCTGAATCATGTCCATTGTCCTTATCAGTCCATATCCGCTGATTTTTTTGGTCTCACAGTCTAAGACATGCACTACCCTGATGTCGCTCATTCCGAGGCTCTACCGTGGACGCCACCCCATATTGTCCTGTTGCAGGACCCCTAAACCAGCGGTCCATGGGAGCGATCAATGTAAGGCCGTCCAGAGGCAGCCCCCAGAGGAGACACATAGCACTGCTTCTGGGTCTCTTCGGTGAAGTTCAGTGGAGCCTGTTCTGATCCAACATACGCAGGACACCACATACTAAGCCCCCTACTGACGACAATCGCGGAACCAGCGTCAGTGAGGTCCTCCTCCGAGGGCACCACCACGTTCGTCCAACGACAGCTCCCATGAATCCCCCAATCCCGTTGACCTCAACCCATACGCACCAGGAGCGACAGAAGCCTGCCAAGCGTGGGATATGAAACAATATACCGATCTACAAGTAGTGCTAAAGAGGACGGCAAGCGTGTGATATAAAACAATATCTTGACATATTATTTGCGTATTTTAAAGGTGTAAGAATACACGTTGCTATTAGAAACTTAATGTCACAGTTATATATCTTCACATATAATTACCGTCTTGTCAACGCGAGCTGTTCCTACCAAACCCAGAATTGGACAAGCTGTGCAGTGTTACCTCTAGGATTCATTCAGCACTGACAACAACATTTAATGCTGATACACAACGAAGATTCATGGTTCGACTGAATCAACAGTGCCAGCTGTCACAGATCTACACAAACCATTCTGTGCGTGCCACTTGAAACGTCTAGCCGTGGATCTAGGCCTAGGCTACTCAACTCCATGACCATATTCGATATTAGCAGACGATTCGAGCTATGCAATTTTGGCACAGGGAGAGTCCATGTTGATAATGTAGACGCAGTACTGTCTCAAAAACAGCTCGAATTCATCTTCAGTCCGGAAATAAAAATGAGCCGACTGAACCTGTGCGAAGAGCTACCGCACCTCCGTTAAAAAATATGATGGGGTGGTAAGGGTAAAGGATTGGGATAAGGAGGAGTTGATATGGAAATGTGGGTGATGATGAGCACACACCATGCAGGCCAGGAACATATAGAGGAAACCAGACAGTTGTTTGCTTTTGTTTATTTACTAGGAAAGATAGCTAGGAAAACAGTGCAGAGATTACATCCTGCAACAACATAAAATATACACACATAAATATAAACAAGAAATAACAATGATTAAGTATGATTGTAGGCCTTGCGCCATATCACTCAATGTTAAAATAACATGAGGTAATAGACAGTCACAACAGTGGAAGGAGCTCACTGTATGACTTAAATAGCATGATTAAACTGACACTGACACAAACCTAGCTGGGGTTTGGAAACATAACATAGGTCGGTTTTGCCTGACCCTATGCTTGCTTAACTCATACACAAACATTTGAGTTCATGTGAGTTAACCCAAACCAAGTATTGTAACACTGACATCATCAGATGCTATGTTACTAAAAATAGACTGCACATCAAAGTAAGCTGAGTGAGATCAGTTTTTAGTGGAAAACTGACTAAAGACAAATGTAGGCCTATTGATAGTTTATCATTGAAGTAGCAAGAAACTCAGTCAAAAGGAATGCCTTATTAATATTATAGTAGCAGTATTAACACAACGGTTAATCATACAATACATAGCTATCACACAATGGCTATTCACATTGTGTGAAGCAATGGCACAATAGAAAACAGGCCTGTGTGTGGTGAAATGTGGCTACTACAGTAGGCTTAGCACACACACACACACACACACACACACACACACACACACACACACACACACACACACACACACACTATAGTAGGCCTATGGCTGAAGCAGTGCAAAGTAGGCCTACACACATAGCATTGTATAAGCCTAGACAAATAATTTATTTATTCATTTATTAAGAAGATTTATATAGCGCATACCTTTAAGCTCTATGCGCTTTACAATATCATTAGAACATTAAAACCATGAATAAAAGGCATATATAATTACACGCGCACAAGCACACACACACACACGCGCGCATGCATACACATGCGCACGCGCAAGCAAAACACATGCAGAGCATAATCATAGACATTATATATGCATATCATTGAAAGAAGAAAATCAAAGACGTATATGTACAGACATACCCATGCAAGCAATCCAAAATATAAATTGTAAGAAAAACATATGCAGCAATAATTTAAATCCTTAAAACTTAAAACATATTAAGCACCCATAACAATTATTGTTTTCATTAAATTACGTAAGAACTTAATAATAGAAATTACATATACGATGTGTTCTTGAAAGTACGCGCAAGAAAGTGCGCAACGTACACACTCACACACTCTCTCTCTGTCTGTCTCCCCCCCCCCCTCCCTCTCTCTCTCCCCCCCCCCCCCCTTCCTCTCCCTCCCCCTCCCTATTTTACCCTCAATAAAACATTCGTATTTCGTATTTAACCCCTCCCTCTCGCCCCCCCCCCCTCTCTCTCACACACAGACACGCACACACACACTTTCACACAGACACACACACGCGTACGCACGCACAGACGTACACATGGAAGTACAAATAACAATACAAAAGTGTACATGCAAAAGAGATGTCACAGCAACATTACAAACAATTAAAAGGCAATTTAAAAGAAAACAGTGATGGGTGTTGGGGACTCGTAGAGACGGAGAGAGAGAGAGAGAGAGAGAGAGAGAGAGAGAGAGAGAGAGAGAGAGAGAGAGAGAGAGAGAGAGAGAGAGAGAGAGAGAGAGAGAGAGAGAGAGAGAGAGGGGGGGGGGGAGGACGAGAGAGAGAAAGAGAGAGAGAAAGATAGAGGGGGAGAGAGAGAGAGACAGAGAGAGGGAGAGATAGAGACATACGAGAGAGAGAGAGAGAGAGAGAGAGAGAGAGAGAGAGAGAGAGAGAGAGAGAGAGAGAGAAGAGAGAGAGAGACAGAGGGAGGGAGAGAGAGAGACACACACACACAGAGAGAAGAGACAAGAGGGAGGGAGAACACGAAAACTCGTTTAGCTATCAGCTACGTGAAAATATCTCCAGTAGCATGCACTAGCACTAGATTGGTTCACATGTACCACATAGCCATACATCTACCCATCCACCCTCACGTGCGCGCACACACACACATACCCCCCCCCCCCCCCCCCCCACCCCCCCCCACACACACACACACACACATCCCACCCACACACATGTGCGCGCACACATAAGTTGCACACAAACACACGCACGCATGTACATGCACATACATTCACGCACACATGCACACGCACAAGTGCGCATAGTCAGAGAGGGGGAGAGAGAGCTGGGGAGACAGAGTAAGAGTAATTTTCATTCAAGATTGTGGGACTGCCTGAAAAGATGAGTTTTGAGTGCAGTTTTGAACTGAGGAAGTGTGTCTGAATGGCGTGCGGCATGGGGAAGTATGTTCCATATTTTAGGGGCAAAGAAAGAGAAAGCTCGGTTTCCATAGGTCTTAGTTTTGGTTCTTGGCAGGGTAAACATTCTGTTGTCAGAGGAAGAGCGGAGTTGTCTAGAAGGAGTGTAGACATGCAGAAGGTCGGAAAGATAGGCAGGAAAGTAGGGATCGGTGAGAGATTTGAAGCACAGAGAGGAAGTGTTGTGACATATTCGGGCAGGGATTGGTAGCCAGTGTAACTGATGTAGAAGAGGCTGTGCATGTTCCTGTTACTTTGCCCTAAAGACTAGACGTCCAGCTGAGTTTTGAACTTTTTGGACTTTGTCAAGAAGATACTGTGGAATGCCTGAGAGCAGGGAATTGCAATAATCAAACTTGGATAGAACGAGAGAACAGACAAGTGTTTTGGATGCATCGAAAGTGAGTAAGTGGCGAATGCTGCTGATTTTCCTGAGTTCGTGGTAAGCTGAGCGACATATGTTGGAGACGTGTTTGTCCATGCATAGTGTGTTGGAGAAAGTGACCCCTAGGTTTTTTGCAGTGGAAGAGAACTTGATGCATGTGTCACCGACTGAGATAGAGGAGGGGGTTGAGTTAGGCAATGGTTTGTCATGTGAGTGAATGAGCAGGGCTTCGGTTTTGTCCTCATTGAGTTTCAGTTTGTCTGACCTCATCCAGTGTCTGATGTCAGTGATGCATGCCTGCATGTTGTTGATGGTGTCTTGAATCTGTTCTGGTTCTGAAGAGGCATGCAGCTGTGAGTCGTCAGCAAAAGACTGACTTGGGATGTTGTGCTGGGCTGTGATAGATGTGAGGGGCTTGGCATACAAAGTGAAAAGGACAGGGCCCAAAACGGACCCTTGTGGGACACCACACTCTAGAACTGAAGGTTGGGAGTCGTGTTTTTTGGTATAGACAGTCCGTGTTCTGTTGGTCAGGTAGGATGAAATGCACTGAAGTACTGTGCAGAGATGCCGTATGCATGAGAGAGACGATCAATGAGGATGTGTGATCGATTGTGTCGAATGCTGCTGATAGATCTAGTAGAGTGAGAACAGAGATATCTCCAGAGTCAACAGAGTGAAGGAGGTCGTTCATGACTTTGAGCAGAGCTGTTTCTGTGCTGTGAGAAGGGCGATAAGCAGACTGAGAGGCAGGGAAAATATTGTTGCTGTGCAGATACTCAGAGAGCTGGAGGAGAACCATATTTTCTGTGATTTTGGACAGGAAACACAGGTTGCTGACAGGGCGATAGTTTTTGAGGTTGTTTGATTCAAGAGTTGGCTTTTTGAGGAGTGGTGTAACAATTGCTTGTTTAAATATATCCGGGAAAGTGCCTGACTGCAAGGATTTGCTGATGATAGAGGTCAGAGCAGGGAGGAGCACATCAACACATTCAACCAAAAGGGGTGTGGGGATTGGGTCCAGTGCATACGTCTTTGGCTTTGACTTGACAATGACTGTCTTAACCTCCTCTTCTGTCACAGGGTGAAAGGCACAAAAGGTAGAGGAGTTAAAGGCTTCGTCAGCGAAAAGATGACTGGCAGTGAATTGACTTGACTGATCAAGTTCTTCTCTTATTGCACTGATCTTGTTAGTGAAATAGTCTGCAAAGGCATCAGGGAGTTCACTGGAGGAAATGTTCGTTGGCAGTGTGAAATCTCTGCTCCTGCCAAGCAGGTGATCACTGTTTAAGAATAGAGTCCTCGGACATGTGCTGCCTTCGATCAAGGCGCTCCAGTAGTCCTCTTTGGCACACTGGACAATGTCTGCGACAGTTTGTTTTGCCATCAGAAAGATTTGATGGTGCACAGTCAGGCCAGTGTTCAGCCACTTTCTTTCGGCACGACGGCGTTCTCGCTTGGCATCACGCAGGATGTCTCTCACTGCTGAATACCAAGGCGATGTGCGGCCAGAAGGCACACATCGCTCAGTAGCGGGGGCGTGTTTGTCCAGCAGTCCCCTCAGGCCGTCGTCCAGCTGTTGGGCGCTGATGTCGGGTCCACAGTCTTCCAGCATTGACTGGATGTCAGCCATGAAAGCGTCCCTGTCGATGGCTTTGATGTCCCGCACGGTGCGGTAGACAGGCTGCTTCTTGGGGCGGGACACATGCAGACTGCAGAGGACAGCAGCGTGGCCAGAGGACACCATGTGGCTGACGGAGCAGGACCTGTCGATGGCTTTGATGTCCCGCACGGTGCGGTAGACAGGCTGCTTCTTGGGGCGGGACACCTGCAGACTGCAGAGGACAGCAGCGTGGTCAGAGGACACCATGTGGCTGATGGAGCAGGACCGGACGAGCTGATCGGCCTCGCGGTACAGGACCCAGTCGATGGTGTGGCCGCTCCTGTAGTAGGTGGCCTCCTGCACACCATGCACAATGTTAAACCTGGACAGAGTGTCCAGCACCTTGGAGGTCAGCGGGTCAAGTGGGCACGTCATAGTGCACGTTGAAGTCACCGACCACCACTGACTTGCCACGGAGCACATTGCAGTGGTCCAACAGGTCCGTCAGCTCCGTCACAAAGGTGGAGTCCTGAAGCTTGTTCCTCTTGCTGGGCGGGGGTCTGTACAGGCAGAAGAAGTGGATGTGTTGGGGGGCAGTGAGTGTGAACTCCATCAGTTCGTAGGAGGAATGGGGAAAGGGGAAGGAGGAGTTGACTGTTGCTGCAAAGTGGTCGCGGAAAATAACTGCGAGTCCCCCACCTCAAGTTTCTCGGGTGAAGGACCGCAGCTTGTAGCCTGGGGGAACCAAGTCAGCACATTTGCTCTCGTCGCCACTGGTTCTGAGCCATGTCTCTTGTCAGGAACAGGACGTCAATGTCTTCATCCCCAACGAACTCCACAATCTGCGTCCGCTTGGACTTGGAGCCCACAGATAATATCAATGTAGGCAAGAACCCTTGCATGGTTTACACAGTAAACTGACGTCACACATGAGTGGATTTGAGGATAGACCCGAACAATGGGAATTGGTAGGTTCGCACATCAAACAGTCAGCATGAATGAGCAGGCACATCAGCAATTAGTCGTCGCACCAAACACCAATGTTCATAGGCTAGGCCTAACATCGGTTCCACAGCAAAAGTTCATGCCGTTTGTCGTTAGAGTTCATGCACAGCATTGATAGTCAGGTCGAAAGCCGCACACACACAAAAATGAACCCTGACTGGGCCTAACTACTAAGAAGCACATGTTATATGAGAATAACACAATTAGCCCAGCCTACGTCACTAATAGGCCTATGTCACAAGAAGGCAGGCCAAGATCGAGCAGCCGATAATGAGTGAGCCAAAAGTGGAGCTTCACTGAAAAAGTGACTAAACCCTAATACTAAAATAGTAACTGTTGACTAAAAAAGTGTGAACACAAATTTGACGACGACGACGAAAATGGTGTTTTACGTCCTCTTGGTCTGAATCAGACACATATGGGACATTTGTAAATACAAATATGGTGGGAACAATACTGGAGGCAATGCCCGGAGGCAGTACGAAACCAGTAAAGTCCCGATTTTTTATTAATACAGATAGGTGTAGCGGTAACCACGCCTCGGTTAAACCTCATCGGCTATGGCACCACTACAAGTATTTTATAAGTATATCGACACAAATTTGACGACGACGAAAATGGTGTTTTACGTCCTCTTGGTCTGAATCAGACACATATGGGACATTTGTAAATACAAATATGGTGGGAACAATACTGGAGGCAATGCCCGGAGGCAGTACGAAACCAGTAAAGTCCGTTTTTTTTATTAATACAGATAGGTGTAGCGGTAACCACGCCTCGGTTAAACCTCATCGGCTATGGTACCACTACAAGTTGACACAAATTTGAGCACTTTCATAATATAAAAATGCTCGAGAGCCGGACCGCAAAGACAGCAGTCGCTGGATGCAGCGAGAATGGCTTTGTGGGTGGCGAGAGTGACCATATCTGTGTTTGTTTGGGTTTAGTCCAACGCAGATATCTATGCCAAACGTCATTAAACCCTGGCATGTTGCATATGAGAAAAAAAGAGGGTAAATTAAGCTCTATTCTGACTACTAATATAATAAGGAAATCTAACTATATATTTATAATAATTATGAAAAACCTTGTATTTTAGACCCCACTGAAACAGGTTCAAGCTACTAAATAATTAATTTATCTAAACTCATACCACATTACACCAATCTTTCATAATGGATTAATACACTAAAGTAACACCTTTCTATACAGCTATATTATATGGCACAGTTAAAATATAATTCGCATTCATTGTCCCGTAACAAAAATAAACTAGTCGAAGCCTGGTTTTAAGACTGAGTTGGCACCGTGGTCAGACAGACTGTGACGTTGACACAGCGTCGGTGTAACTTTCGTCAAATGTTCTCTTTTGACGTCAAATAAAAGTAGCTAATTTGTATGTAGGACATTGAAAGAGTTGCTTAGTAACAAAATTATGAAAGGATGGCTTTGATAAAATAGGTTTTATAGAGGGATCCGGGATAGCGTCATAATGTCACGTGATTTTGTTGGTAACGAAAGTCGGACGCCATTTTGGCTGGAGCGCCGTTTTGGTTCAGATTACAGAGGTGAGCGTCAGTGAGTTTCGACAAATCGTCACGATGGTAATAAACTGTGCAGTAGTTAAATGTTCAGGACTAAAAGCAAACATCAGAATTCAATGCGTTCCACCGCCAAGTATCCTAGCAACCCGAATAATCCAGCCATCATGGCCGACAGAGGTGACATTCTCATTTGCATACATGAACCCGGATCCCTCTATATAGATAAGAGGTGACATAACTTGGCCGGTTAGATTGCCAGATTTTAGGAGAAATCAGCCATTCAATGTGTTAATTAGCAAACTAATAAAGTGATTGGCATAACCACAATAAGATTTCATTATTGGAATGACAATCAAAGAGAAGAAAAAGGCTAAATTATAAGTTTATTATTACTACTATTTGGCCTGAAATTTGGATTGAAGGCCCCGTGTGGAAATTTGAAAAGGGGTCACGTGACACGATTTGAAAAGTGACACGTCTAAATATAGATTTTGACGCCATATAGCAAGGTGCGCACATGACGTGGGAAGGGGCGAAACATGCTTGTCGTATGCAAAAAATAGTATTGCGTGACAGGTAAGCCATATATGGCTCCAACCCACCTGCGTGCGCATCTCGACCATTCCAACGGAAGTGTCGCCATCTTAGTCCTTATTTGTGTGTAAGCAAAGTGAAAATGTTATCTAAATGTGTAAAGAAAACATCCAGATGTTATAAATACAGTTTAGATAAGTTTCGAATTGGAACAGCCAAATACGCAGCATCGATCTGGCATTTTTCAAAAAAAGGTAAGGACTAAGATGGCGGTCTCCCATAATATGGCGCTCCTTGTGGCCGGATATGACGACACGTGGGTACTAGCCATACGGCGCACTGTCACAAAAAGAAAAAAAGAAGCGTGTTTTCTAGGGCCTGTGATCGTTCTTGTCAAAGCTGACTCCCCTCTTTTTCACTGTGTTGAAATTGACTCGATTGACTTAAGTGTGTACATTTTCTTGTTGACAAGTTAAAATAACAGCAATTGTCGTTAGTGTTTCAGTTCGTTGCTTCTGATTGTGTTTATCTTTAAGCGTTACATTTTCTCACCACATCTTATGAAGTACATTTATGTTAAAAATTTATTTTTTGTTGAACTAGGGGAAGACGGGGTAAAAAGCGCACGGGCGGGTAAGAAGCCCACCCCAATTATCTCATGAAATGAAGCAAATTTCAGTCTCATTTTGCCCATGAGACGAGCGTTAATGTTTAGCATTCGTCTCATGGGCAAATTTGACTGAAATTTTCTTTATTTCATGAGATAATTGGGGTGGGCTTCTTACCCGCCCATGCGCTTTTTACCCCGTCTTCCCCTATATTCTTTGCGCACGAATGCGTGTTACAGTGTGTGTGCTGCGACCACTGTTGTGAAAAATGGATGCGTTTTCATGTCGCTGCAGATCTGAGCCTGTTTCTTTTTCTTGCTTTTCTGTTGATACACATCAGTATATATCTATTGGCATAGTAGCATGCATGAGCATAAAGTACAAATTTTAAGATTACACTTAACACATGCTTAAAAATACACATTACATGTGGGCACATACACGTCTAAGGAAAAGCACGTACGTGAGGTAGTTACTTTCAACACGATGAACACACAGTTAAAAGGATCATGAGTTTAGGAGGTGGATGGATCTGGGGATGAAAGATTTATATGGCCTGGAGTTAACTTAAAAGTCTTGTAGCGTCGTCCAGAAGGTAACAATTCATAATGTTTATTCAAAACATGGGACGTGTCATTCACAATCTTCCTGGCTTTTTGCTTGATTAGTCTTTCGTACAGCTCATTCAAACCCGTCAAAACTGACCCCACCATCTTCCACTTGCCCACTGTCTGAGCTGACCAGTACAGGGGATATCTCACATCATTCCACACAGAACAATGCCAAACTGGATTGATGTGAACCTAAAATACATAACGGCTGAGGATCTCATCAGGGACATTGGGGATCCTGTTGTGGTTGTTTTTGGATTGTTCGGAAATTGTCTGGTGATTCTGATCATGCATCGTCTTCCTACAACCACCTACAGCGTTTTCTTCAAAGTTCTGGCCGTGTCTGACCAGCTACAGCTGATAATAGGTCCCCTAGAGCGCTGGCTGAACATAACATTTAACGTAAAGTATTTCAATACTCGTAGCGATCTGCAGTGTAAGCTAAATAGAATGATACTCTACACAGCAGAACCTCTTTCACCATGGACGCTTGTGGCCCTTACTATGCTCAGAGCTGCTTCTGTGCTGTGGCCACTTCGTGTCAGTGCTGTGTGGACGAAGGGAAAGTCAAGAGTTATGGCTGGTATAGTAATCATTACTATCATTGCAGTTAATTGTAACCTGTCGTATTACTATGGTGTCAGCAGAGGATCTTGTCAAGAGAACGAACCAGTGCGGTACTTGCAATGGACACGCCAATTTATTACACGGTTCATACCGTTTGTGTTACTGGTGCTTTTCAACAGTGTCCTGTCATGGACGCTGGTCAGATCTGTTGTGAGAGCAAGCCAAGGTGTTTCTGTAAAACACTCCACCCTTGATTCCAGACAACAGAGAGTGTCGTCATTGACCATCACCTTGATGGCTGTAAGTACTCCGTTTTTCCTCTGTGTTCTACCCTGGGCGATAAATGTAATAATGAGAGTGTATGCTGATAGGAATGATCCAATACAGAACGGACAGTACTGGCTGTTTACTGAGGCCAGCCTTTTTCTGTGGAACTCTAACTGTGCTGTCAACTTCTACCTGTTCTGTGTAACTCACAGACAGTTCAGAGCAGAGTTCAGAAAGGTAGTTTGGGAGTTCACTGGATTATGTCGTGAAAACAAAGCGTTGAATTATGTGGAAAGAAAATAATCTGTAGGAATAGAACGGTAAAGCCAGACTGGGCAAATGGTGCAGGGGACAAACGAACAAGACTACGCTTAAAGCTGGTGTTTACTGAGAAGAACACGATGATGATCACAAGATCCGTCCCGATGGCCATCTCTGCAGGTCCGACTTACCTCTTCAGCATTTCTGTTCCTCACCTGAACGACACCTTGTGGCAATGTTCCACTGATTTTGATTCATTTTTACCCATTTGATTTAGAATTATCGTAGGTCAAACGTCCAAGGGAGAAAGTGGATGTGTGTGTGTGTGTGTGTGTGTGTGTGTGTGTGTGTGTGTGTGTGTGTGTGTGCGTGTGCGTGCGTGCGTGTGTGTATGTGTGTATGTTCGTGTGCGTGCGTGCATGCGCGAGTGTCTATGTATGTGTGTGTGAGTGCCCACTCTGGTTGTTTGCGATGGCGATATGTCAGCTTAATCATAGGACATTTCCCGATGTGATTGCTTGCCATTTCTTATAGTTTAGAGTTTTTATTAATTCGTGCCACATAGGTGATGCATTTTAAATTTAAGATATATAAATATAAATAAGGCAACAATCCTAAAGGGGCATGACCAACGGCAGGGAAACGGATAGAGAAGGGGCGAAGTACTCTCTATATGTTGATAGAGATTCATTTGTAAGGATAATGGATAGTAGTCTCATTCAGTCTAACTCAAATGTCCTATGATTAAGCTGACATATCGCCATCGCAAACAACCAGAATGGGCACTCACACACACATACATAGACACTGTATGTGTAATATCATGCCTTGCCATGTTTGTATTCTATGTTCGTATATGTACCAAGGACAGATTCGAAGACTAGGAGTTGCCTAAAATCTTTTTCCTTGAAAAATAAAGTTCAAGTTTTCAAGTTTTCAAGTTAACTCAGTCTAACTTTCAGTTTGTCTACATTTCTGTATATCTATCTGTATCTGTCTGTTTTTCTCTGTCTGCCTTTCTTTCTCTCTCTCTCTCTCTCTCTCTCTCTCTCTCTCTCTCTCTCTCTCTCTCTCTCTCTCTCTCTCTCTCTCTCTCTCTCTCTCTCTCTCTCTCTCTCTCTCTCTCTCTCTCTCTCTCTCTCTCTCTCTCTGTCTCTCTCTCTCTCTCTCTCTCTCTCTCTCTCTCTCTCTCTCTCTCTCTCTCTCTCTCTCTCTCTCTCTCTCTCTCTCTCTTCTCTCTCACTCTAGTTGATAGATTGCTTACTTGTCTGATATGTAATTCTCTGAATGTTGATATTTGTTATTTCCTGCAAAGTTGTATGTTAAAACATATCTGTACACATCAACATATTCACAAAATATCTATATTTCCCCATGGCAACCAGTATTAGGCCACTCATAATATGAATTACAACTCACTGTGTTGCCATGGGGAAATAGTGATATTTTGTAAATATTGTTAAAGTGTACAGAGACCTTAACTGCAAGCCCATCATGTGGCCTTGGCCTTTTGATTAAAATCTCTCCCCCCACCCCCACCCCCCTCTCTCTCTCTCTCTCTCTCTCTCTCTCTCTCTCTCTCTCTCTCTCTCTCTCTCTCTCTCTCATTCCTTTTTCGTACATATGGATGATATACTGTATAGACCATGAGCCAGAACACGAAATCATGCACCCCCTTGCGGATTTTTGTAGACCATTTTTGTTTGCGGCTCAAGCCACAAACCTATAACTCACTTTGTCGGTCTGTCGGTCAAAAATTGTCGCACATAATAAAAGCCAGGGGAGGCGACTCAGTGTATGCCCTTGTTTGTAGTTGAAATAGTCGCGTGCCACAAACGATTGCAAAATCCGCGCTTGTTTGTTTTAGTAGTCTGGACCCTAACAAACTCAAATCAGGACGTTTGCCCTCAATCATCCTCCGGGTGAACTGTCAGGGACGTCTTGAAGTTACGCACATGCCAATACTTGAACCCCCTCATCCAAGACACAAATTAAATCTGGGACGATGTATGCCTCATTTTCTATAATTGTTTCGAGCTTAATCTTTGCTAACATTCCTCTTTACTTATTTTCAAACAAACAAAATCACATTTCGACGGCTGAATTCCTACAATACTACTATTATTTCCAACAGTTGCCGAACGGTGGTGTTGACATTCTCTTTTGCGGAATAGAATCTGTTTGCATCTTACTGAGAAATGTGATAGTCCTTTGGGTATTCAACTTTCAATATTATGTTTTATGCATTAAAATATTAATTCAACATGGGGTAAGAAAGGCACAATCTGCCAGCAATCTGCCAGCAATCATAATTATGGTTTTATGATGTCATAAGCCTGACACATGTCAATTTTCATTTTTGTTCTCCAGGATGGACTGTTTTCTTAGTTTGCTTCGGTTTTATTTTAATTCTAAACATAAAACATTCACTAGTCCTGCCATACAGCCAGTTACATCCTTTAGGTTTAAATGTGCTATGGCTGATGGGCTTCGAGTATCTGCATTTACTGAAGATGGTTATATTATAAAGGCAAGACATTGACATTATGTGCTTACCAAAAGATAATTGGAAGGCATTTTAAGAGGTAGCATCATGCCTAATGCATGGACATCAAGAAGTCTGCCCTTCATCACCCATAGCATTTCACTGTATGAACCTTACTAAGGTTACCACTGTTAAAATCTGCAAATTCAACGCTGCAAAACAGGTCCACAATGGAAAGAAAAAAGAACTGTCGGACACTTTGTTGATTGATTTTATTTAAAGTCTGTTTACACAATGTGATATTAGACTTATAAAAAAAAATAAAAAAATGAAACGAGGTTTTGTGATTGTGTATATATGCCTGCGTTTATGTGTGAGTGTGGGTGCGCATATGTGATAGCATGCGTGCATAAGTGTATGAGTGTCCGTGTGAGTGGCCGCGCACGCACGTGCGCGCGTGTGTGTAAGAGTGTGGTTTTGTGTGTGTGTGTGTATGTGTGTGCGTGCGTGCGTGCATGAGTGTGTGTGTGTGTGTGTGTGTGTGAGAGAGAGAGAGAGAGAGAGAGAGAGTGTGTGTGTGTGTGTGTGTGTGTGTGTGTGTGTGTGTGTGTGTGTGTGTGTGTGTGTGCTGAGGCTTGGGGGGGGGGAGAGCGGGGGAAGGGGGGGAACAAAGAAAACAAAATTAATATTATCTAACGCATCAATTATAGTAATCCTACAATTCCTGAACTGGATACGACTGAAGCGATTTTGATCATTTTTGGCTGTAAACTACATCTTTTAAAGTTCCTATGCCTGCTACTTGTATCCCAGACAAGGTGTATAGCGATGTTAAAAATGGACATTCGAAAATAATGTGTTGAACTGATAGTGAGTGACCACAAGCGCATTCTACATCTTTAGAAAATTTGGTCTTCCATGAATTTAATCGAATTTTGTACATCAGGCTAGACAAAGATCTTGAACATGATAATATTTTAGATTTTGAAGGAAGTTTCTGTTTATACATGAAAGTTTCTATCATTGAATTTATTTCATGTTTTTTTGTCTTAGTGAAGTGTCTGACAATTTTCTACTAGCACCATCTTTGGCTAATCTATCAACTAATTCATTCCCAAAAATGCCACAATACGATGTAATCCAGCAAAATTCTATCTCAATTCCTTTGGACATAATAGATCTAGAATGTATCAAGTATTTTTTTTATCAAAAATTAGATTCTCATTCCAGTTGTGTAAGCTATAAAGTACAGATTGTGAGTCAACACATTGTAAAATACTATAAATCGCAATATCAGTGTCAGATATCCAAGATAAGGCCATCACTATATGCTATGAAAGATACAGGCCAGGTACAGAAATGATGCCAGTGACAAACCGACACAAATGTTAATAAACTCATGGAAACTACAGCTCTAGCTATTTCAGGTAGTCGTATCGTCGCATATTAACAAACATAAAAAGCATTTTGAAATTTGCAGTCATCAATAAACATTCTAGTGCCGTTGTTGTGGATAAGAACATTGTAAAATACTAGAAAAGGCAGATTTGCGAAGAATGTGACTAAATCAGCAGAAGACAAAACTGAAATACCAGGCACAAATTTACAGCGTGTGTCTGGTAAAATGCAGAACAACTCTTGAACTCTGTGAGACAAGATCTTTGTTAGGCTTTTTCCTGAGAGTTGGTGGGATAACACCCAAATATTTCCTGATATTTCCTGCTTGGCATGACTCTACCATTTAACTGGTAGTGCAAAGAAGATCTCTCTGGCGCACTCTTACACTTCGCTTCTGGAGCCTGAGACTGCTTTATGCAGAGCAACCATGGAGATGATTTGGATGCTGCCCCTAATATCTCTTCAGAGAGAAACATCGTCATCCATATGTGCAGGGCGATTTTCATATAGAATATAGTTAACATCCTCTGATGTTGGGGCAACATGCATCCTTCATGAGCTGGTCATTCAATAGGTCACAAATGACAGTAGAACAGTACCTTCTGTGAAAAATATTGAACACCTAGTATAATATAATTTATGCATAGTTTTGTTGTTTTGGTGGGGTTGTTTTCGAGATCAGAGTTTTGACTGCTTTTCTACTTCCCGTGGGAAGGCGCATAATTTGGGAATCTTTGAGGTTGTCTGTTTTTAAAAATAATTTTATGCACATGGACATGGTTTATGCATGCTTTATTCTAGTGGCCCTAGCAAGATTTTTAGACACACAGTCTCACTCGCTCTCTCACACGCGCTAGCTCTCATCAAAGACTGTATAGGGGAAGATAAGCATCCGGTCTCTTTTCCCTATATGAGTAGTGAGGACAGAAACACTGGTTATGTCCCTTTTAAACAGGACACATTTTACACGTCGATAGGCCAGTTTAATTCGAGGCCTTTTCTTCTGAGATTGAGTTCCTTTTCTAATGAGAGAGTAGGTTGATATGTGTCTCCTTACCTATATTTACTTATGCATATTTTTGCCACTATTATTACAAAATTAATTATTGTAATTATTACAATTATAATACCTCCGACTCATGCCTGCTCTCCACTCCCCGTATTAAAACTAAATCCTTCGGTGAATCTTCTTTCTCGTACTCTGCTCCCTCGGTCTGGAATAGCTTACCACACAGTGTTCGCCACTCTTCCTCTGTTCAGTCTTTCAAAACTTCTCTGAAAACTCATCTTTTTGAAACCTCATACTCTCACCTCTAATCCACATAGTCCTTGATGATATTACCCTGCGTGTGTGCGTGCCTGTGGGGGGGGGGGGGGGGAGGGGGGGAGGGAGGGCGAGAGAGATGAATACATGCATTTTGTATGAACAGTCTCACTTATTTTTAATGTTTATATTCATTGATACTTGTCTTCATGTTGATTATTGTCTTTAATGTGTATGTTTATCTGTATGTTAGTGTTTAGGCCTTTGTTCAGCGCTTTGAGCACCCTGCAAAGGGAGTTAAGCGCTCTATAAATAACCAGTATTATTATTATTATTATTATTTGTCCATGTTAGTCACATTGTTGTTGATGAAGCCAAGGAGAGCAACTGGCATTGTTATTCTGATTGATTTGCCTGTTCTGGACTGAATTTCTTTTTCTACCAGCTCCCAGATGGGGTTTATCTCAGGGCAGTGGAAGAAGAAAGGTTCGATAAAGACTATTTCATCTGTCTGGCAAACGTTGCATTTGTTCGAGTTAGTCAGGCCCATTTTATGCAGAAGAATGTTTGTTGGATAAATGTTGTGTAGAATTTTCCATTGCAGTACTCTCTGTCTAATTTCTTTGGTGCTGTTATAGGTGGCAGTTCAATGTGTTTTCGTTATTTCTATGCCCAATTTCCTTCAAATGACTGCACAAGTTTATGATTCTGTTGCTATGATCGTTCGGAAATCCTTGCATTTCAGAGTTTGGAGCGGGTGACCAATTAATGTAATTCTGAGAGGGTTAACATCGTTGTTTTCATACAGTCGAAGTCTGTTTCTTGTTTGTGCTGAACGGAAAGCACATCTAATGGCATTGTATTCTAAAATCCTGTGAGCAGCTCTTCCTACTTTTTCTTGAATTTGGTCGAAGGACAAAAGTTGACCTGCCTCGTCGAGAATGTCCTGGATAGTGTACGTCTTATTATTGATCCAGTTTTTCATAATCAGACACTGGCCTTGATATTGAAAGTTTTGGTTATGCCACAAAGCTGAATTTAGATAGAGGTTCTGGTCGTCGTTGAGGTTTGCTTTGTGTCGTACAGTTGCCCAGGATTGCAAGACTCGCTGCCAAAAGGGACCTCGTTGTTTAAAAACTTGACTAATAAGCTTTGGTGAGAAATTTATATACATAGTTATAATATGCTCGTTTGATTGGGACAGAATTCCAGTGCGTCTTAGGGCATGTAGACGTATCCTTACTTTGACCCTCAAAGGTATTTCTCATCAATTTACTCCTTTGGCTCGTTAGAAATTTCTGGTAGCATTTTCTAATCTGGCCCCTAAGCACGGGAGAAGCATGCTAGAGGAAACTGAGAGGGAATCTTGGACTGGTTCTTGCATGTGTCACAACACAAAAGCCTGATTTGTGGTGCCCTTGCGGGTTTTTTAAAACTTTGTGTACATTCATATCGCTATTTTTGCATCATACTGTTGGTCTTCAAAATGAAGGATGCAGATAAGCTGTCTACTATTCTTTGTTTATTTCTGCCTTATTGCATTAACATATTTAAATTTGCATCTATCAGGGTCTGTTATCTTCTTGCACACTAAAAGTATGAGTTAGAAACAATTTTGTATGAACATGTGCACAGATGGTTTTAGAGGACCATTACTGATGGACTTTGACATCAACATTTTCTCCTGGGAAACTTTGGCCCAAAGCCGATCAGCATGGCGTGGTGAAGTCACAAAGGGAGCTGCCAAGTTTGAGGCTCACCGAATCGAGACCGCCCAGGCACATCGAGAAGCGCGAAAAAATCGCACGAGCAGCAGCGATTCTCCAACTCCAACAGATCCCCTCAACTCTCTTTTCTGTCCCCACTGTCACAAAACCTTCAAGGCCCGCATCGGACTCATCAGTCATCTTCGTACCCACCCCACATCCTGAACCCTCTGACATTGGAACTGTTGACGGATGGTCTTCATCCCTTGGGGCGGACTCATCCGTCATCTTCGTACCCACCCCACATCCTGAACCCTCTGACATTGGAACTGTTGACGGATGGTCTTCATCCCTCAGGACGGACGAACGAACATCATACTGAGCTGCATGTCTCTGAGGACACTTACTGAGCTGCGTGTTTCTGTTATTAGGAGACATTTCCATGTCACACTAACGTGACTATTCTAATATCTATTTTAGTAATATCTGACAAATATAATATATTCAAATGTCAATATATACAAACCATAATCTGAATAACAGTCTCTCTTATTCACATTTTGCAGTTGGCATGATTGGTTTACTGTCTCAAGGTCATGTGTGTTACAAAATATTGATTATCATAATGACCTTGACCTTGACTTGTGAACTTCTCTTTTTTACCTGTGGCTGTAGTTTGGACACCATTGGGTTTACACCCACGAAACCATATATGTTCTTGATCACCATGATCAAAGGAATGCAGTTGGAGACATTTAAAAGCCATTTGACCTTGACGTTTATATTTGACCTTGAAGCTGTCACATGATGGCGGTCTGTCCGGATAAAAGTGCCCATAATTTCAAAACCGTTGATGTTAGACCCATATATATTCATGATCAGCATCACAACGTAAACCCAGTGGAAGACATTTTGAAGGGGTCAATAGCACAGTGAGAGTGAGAGCTGAGGAGGATCTGAAAACATGTGATTGCTACCAGCAAGTCAAGGAAGGGCACCTGAGTCCGCTCATCCATGACTTCCTCGCAACAACCACAATCAAGCATCACCCTCCAGGTAGGCCTCGTTTCATTTGTTAATTGTTGCTCAGAAGCCATTGGCTGAGCGAGCTCATGTGATGTTTGTGCGATGAGGAACACGAACAATAATAGCGAAAAATGTATAATATTTCAATTAACAATACAGGGCTCACCTCAAATTCTGTTTACGCATTTGTCTAAGAGGGTCTGGCCCATACTCTCGTTCTTCTGAACTGGCTTGCAGTAGAAAAATGTATTGTCCCTCGACCAGCATGCAGCACTCAGTATGGTTTCCAACTGTACATCCTTGTTGAGCGCTGCCGAAGAGCTTGCCTCCTGTGTGCTGTGCGCTGAGAACACAGCCGTGTCTATGCCACTCTGTTCAAGCACAGATTAAATCCATCTGCTAAGAGTGTCTCTTGAGATAGCATTATGAGGTTTCACATAGTCTCATCACTATTCACTTTTCCATTCACTTCTATCTCAACATGGTCAAGCTCTTCTTTCAGGTCATTGCGTTCAAAACGACAATAAAAAGCATTTAATTTTTCAGAAAAATCATGTTGGTCTTCTAAGAGCATGGCCGACGCTTGGTTGGTTGATTTATTTTAGCCAGTGAGAGTTTTTAGTCCCTCCCAAATGTCAGCCATGTTTCTGTGTTGAAACTGACTTTCAACCTTTTCCTTGTATATCTTTCTGAGCTCACGAAGTTCAGCCGTTAACGTTTTTTGAATGGATTTTCTGTCTGTTTTATCACCAGTTTGAAACACAATCTTCTTTTTGTTAATGGTTGTTTTTTAAACTTTTGATACCCATGGCTTGTTATTGGGGAAAATCTTGATAGTTTTTTGAGGAATGATTATGTCTTGACAGAAAGATACGTAACAAGAAACAATATCAACGGCTTCACTCACACTTACACGAATCAGTCAACACACTCCATTCTGTACACTCAAAGCATCCTCTCAGTTCTTCCACACTCTCAGGCGTCCACATTTTCACACTCTTCCTCACAACTGGTTCAGTCTGTATCTTGGGTCTATATCTGGGCATTAAACAGACAGAGTCATGGTCAGAGCTGCCAATAGATTGAAGACTAATAGATTTGTACGCATGCAGGATGTTGCCATAACAGAGATCAAGAGTCTTTTGATTTCGAGTGTAACATGTCACATATTGGCTTCAACTGGGTAGACAGGTTAAAAGATCACAATGATTAAAATCTCCCAGCACAAAGCAAGGGGCGTCAGGGTTGATCAGCTGGAGGGAACGCACAGTGTCGGCAATGTCAGCAGCAGCACGTGCAGCACAGGCAGAGGGGGGCACGTAACACACGGTGACGAACAGCTGACCAAACTCACGAGGGAGGTATCTGGGTCGAAGCGCCACAGAGAACAGTTCAACGTCAGCTGTGCACAGTTGTTTCTTTACTGTCATGTGCACCCTGTCTCACCAGCGTTCGTTAACGTACAGGCACACGCCGCCACCCTGTTTTATTTGTCCCTATCCGTTCTGTATGGCACACCAAACCCATCGATAGCCAACATGTCATCAGAATCAGAAATTAAATCGCACAATCTAAAGTTTTGACTGAAGAAGTTTCGTCGCACATGCGCGGCACAGTCCTGTTGGTCACGTGAGGCTTGAGCGAAATGCGCCAGCGCACTGACAATTCCTGCGCCGCATACCCAAGCATTGCAATCACACTCATGCCCCTCTTCAACAGGGCCTTGCTGTTGGATGGAAGAACCCCGTTAGCCATTCCAACAACCTCCATCGCTGTTTTCGTCACTGTGCACTGAATGGACGCTAGCTCTTGCTTTTTGCGGCAACGATTTCCAAATTGGTATGTTGACATTTGGGGTGATCAGTGCTGGGCAGGTTGCTGGTCTGTTGATCGCATCAGCCCTCTATCTAAAGCTTTCTTCAGTCTTCCGTGCTTCGAAGCGTCCCTTTGTCAACTTTGCTAGTTCGTCATCCACCGCTTTGCCAAGTTCCTCCACTTCTTCATATTCCTGATCGATTTGGGGGATCAAACTCATTTTTGCTTTCTCTCACTTTCTTCCTGCACACAGTTCCTCCTCTTCTTCATCCAATTTCTGTTCTTCTCGACTAACAAGGCCATCACGTTCCTCTCCTTCTTCTTCTTCTTCATCATTCTTTTCCTCTGCCAAAACTATTTTGTTGTTGGTCGGCAGAGCTTTCTCTCAGCAGGGTAGGGCGAGGCCTTTTGGCGACGTTCTAAATTTGCTCCTCTAGCTCTTCAAATTTTCTGTTCCAGTTTTGATCCAGTTTCTCAATCAAGGTTAGGATCCGGGTCGTACTGTCTTGATCCTTTTCACACGAATCGGTGCCTACATCTTTCTCTTGCTGATCTGTATCCGCCATCACAGGGATTCACGAGCTTCGTCTCTGCCACGTGTGCTGTTGAGAAAGCTATGCTCTGCGGTGCCAGACCGAACAGGCGGTGCCAGGAAAGATTAAGACCAACAAAGGGAGCCTGAACCCGTGAAGCGGCCTACAAAAACTAGTTAGGGTTTTTAACCATGAGGTTACACACAATCCTGAAGTTTTATGCAGAATGTGGATAGGTAAATAAGCAGAGTAAAAGAATTCCAAGCACCCGTGAACACAATCACAGCTTCTCTGGCACACTAGGAAAGCCGCCACTGGCACGCTAGTGACGTCACATCTCACATGAGCTCGCTCAGTCAATGGCTTCTGAGCAACAACCATACATATTTGTGATCAGCATCAACAGAGGAATGCAGTGGAAGACATTTTGAAGGGGCCAATAGCACAGTGAGAGTGAGAACTCAGGGGGCTCTGAAAACAAATGCTCATGTCAAAACCGTTGGCGTTAGACCAATATAACCATATATATTCAGGAGAATGCAATAGAAGACATTTAGAAGGGACAATAGCACAGTGAGAGTGAGAGTTAACCCCAGTGAGTGTGACTGGACTACTAAGCAGCGGGAGACATTTCGAAGCGCTATCCTGGCAACTGCTATTCTAAAGACATGTGCCAGGGAAAAGCTGCCGCGAAGTGAAGCAAGCGCAGGGCGTAGCTGCTAGTAGTTTATAATGCGCACAAGTCTTACTCTGCTGACCAGTGTTTTGATGTTTGGTCATCAGCAACTGACAATAATATCTATAATGTGGGTAATGAAGTAGTAGAGAGGCTTTTGTTTTTCATTGAAATTCCACACAAACGGGTAGATGATAAGTCATAAGTCGTGCGTCATAAGTTTCTTTATTGTCCATTGGCATTGACGCACATGGAAAATTGTCTTCCACCGTGTAAAATAAGATACAATTAATTAAAATTAAAATTAAAATACTATTTTAAGAAAATGAAAAAAAGTCAATTTACACTCAAACCCAACCATTCACTCATGCAACCCACCACCACTTCCGCCTTCATTTGTGTTCTAACTTGTTCTTTTCTCTCCTTTTTGTCCTTTTCTTTCTTTTTCTTTTCGTGGTAGCAGTCTATCCACCATCATGCTACATAGTTTCATGTGACCTTTTGTTTCAATGAGATTCCACACAAACTGGTAGATGATAGCAGTCTATCCACCATCATGCTACATAGTTCCATGTGACCTTTTGTTTCAATGAGATTCCACACAAACTGGTAGATGATAGCAGTCTATCCACCATCATGCTACATAGTTCCATGTGACCTTTTGTTTCAATAACATTCCACACAAACTGGTAGATGATAGCAGTCTATCCACCATCATGCTACATAGTTCCATGTGACCTTTTGTTTCAATAACATTCCACACAAACTGGTAGATGATAGCAGTCTATCCACCATCATGATACATGGATTAATGTGACCTTTAGTTTCAATGAGATTCCACACAAACTGGTAGATGATAGCAGTCTATCCACCATCATGATACATGGTTTCATGTGACCTTTTGTTTCAATGACATTCCACACAAACTGGTAGATGATAGCAGTCTATCCACCATCATGCTACATGGTTTCATGTGACCTTTTGTTTCAATGACATTCCACACAAACTGGTAGATGATAGCAGTCTATCCACCATCATGATACATGGTTTCATGTGACCTTTTGTTTCAATGACATTCCACACAAACTGGTAGATGATAGCAGTCTATCCACCATCATGCTACATGGTTTCATGTGACCTTTTGTTTCAATGACATTCCACACAAACTGGTAGATGATAGCAGTCTATCCACCATCATGCTACATGGTTTCATGTGACCTTTTGTTTCAATGACATTCCACACAAACTGGTAGATGATAGCAGTCTATCCACCATCATGATACATGGTTTCATGTGACCTTTTGTTTCAATGACATTCCACACAAACTGGTAGATGATAGCAGTCTATCCACCATCATGCTACATGGTTTCATGTGACCTTTTGTTTCAATGACATTCCACACAAACTGGTAGATGATAGCAGTCTATCCACCATCATGCTACATGGTTTCATGTGACCTTTTGTTTCAATGACATTCCACACAAACTGGTAGATGATAGCAGTCTATCCACCATCATGATACATGGTTTCGTGTGACCCTTTGTTTCAATGACATTCCACACAAACTGGTAGATGATAGCAGTCTATCCACCATCATGATACATGGTTTCGTGTGACCCTTTGTTTCAATGACATTCCACACAAACTGGTAGATGATAGCAGTCTATCCACCATCATGCTACATGGTTTCATGTGACCTTTTGTTTCAATGAGATTCCACACAAACTGGTAGATGATAGCAGTCTATCCACCATCATGCTACATAGTTCCATGTGACCTTTTGTTTCAATGAGATTCCACACAAACTGGTAGATGATAGCAGTCTATCCACCATCATGCTACATAGTTCCATGTGACCTTTTGTTTCAATGACATTCCACACAAACTGGTAGATGATAGCAGTCTATCCACCATCATGCTACATAGTTTCATGTGACCTTTTGTTTCAATGACATTCCACACAAACTGGTAGATGATAGCAGTCTATCCACCATCATGATACATGGTTTCGTGTGACCCTTTGTTTCAATGACATTCCACACAAACTGGTAGATGATAGCAGTCTATCCACCATCATGCTACATAGTTTCATGTGACCTTTTGTTTCAATGAGATTCCACACAAACTGGTAGATGATAGCAGTCTATCCACCATCATGCTACATAGTTCCATGTGACCTTTTGTTTCAATGAGATTCCACACAAACTGGTAGATGATAGCAGTCTATCCACCATCATGCTACATGGTTTCATGTGACCTTTTGTTTTAATGAGATTCCACACAAACTGGTAGATGATAGCAGTCTATCCACCATCATGCTACATAGTTTCATGTGACCTTTTGTTTCAATGAGATTCCACACAAACTGGTAGATGATAGCAGTCTATCCACCATCATGCTACATAGTTTCATGTGACCTTTTGTTTCAATGAGATTCCACACAAACTGGTAGATGATAGCAGTCTATCCACCATCATGCTACATAGTTCCATGTGACCTTTTGTTTCAATGAGATTCCACACAAACTGGTAGATGATAGCAGTCTATCCACCATCATGATACATGGTTTCATGTGACCTTTTGTTTTAATGAGATTCCACACAAACTGGTAGATGATAGCAGTCTATCCACCATCATGCTACATAGTTCCATGTGACCTTTTGTTTTAATGAGATTCCACACAAACTGGTAGATGATAGCAGTCTATCCACCATCATGATACATGGTTTCATGTGACCACTAGAATGGAGAATTCGCAACGTCTGGAAAGAGACACGTGGGACGATCTAAACCAACCATATGTAGACGCAGCATATCTTATTAAAGATTTCGGCTATGCAGTGGTGTGTGCCTTGGGTGTTTTCAGTAATGTAATGGTAATTCTGATCATGCTTCGTCTTCCTTCGTCCACGTCCAGTGTTTTCTTCATAGCTCTGGCCGTGTCGGACCAGATTGTTATGACACACCCATTGAACTATTCCATTGCATTTATATTTAATGTAAAGCGTTTCGAGGATCAGGGATCCTGTCAGTGCAAGGTTTACAATTCATCACTAGATATAGCATCCCCTGTTTCATCATGGATGCTGGTGTCCCTCGCCATGCTCAGAGCTGCCTCTGTGCTGTGGCCACTTCGTGTCAGTGCTGTGTGGAACAAGAGAAAGTCCCGAGCTGCTGCAGGAATTGTGACTATCATTTTAATTATGATTAATTGTCATTATCTGTATGGGTATGATCTTCGTGGGGGAACGTGTGGTGTACTTCCATCAGGAACGTACGCGTGGTTTGTTGACAGTGTGTTTCAATGGATAAAGCTTCTTCAATTCAATTTATTACCTTTCCTACTGCTGGTGGTCAGCAACACTGCTCTGTTGAGGACACTGGTCAGCTCTCTTACAACAAACCAACGTCTTTCTGAACAACAAGCCAGCCAGGATTCCAGACAACAGACGGTGTCTTCACTGACTGTCACATTGGTTGCTGCCAGCGTTGCTTTCTTCCTTCTAACAACACCAATGGCTATTTACAATATATTATATGGTAATGTCAACTGGGGTGACCCTATAGAAAATGGACAGTACTCAGTATTCGGTGCAATCAGCAATGTCCTGTGGTCCACTAACAGTGCCATCAACTTCTATCTGTACTGTTTGAGTGGCACCAAGTTCAAAGCAGAGTTCATGAAGATTGTTGTGGAGTTTAGGGCCATTTTCTGCAAAACCAAGACAGTGAGCTATGAGCAGAGTTCATGAAGATTGTTGTGGAGTTTAAGGCCGTTTTCTGTAAAACCAAGACAGTGAGTTATGAGCAGAGTTCATGAAGATTGTTGTGGAGTTTAGGGCCGTTTTCTGTAAAACCAAGACAGTGAGTTATGAGAAGACTTTCTGGACATTGTTGTGGAGTTTAGGGCCATGTTCTGTGAAACCAATACAGTGAGTTCTGAGCAGAGTTTCTGAAGATTGTTGTGGAGTTTAAGGCCATATCTGTAAAGCCAAGACAGTGAGCTCTGGGCAGAGGTCACCCCTGCTATAATAATGACTGCGTTGACCCTGTATTCACGGCGTGGCAGAGAGTTGACAAAAGCTGAAAGCTTTAAACGTTTAATGAAAATCAGTCAACACAGTTTTGTTTCTAAATATATACCGAGGGAAATAACTGTTTATATTTCGCTGTAATATGAATCTGAAAAAGTGGTCTCATCTCTCTCTCTCTCTCTCTCTCTCTCTCTCTCTCTCTCTCTCTCTCTCTCTCTCTCTCTCTCTCTCTCTCTCTCTCTCTCTCTCTCGTGAGAGGTGACGATTATGGGGCACTCATACTTGCTCTAGTACTTTACAAGTAGATTTTGTTCCTGAATAGACGTGCAGACGCTAATAGTTTCTACATATGTTATTAAATCAATTATCTTTGAATCCTTAGCATGCAATCAATCATTCCCATAGTGGATGTATTACGCTCGTTGTTTTTTTCTGTATTGTTTATGTTTTCTTTTTCTGTCTAATATTTGTTCTTGTTTTGCGGTTACTATGTCCGTGTTTATATTGCGTCGTTCATGTATTGTCTGTTAGTTTCGTGTGTGTGTTCGTTTATATATCGTTGTACATGGGTCAATGGCCAAAGTACATTAAACATCTGAAGCCTGAGGCCTGAAGCCTGAAGCCAGCCAGCCTGAAGCCAGACGTGTTGCAGTCGTAGACTTCTGGCAGGTCAGGCAGGCTTAGGCCTATCATTTTCCGCGTAAGTACTGACAGACTGAGGCGATCATACTGTAGTACGCTTTCTCAACAGTATTTGAACTGATCGGCCTGCAGCCCCGTACTCAGTCAGCATCCTCACTTCCGCACAGCAACTATGGCAGTAATGTGTGTGATTGTGGGTGGTTGGCTGTGTGTGTGTGTGTGTGTGTGTGTGTGTGTGTGTGTGTGTGTGTGTGTGTGTGCGTGCGTGCGTGCGTGTGCGTGTGCGCGCGTGTGTGTGTGTGTGTGTGAGTGTGTGGGTGGCTGTGTGTGCGTGTGCGTGTGAGTGTGTGGGTGGCTGTGTGTGCGTGTATGTGTGTGTGTGTGTGTGTGTGTGTGTGTGTGTGTGTGTGTGTGTGTGTGTGTGCGTGCGTGTGCGTGTGCGTGTGTGTGTGTGTGTGTGTGTGAGTGTGTGGGTGGCTGTATGTGCGTGTATGTGTGGGCGTGTGTATGTGTGTGTGTGCGTGCGTGTGTGTGTGTGTGTGTGTGTGTGTGTGTGTGTGTGTGTGTGTGTGTGTGTGTGTGTGCATGTGTGTGTGCTTCCTAGTGTTTAATTTTGCATTGTAATTTTTTTTAACTATTTGTTTTAATTTTTTATTAAAGCAAAATGTGTGGACAGCTTTGATTATGGTTTGAAAGTTTGTTAATGACTGATATGCGTCTTATTATTGTTATGTTTACGTTGTATGTGCATGCCGGACAAAGATGTTCTTCTATTAATGACTGATTGATTGATTGATTGATTGATGCACAGACTCAATCACACACACACTCACACATGTGCACGCGTGAGCACGCACACACTCACAGAGAGAGAGAGAGAGCGAGAGAGAGAGAGAGAGAGAGAGAGAGAGAGAGAGAGAGAGAGAGAGAGAGAGAGAGAGAGAGAGAGAGAGAGAGAGAGAGAGAGAGAGAGAGAGAGAGAGAGAGAGAGAGAGAGAGAGAGAGAGAGAGAGTTTGTGTGTTTTGACCACAGAATCACCCAATATCTTCCTTCTTCTATCATCATCAGGATTTCTGATGTTTCATTGTCCTCTCAGGCTTGTACATTTGACGTGACGTTTGATTCCACCCTTTCTTTCAAGCAGCATGTCGCAAATGTCTGTGTAAGGCAGTTTATTTTGGAAATTCGAAAAATCAGTTCGATCAGACACTACCTTTCAACTAAGGCTACAAAACGCTGGTCTGTGTTTTGGGGGTTTTGTTTTCATTTTTTTGTTCATGGCCGGAATACTAACACACTTTACTGATCCAATCATAACAAAAACACAATGATCATGGAATACTAAAACACGTTACTGATCCAATCATAACAAAAACACAATGATCATGGAATACTAAAACACGTTACTGATCCAATCATAACAAAAACACAATGATCAAATTTTTGCTCGGGAACTAAACATGTATTGGTCTGTTCGTTAGTTCTCTCAAGACTGGACTACTGCTGCAACAGTTTCTTGGCTGGCTCACTACAGTTTCTACTGGACAAGCTACAGAAGGTCCAGAATAGTGTCGCCAGACTTGTTTGCAGGTCATCTAGACGTCAACATGTCACTCCGTTGTTGCAGTCTCTCCTTTTCCCTTAGATACTCCTGCTTTCAAACCGCATTTTACGACACTGCATTATATTTTCCAGTCATTCAAACATAAACGTGAATATGTTCTGTTGCCAAATTGCTGTGAACAAAATAGTCTCATACCTGGCTGTTGAAAGAGAAAGTGATCTGTATCATTAATTAAATAAGTATATCACCTGGATATTCGGTTTATGTGGTAATATAACTCAAACACAACTAAAAGCTCAAACACAACTTTATTATATCTGATAAGAGAAAGTGCAAGTGGCAACTGAGTTGTCAAATAATACAACTTGACAGAATTATTAAGCTTTGGTGATCACAAAGTTATAGTAGCCATATCCTGCAATGGTAAAAGCGTCAACCACTTGGAATACAATACTATAATTCTGTAATTCTATCCCAAATGGATTATTGCTTCTAACAATTAATACATAAATGGTTTCACATATTTACTGTACTGGTCAGTGTGATCTGATTATGTATGTGTCATCCATGTCAGCTCAGTGTGGTCTGATTCTGTCTGCGTGATCCATGTCAGCTCAGTGTGGTTTGATTCTGTCTGTGTGATCCATGTCAGCTCAGTGTGGATTTATTCTGTCTGCGTGATCCATATCAGCTCGATGTGGACTGATTCTGTCTGTGTGATCCATGTCAACTCAGTGTGGTTTGATTCTGTCTGCGTGATCCATGTCAGCTCAGTGTGGTTTGATTCTGTCTGTGTGATCCATGTCAGCTCAGTGTGGTTTGATTCTGTCTGTGTGATCCATGTCAGCTCAGTGTGGACTGATTCTGTCTGTGTGATCCATGTCAGCTCAGTGTGGTCTGATTCTGTCTGTGTGATCCATGTCAGCTCAGTGTGGACTGATTCTGTCTGCGTGATCCATGTCAGCTCAGTGTGGATTTATTCTGTCTGCGTGATCCATATCAGCTCGATGTGGACTGATTCTGTCTCTGTGATCCATGTCAGCTCAGTGTGGACTGACTCTGTCTGTGTGATCCATGTCAGCTCAGTGTGGACTGATTATGTCTGTGTGATCCATGTCAGCTCATTGTGGACTGGTTCTGTCTGTGTGATCCATGTCAACTCCGTGTCATTTACAGTACAATCAAAACAATGAGCTAACCACTGGCTCACAGATCTCCCAACATGCATGTACATTCGCACACACACACACGCACGCACTGTGACGCACACGCACGCACGCACGCACGCACGCACACGCACGCACACACACACACACACACACACACACACGCGCGCGCGAATGAATAATAAAAACAGCAACGTTAGCAGCAGCAGCATAATCAGATGCAGCAACAACAGTTGTAACACCAACGATGATAAAAGCCACAATAACGGACAAACACACACAACCATTCACCTACGATGACATCTGTACGCTTCACACCACCACCTTCATCTACGATTGTAAACAACTAGCAAACCTGCCCGCTACGCTTCGCACCACCACCTTCATCTACGATTATAAACAACTAGCAAACCTGCTCACTACGCTTTGCACGCGTGCGCACGCGCGCGCGTACACACACACACACACACACACACACACACACACACACACACACACACACACACACACACACACACACACACACACACACACACACACACACACACACACACACTCTCTCTCTCTCTCTCTCTCTCTCTCTCTCTCTCTCTCTCTCTCTCTCTCTCTCCGATTATAAACAACTAGCAAACCTGCTCATTACGCTTCGCTGTCACAATCCAAAAGACAGACAAGGAAAGTGAGGAGCGTGGTCGAGGCATTTACCCAAGGAATCAGTCTTCCAAATAAAAACGGAGGCGTGAACTAACAAACAGGATGATATCATCTTTGAATAAAGAATCAAATAGTGTGCACATAGAAATAAATATGATTATGAAATCAAAATAAAATAAATGATTAGTCAAACTAAAAGAATAATGAAACAAAATAATAATCACCCTACCAGAAAGGAACTCACATTCACAAACACACCCAGCCTGCCTGCCGGTCCCACACACACTCACTTCAGTTTCTACCAACTTATTAGCCAAAATCTGTCATCCAATCAAACAGCACCAAAATATATCTACCAAACCACAAGCGCACGCTTATTCTATGAAAAAAATTAAAAAGTCACTTTTGTGACATTCACATCACCACCTTCATCATCAAAACAAGACAAAGGTCGACTAGATAAAGTTATAAAGAAAGCGGGTGGCGTGGTGGGCAAAAAACAAAAACCCTTTGACGACCTGTACAACAGAAAACTGACTGACAAACTGAGGACGATCATGACTGACGAGACACACCCCTTACATGACGACATGTACAACAGAACACTGGCTGACAAACTGAGGACGATCATGACTGACGAGACACACCCCTTACATGACGACATGTACAACAGAACACTGACTGACAAACTGAGGACGATCATGACTGACGAGACACACCCCTCACATGACGACATGTACAACAGAACACTGAGGACTGACAAACTGAGGACGATCATGACTGACGAGACACACCCCTTACATGACGACATGTACAACAGAACACTGACTGACAAACTGAGGACGATCATGACTGACGAGACACACCCCTTACATGACGACATGTACAACAGAACACTGACTGACAAACTGAGGACGATCATGACTGACGAGACACACCCCTTACATGACGACCTGTACAACAGAACACTGACTGACAAACTGAGGACGATCATGACTGACGAGACACACCCCTTACATGACGACATGTACAACAGAACACTGACTGACAAACTGAGGACGATCATGACTGACGAGACACACCCCTTACATGACGACATTGAACAGCACACTGATGACGGACAGAAGACGACAGACTGACGAGCACACCACGTGCAAGAACATCAAGGCACTTAAACGAGACACACCCCTTCATTCGACCTCTGCAACAGAACACTGACTGTCTGAGGATTCATTCGAGACACACCCCTTAGGCCAGCAACAGAACACTGTCTTGACGATCATGTCGATTGGCTGACAAACTGAGGACGGGGGGACATTGGACAGGGGACAGAAGTGACAGACTGCGAGCCCCACGTGCAAGAACATCAAGGCACTTAAACTCTTTCATTCCCTCTGGGGTATAAATGTAGGCCGACTTCGGTGCTACTTCGGTGCTTTGTTGCTGCTGTTGTTTTTAATTTGTGATACTTATGTATATATTATATTAATTGATTTATATTGTTTATTAATTTGTGGTGAAGTTTAACGTGGTGACAGCCCTGGCATGGCCTTGTAATCTTAATATTAATCTTAATTGGTTCATCTATTTTAGGTAAATATTAGTAGTTTTTATGAGTGTACGTTCTTCATGTTTTTCACATAATTCTAATCAAATTCTCTCCCTCTTTTATTTAATTCCTTGATGATGTTATATGCATTTTATTGTCTTAACTGTGGTGTTTCGATTGATGTCATCTGAATGTTTTTAGTATTGTCTATCGAGCCTGTGATCGCACAATTTAATTTCCACACAAGGATGAATAAAGTTGTATTGAATTGAATGAACAACTAGCAAACCTGCTCACTACGCTCACTGCGCTCACCTGCTCACTGCTCACTACGCTTCGCACCACCACCTTCATCTACGATTATGGACAACTAGCAAACCTGCTCACTACGCTTCGAACCACCACCTTCATCTACGATTATAAACAACTAGCAAACCTGCTCACTACGCTTCGCACCGCCACCTTCATCTACGATTATAAAGAACTAGCAAACCTGCTCACTACGCTTCGCACCGCCACTTTCATCTACGATTATAAAGAACTAGCAAAACTGCGCACCAACCCACACCCACACATACACACACATCTCCATTGAGCTGTGTTATTTGTTTATAGTGGAGATGCTTTACCCAGGATCCACTCTCTTGACCTGTTCCTAGGGGAGATGCTTTATTTGTTTATAGTGGAGACGCTTGGCCCAGGTTACACACCCACTCTCTTGGCATTATCATAGTGGAGATGCTGAATTTGTTTATAATGAAGATGCTTTACCCATGATACATGCCCACTCTCGTAACTAAAGGGTCTTAAGAGATCTGGCGTTAGTTCTACATAGTTTGGAAGTGATAACTACAAAGATGGACTGAGCGGACATGGATATGAGAGAGAGAGTGAGAGGGAGAGAGAGGGAGAGAGAGAGAGAGAGAGAGAGTGAGAGGGAGAGAGAGAGTTCAAATGAATTATCAAACACACACACACACACACACACACCACACACACACACACACACACACACACACACACACACACACACACACACACACACACACACACACTGCAACACAATCTAATTATACACACAGAATGTGGGTCACAACAATGACGTCAAGAAAAGTTACGTGTTGTATTTGTTGAGGCATGATTCATGCAGGAAAGTCTTCTACTGTGTGTAGTACACAGGCACAAAAACCTTGTCTCGTCATCCACGATTCTTTGTTTGATGCCATACCCTGCTCCTCTACCCTCCCCCACTCCCCTCACCCTCAGTTCGTATCGTTAAATGTGCCTGGGAAGGGTAGGATGCACACCGCTGAACGGGATACACAGCCTTTACCTGGGTACACAGCCTTTACCTGAGTACACAGCCTTTACCTGGGTACACAGCCTTTACCTGGGTACACACCCTTTACCATAATGCACACCCTTTACCTGGGTACACACCATTTACCAGGATGCACACCGTTGAACGGGGTACACACCCTTTACCTGGGTACACAAACTTTACCAGGATGCACATCGTTGAACGGGGTACACACAATTTACCTGAGTACACACATTTTACCAGAATACACACCCTTTACCTGGGTACACACCATTTACCTGGGTACACACCCTTTACCTGGGTACACAACCTTTACCTGGGTACACACCCTTTACCAGGATGCACACCGTTGAACGGGGTACACACCCTTTACCTGAGTACACACCTTTTACCAGGATGCACACCCTTTACCTGGGTACACACCATTTACCTGAGTACACACCTTTTACCAGGGTACACAACGTTGACCAGGATGCACACCGTTGAACGGGGTACACACCCTTTACCTGAGTACACACCTTTTACCAGGATGCACACCCTTTACCTGGGTACACACCCTTGACCAGGATGCACACCGTTGAACGGGGTACACCCCCTTTACCTGGGTGCATACCCTTCACCAGGGTGCACACCGTTGAACGGGGTACACCCCCTTTACCTGTGTGCATACCCTTCACCAGGGTGCACACCGTTGAACGGGGTACACACCTTTTACCTGGGTACATACCCTTGACCAGGGTGCACACCGTTGAACGGGGAACACACCTTTTACCTGGGTACATACCCTTGACCAGGGTGCACATCGTTGGACGGGGTACACACCCTTAACCTGGGTGCACACTCTTGACCATTATGCACACCGTTGAATGGGGTACACACCCTTTACCTGGATACACACCCTTTACCAGGGTACACACCCGTGACCAGGACGCACATCGTTGAACGGGGTACCCCCCTACACCCTTTACCTGGGTACACACCCTTGACCAGGACGCACACCGTTGAACGGGGTGCACACCCTTTACATGGGTACACACCCTTGACCAGGATGCACACCGTTGAATAGGGTACACACCCTTTACCTGGGTACACACCCTTTACCAGGATGCACACCGTTGAACGGGGTGCACACCCTTTACCTGGGTACACACCCTTTACCAGGATGCACACCGTTGAACGGGGTACACACCCTTTACCTGGGTACACACCCTTTACCAAACCGTACATGGGGCTAAAACAGCGTCAACTTTTGTCTACATTGGTAGCAGACGCCCTTGCCAGCATCAGAAAGCATGGAAACTAGACCACCAGCCAGAAGACGTGAACCGCTGGGTACCGCTGGGTGTGTGCCAGGGGAGGGGAGGCGTGCACACCCTTCAGACTACCAGACAAACAGCATGAAATGTCGCCCCTGTCTGTGCACAAAACGTCCTTGGCAGCAGCGAACGTCATCAGCAGAAGAAAAGCAGACAAAACAAGTGAGTAGCTGAGCGGGGACAAGTTCCAGAGCTCTTTACGCCCCCTCCCTTCCCCATCACATCTTATCCCCCATCCTGTTTGCGTTATTTAGGTGATACACTTTCACACACACTTTGAAGCGGGTTATGTGGGTTGCATTGGTGTTTGAACTATAACCACTGCTGCAAGTATAAGAGATTAGTTCAAAAGTCAAGGTCAAGGTCATGAATCTGAACAATACTCCGTACCACACATGACATGGACCCTGTCGACCAGGCTGCTAAATTTGAAGTCTGTAATTGCATAAATGCGAAAGATATAGCTAAAACACCGATTTCACACCTCCAAGCCTATGGCCTTGACATTGACCTTGACTTTGATCAGTACTCAAAAATGAGACTTACCATAAACTAACGCACCTGCAAATGAAGTTTGAACTTTGTAAGTTCAATTATGTAAAAAAAAAAAGATGGTCATAAGAAGAACATTCGGTTCTCAAGGTCAAGGTCAAAAGTTGTAATTTGTGAGCCATCTGTTATTTTTGTTGGATAGTGGCTATGGACACATTAAAGAGCCATTGGTATTGGTGAGTTATTGAATGGTATGGTTTTGTGAACTATTGACATAAAATAATATTGGATGTAAGCAATATATAACTCAAGTCATAAGGTATTTTTGATTGTTAGATTTTGTTTAGATGACAAATGCTTATCCGACACTGAAATATTGGGTATTTTTGGTGTGATTAGTTTGCTATGATCATTCTCCATGTAATGTGTATGAAAGTGTGAGTTCGTGTGTGAGAGTATTTTTTCTGTTGAAAAGAAAAAAGAAAGGTAAGATTGTTCCACAAATGGAATGTCTCTTCCTGTATATTGGTAAAAGGCTCCAAAAAACCAAACCAGCACTCAAGTAAATTAGAAATAATAAAAATCTTAAGTAAAAGTGTGAACATATGAATGTTCCAAAATTTTAAATATGATAAAATAAGCGACACGACTAGAGAGGGCCGGCAACTGAAATGGTATCCAAATGAACACATAGTATCCAAAGGGAAATAAATAGGTATGAAGAATATTTCAGTATACTGCTGGCACTGTTCCTCCAGCCTACAGGGCTCAAAAGTTAGAGCATTTATTTGAAATGCAATGATAATAGAATTCCATAAATCTTATTTGTCCCTATGTCTTTAATGTGAACATTTAAAAAAAAAGATGAAACATTCCATTTGTGGAACAATCTTCTTGTTGAGGGGAGAGTAGTTCCACCTTGGTAGGTTAAGACCCCATCGAGTGCCGAGCTGATGAGAGTCCCTAGAGTCGAAACAGCTGTCCTCGGCTTGGGTTCTGCCATTGCCTCCCTAATAAGGAGGAAAAACTAAGCTAGCACTCTTTATTTCTTTTTTTTTTTTTTTTTTTTTCCTTTTTTTCCTTTAAAGAACATAATCAAACACCAAGTTATTTTAACTGGTTTTGATTTTAAATGTTCACATCGAAGACATAGGGACAAAAAAAAACATACGGACATACGCATTTAGCATGCATGAGTATAAAGTACAAATTTTAAGATTACACGTAATACATGCATAAATACACATTACATGTGGGTACATACACGTCTGAGGAAAAGCACGTGCATGAGGTAGTTACTTTCAACACGATGAACACACAGTTAAAAGGATCATGAGTTTAGGAGGTGGATGGATCTGGGGATGAAAGATCTCTATGCCCTGCAGTTAACTTTAAAAGTCTTGTAGCATCGTCCAGAAGGTAACAGTTCATAATGTTTGTTCAAAACATGGGACGTGTCATTCACAATCTTCCTGGCATGTTGCTTCGTTCGTCTTTCGTACAGCTGATTCAAACCCGTCAAAACTGACCCCACCCCTGAGCTGACCAGTAACGGGGATATCTCACATCGTTCCACACAGAACAATGCCAATCTGGAATGATCTGAACCGACCTTACATAACGGCTCGCAATCTCATCAGGGATATTGGGGATCCTGTTGTCGTTGTTTTCGGATTGTTCGGAAATTGTCTGGTGATTCTGATCATGCATCGTCTTCCTACAACCACCTACAGCGTTTTCTTCAAAGTTCTGGCCGTGTCTGACCAGCTACAGCTGATAATAGGTCCTCTAGAGCGCTGGCTGAACAGGACATTTAAAGTAATATATTTCAGTTCTCGTAGCGATTTGCAGTGTAAGCTGAATAGAATCATACTTCACACAGCAGAACCTCTTTCATCATGGACGCTTGTGGTCCTTACTATGCTCAGAGCTGCTTCTGTGCTGTGGCCACTTCGTGTCAGTGCTGTGTGGACGAAGGGAAAGTCGCGAGTTACGGCTAGTATAGTAATCGTTACTATCATTGCAGTTAATAGTAACCTGTCTCGATACTATTATGTCTGGGAAGAATGGTGTCATAACTTTGGACCAGCGCGGTACTTGGACTGGATACGCCAATTTATCACACGGTTCATACCGTTTGTGTTACTGCTGCTTTTCAACAATGTTCTGTTATGGACGCTGGTCAGATCTGTTGTGAGATCAAACCAAGGTGTTTCTGTAAAACACTCCACCCTTGATTCCAGACAACAGAGAGTGTCGTCACTGACCATCACCTTGATGGCTGCAAGTGCTCGGTTTTTCCTCCTTGTTCCACCCTGGGCGATATATTTAATAATGAGAGTGTATGCTGATTGGAACGATCCAATACAGTACCGTGTGTTTCGTGAAGCCAGCCTTTTTCTGTGGTACTCTAACTGTGCTGTCAACTTCTACCTGTTCTGTGTAACTCACAGACAGTTCAGAGCAGAGTTCAGAAAGATAGTTTGGGAGTTTACTGGCTTATGTCGTGAAAACAAAGCGTCGAATTCTTTGAAAAAATAATTTGTAGGAATAGAACGTTAAAGCCAGACCGGGCAAATAGTGCAGTGGACAAACGAACAAGCCTACGTTAAAGCTGGTGTTTACTGAGAAGAACACGATGATGTTCACAAGATCCGTCCAGATGGCCATCTCTGCAGGTCCGACTTACCCCTTCATCATTTCTGTTCCTCACCTGAACGACACCTTGTGGCGATTTTCCACTGATTTTGATTCATTTGTTACCAATTTGATTTAGAATTATCGTAGGTCAAAAGGGAGAAGGGAGAACGTGTGTGTGTGTGTGTGTTGCGTGTGTGTGTGTGTGTGTGTGTGTGTGTGTAAAATTGTTATATGTTTTATATACAAATAAGGTTTTTACATCTGTGTGGTCGATATGTACCGGTATACGAGAAATTCTGATAGAAACTGGATTTGACTGTTTGGGATACACAAATGTTTTCGTAGATTAACAGTCTTTGTAGAAATGTTCGTATTTCATTAGAGGATAATTACAAGCTTACTTGAAATGATGCCTTAGAGTCTAGTAATAAATGTTATTTTATAGAAATTTTAAAACAGATTTCTGTCGTGAAAGATATATTGAAATATTGCCTGATGTTTATATATAATCCTTTTATATGGTTTCGGTGTGGCAATCATAAACTCATCATAGAAACGGGCAGAAGATTTGGAATACCCTGTGGATAACGATTATGTTGAGACTGCGACCAGAATGACCTTGGTGACGAGTTTCATTTTGTAATGAAATGTCCCAAATATAATTATATTACATGTCAGTTTATCTCCAAAACTTTGTATGTGTAAAGTCCGTATTTAACTATTGTCGTTTGCTCTGTGGTGGTAAAAAAAGTGTCATTAAATTCAGCGACATTTCTAAGGTCTGTGTACACGTTAGCAATATTCACAAAATATTTCTATTTCCCCATGGCAACACAGTGAGTTGTAAGTCATATTATGAGTGTCCTAACACTGTGTTGCCATGGGGACATAGAGATATCCCGTGAATAATGTTAACATGTACCAGACCTTTAGTAAAGTTGTGTAACATTGTGAACAGTGTTGATATTTATATCAGAGTTGTCTTTTATAACCGTTTTCAATTGTTACATTTGTATTTGCTTGATTTGTTTTCAAGTCATCCATGACCCAAAAGGGGTCAAAGGTTAAACAATCTTTGAATCTTTGAATCGTTGACGTGTGTGTGTGTGTGTGTGTGCGCGTGTGCGTGCGGATGTGCGTGCTCATTCTGGTTGTTTGTGATGGCTACACGTGAGCTTAATAATAGGAAATTTCCCGATTTTATTCCTAGCCATTTCTTATATTTTATAATTTTTAGTAATTCGTGCCACATAGGTGATGCATTCAGAAATGTAAATCTGTCAATATAAATAAGGCAACAATCCAAAAGGAGCATGGCCAATGGCAGGGACAAGGATAGAGAAGGGGCGAGGACCTCTGTATATTTTTTATAGAGATTTCTTTGTAAGGAAAAGCGATAGTGGTGTAGAGTGGCACAGAGATAATGTGTTCGCCTTGTGTCAAGTAAACACGAGTTTGAACCTGTGTAGGCCTACAGGGGATTTTTTTTTTCTCAGTTTGCACTTGGCCTTACGGTCTGAACGTGGAGTCTTTCGGGGATGAGACGATAAATCGAGGTCCCGTGTGCCCATGCACTTTAGCACACGTTAAACCCAGTGGCAACGAAAAAAAGATGTCATTTCGACAAAATGTCCCACACCCCCCCCCCCCCCCCCCCCCCCCCCCGTATTTCCTTCCTCATCAATCACTGAAATATTGCATGCAAAACAAAACAAAAAATTGGGTGGCGCGCCTCTGGCTGCGACGCGTTCTCCAGGTGGGAGCAACCCCTATTTCACAGAGACGCCCCTGCGATTATAAAGTACCTTAGGGGAAGACGGGTAAAAAGCGCATGGGCGGGTAAGAAGCTCACCTCCAATTATCTCATGAAATGAAGCAAATTTCAGTCTCATTTTGCCCATGAGACGAGCGTTAATGTCTAGCATTCGTCTCATGGGCAAATTTTGACTGAAATTTTCTTTATTTCATGAGATAATTGGGCGTGGGCTTCTTACCCGCCCATGCGCTTTTTACCCCGTCTTCCCTACTACCTACATACAGGTAGTTTCATTCAGCCCATATCTCTGTATTTTTTACTCTCTCTCTCTCTCTCTCTCTCTCTCTCTCTCTCTCTCGGCTAAGACGCGAATCGACAGGGCACACCTTGAAGGTTCTGCTGTGTAATTTACGGATTTTGACTGTTTCTGGCTTCCCAGAAATTATCGGTATAACTCTCAACGCTCTGTTATCCGACAGCACCGTGACGAGCTGGAAGGTGGTTGGTGAAAGCAGCCTCAACACAGTTGTTGTTCTGCGCCTCAAGCCATCACTGAAAGTGAATCAGCAAGTATGGCTGCCCGCACTCGAAACAACATGCGACCGGTTCAACACTACAGACGCAAAACACCCGGAACGATTTTTGTCGTGATCAGGAAAGGGCAAGAATGCATCAAAGCAAACAGGTCTCGTCAAAAACTATGTCTCTACTCTCACTGACAGGGCTGTGCAGAAGAGCCTTAGGGACAAGGACAGAAACAAACTATGTCTCTACTCTCACTGACAGGGCTGTGCAGAAGAGCCTTAGAGACAAGGATAGAAACAAACTATGTCTCTACTCACACTGACAGGGCTGTGCAGAAGAAGAAGAGCCTTAGAGACAAGGACAGAAACAAACTATGTCTCTACTCACACTAACAGGGCTGTGCAGAAGAAGAAGAGCCTTAGAGACAAGGACAGAAACAAACTATGTCTCTACTCACACTGACAGGGCTGTGAAGAAGAGACTTAGAGACAAGGACAGAAACACACTATGTCTCTACTCACACTGACAGGGCTGTGCAGAAGAGCCTTAGGGACAAGGACAGAAACAAACTATGTCTCTACTCACACTGACAGGGCTGTGAAGAAGAGTCTTAGAGACAAGGACAGAAACACACTATGTCTCTACTCACACTGACAGGGCTGTGCAGAAGAGTCTTAGGGACAAGGACCGAAACAAACTATGTCTCTACTCGCACTGACAGGGCTGTGCAGAAGAGCCTTAGAGACAAGGATAGAAACAAACTATGTCTCTCTCTCACACTGACAGGGCTGTGAAGAAGAGCCTTAGGGACAAGGACAGAAACAAACTATGTCTCTACTCACACTGACAGGGCTGTGCAGAAGAGAAGAGCCTTAGAGACAAGGACAGAAACAAACTATGTCTCTACTCACACTGACAGGGCTGTGCAGAGAAGAGTCTTAGAGACAAGGACAGAAACAAACTATGTCTCTACTCACACTGACAGGGCTGTGAAGAAGAGTCTTAGAGACAAGGACAGAAACACACTATGTCTCTACTCACACTGACAGGGCTGTGCAGAAGAGTCTTAGAGACAAGGACAGAAACAAACTATGTCTCTACTCACACTGACAGGGCTGTGCAGAAGAGCCTTAGAGACAAGGATAGAAACAAACTATGTCTCTACTCACACTGACAGGGCTGTGCAGAAGAGCCTTAGAGACAAGGATAGAAACAAACTATGTCTCTACTCACACTGACAGGGCTGTGCAGAAGAGCCTTAGGGACAAGGACAGAAACAAACTATGTCTCTACTCACCACTGACAGGGCTGTGCAGAAGAGACTTAGAGACAAGGACAGAAACACACTATGTCTCTACTTACACTGACAGGGCTGTGCAGAAGAGCCTTAGGGACAAGGACAGAAACAAACATTTAAGAAAGGTGGTAGTGCATCGTTCGTCTGATACGTCTGGAGTGATCATACTCGAGTCGGACGACATCGTGATGGAGTTCCCATGCACCCCCTCAGCTGATTCAGGCTGTTACTGGTACGTCAAATTCAGAACGAACGAAAGATGCTGACAGAAGAGTGAGAGAAACTGGTGACAGGCACTCCCAACAGGGGGAGAAAGTACGTAACCGCAGATCAGCACGTGCGAAGGAGAAGTTGGAGACTCTTCGAGGACTTATCGTGTTCCACTTGGGATGACGGCTTCTGTGTGCAACACTCACTGGGTTGACGGGTGCTGCTCCACCGCTACTCCTGTTGACATTCGTGTAGCTGTCTTGTGGAAATGACTGTCGTGAAAAGAAAAGAAAAAAGAAAGAGAGAACTGTTTGCCATGGTTTCCATTTCGGACTCTTACGCGCTGTCGATATGTGTTTTCATTGTTTATCTATTTATCATTTATCATGCCGATTTGCTAATGGAGCTCATGCTTTATAGCAATAAACCTCATTGAGTCATTGAGCCATTGAGCCTCTCTCTCTCTCTAATTGATAGATTGCTTACTTGTTTGATATGCCATTCTCTTTTCCTTTATATTTGTTATTTCCTGCAATGTGTTTGTTAAACAAATATAATTCACAAAATATCTCTATTTTCCCAATGGCAACTCAGTGATAGCCAAACATACATATGACTTTACTTACTCACTGTGTTGCCATCGGGAAATAGTGATATTTTGTGAATATTGTTAATTTTTACTTGTGCCCCTTAACTGCAAACCCATTGTGATGTGGCTTGGCCTTTTAATTAAAATACTCTCTCTCTCTCTCTCTCTCTGTCTCTCTGTCTCTCTCTCTCTCTCTCTCCATTCTCCCACTTTCATTCCTTTTCATACATATGGATAACATAATTTAATATAACCCTTTCATTTTAGTTTGGAAGATATAATATCCTCATATGAGACATATAGGTTATAATGAGTGCAAGTCTTACTCTGCTGACCAGTGTTTTTGATATTTGGTAATCAAAAACTGACAGTAATTCTGTAGTGGCTAATGAAGTGCTATAGTCTTTTGTTTTTCATTCAAAGTTCACACAAACTGGTAGATGATAGCAGTCTATCCACCATCATGATACATGGTTTCATGTGACCTTTTGTTTCAATGAAATTCCAAACAAACTGGTAGATGATAGCAGTCTATCCACTATCATGCTACATGGTTTCATGTGACCGGTAGAATGCAGAATTCGCGCCGTCTGGAAAGAGACATGTGGCACGATATAAACCGACCATATTTAGACGCAGCAAATCTTATTGAAGATGTTGGCTATGCAGTGGTGTGTGCCTTGGGTATTTTCGGTAATGTAATGGTAATTCTGATCATGCTTCGTCTTCCTTCGTCCACGTCCAGTGTTTTCTTCATAGTTCTGGCCGTGTCGGACCAGATTTTTCTGGCACACCCATTGAACTATTCCATTGCAAATATGTTTAATGTAAAGCTTTTCATGGATCAGGGGTCCTGGCAGTGCAAGATTTACTATTCATCACTAGAAATAGCATCCCCTGTTTCATCATGGATGCTGGTGTCACTCACCATGCTCAGAGCTGCCTCTGTGCTGTGGCCACTTCGTGTCAGTGCTGTGTGGACCAAGAGAAAGTCACGAACTACCGCAGGAATTGTGATTATCATTTTCATTATGATTCATTGTCATTATCTGTATGGGTATGACCTTCATGGGGGAATTTGTGGTGTACGTCAATCAGGAATGTACCGGTGGTTTGTTGACAGTGTGTTTCAATGGATAAAGCTTCTTGAATTCAACTTATTACCTTTCCTACTGCTGGTGGTCAGCAACACTGCTCTGTTGAGGACACTGGTCAGCTCTCTTACAACAAACCAACGTCTTTCTGTACAACAAGCCAGCCAGGATTCCAGACAAGAGAAAGTGTCTTCACTGACTGTCACCTTGGTTGCTGCCAGCGTTGCTTTCTTCCTTCTAACAATACCAGATGGCATTTACAATGTATTAGATGGTAATGTCAACTGGGGTGACCCTATAGAAAATGGACAGTACACAGTATTCCGTGCAGTCAGCGACGTCCTGTGGTCCACTAACAGTGCCATCAACTTCTACCTGTACTGTTTGACTGGCACCAAGTTCAGAGCAGAGTTCGGCATTTTCTGTAAGATTGTTGTGGAGTTTAAGGCCATATTCTGTAAAACCAAGACAGTGAGCTATGAGTAGAGTTCATGAAGATTGTTGTGGAGTTTAGGGCCGTTTTCTGTAAAACCAAGACAGTGAGTTCTGAGCAGAGTTCTAAACATTGTTGTGGAGTTTAGGGCCATTTTTCTATAAAACCAAGACAGTGAGCTATGAGTAGAGTTCATGAAGATTGTTGTGGAGTTTAAGGCCATGTTCTGTAAAAACCAAGACAGTGAGTTCTGAGCAGAGTTTCTGAACATTGTTGTGGAGGTTATGGCCATGTTCTGTAAAACCAAGACAGTGCGTTCTGAGCAGAGTTTCTGAACATTGTTGTGGAGTTTAGGGCCATGTTCTGTCAAACGCGTGCACAGCGCGCGCAGCTGGGCGCGAGAAAACGAGTGCACGAAGAGAGAGGAGCGAGAGACAGAGAGCATTAATTAATTTTATTTATAGAGGGTAATAGAATATACGCAGTAATATGCCTTTGTACATCCAGCCTCTCTCGGGGGGGGGGGGGGTGGGAAACAAGTAAAAAATGAGTATGTGTTCCAAGAAGAATAACTGTTTTCTTCATCAGTACATTCATTGGCAAGGAGTTAGCCCCCTTTCAACTCACTTATCAAAAATATATTTGTCTGTGGTACAGTGAAGCCTGTATCGATTTACATGATGTTCCAAAACAGTACTTATCTAGTAAAGAAGTGTTTAATCCATCTAATATGCCCAACGTTATTTTCGATTAAAAGATTAATGCTGTGTGTGCGTGCACTGCGTGTGTGTGTGTGTGTGTGTGTGTGTGTGTGTGTTGTGTGTGTCGTGTGTTTGTGTTTGTGTGTGTGTGTGTGTGTTTGATTTTGATTGATTTAATTTAAAGTCTGTTCACAACAATGGTGATATTAGACTTAAATAATTACATTAATTAAACAAAAACAAAACAGACATAAACAAATATTGAATTAAAACGAGGAGAAAAGAGTGTGTGAGTGTGTGTGTGTGTGTGTGTGTGTGTGGGTGTGGCGTGTGTGTGTGCGTGCGTGCGTGCGTGCTGCGTGTTGTGTGTGTGTGTGTGAGTGTAAGAGAGAGAGAGAGAGAGCATGACCCGTGATGGGTAGAAGGAAAACAAAAACTGGATTTGGGGCAAAGAAAAGAAAATTAATATTAACTAACGTATTAATTATAGTAATCTTGCAATTCCAGAGCTGGATATGACAGAATCTATTTTGATCATTTCGCACACACGCACACATAGCATTAATCTTTTAATCGAAAATAACGTTGGGCATATATAGTGTGTGTGTGTGTGTGTGTGTGTGTGTGTAACAATATCAATAACAATCATTTATTCCATTCGTCTCAGGTCTTTTGGCCCATAGGGACAGGGAAGAGAAATGACAGAAACAATCCTCGGTGAAATTCAAAAAGCTTGTATCACGATTGTTTAAAAAACTTTTTTAGTTAGATACATAGTTAGCTCTCATTTTTCCCGCCACCTTCCACCAAAAGCTCGTATCTCTAACGACTTTCTATCTGGCGTAAATGAGGTTGTGTAAATGGATGAAAAACTCGTAAGTCCCAAATTCAGATCTAGTTAAGGACAAAAACCTTGTATCTTCGTTCTTTTCAAGTATTACAAAAAAAAGAAAGTAATGGTTGTTTCCACTTTTTCAGTCTTGCATTTCTTACTGCAGATTGAGCGCTTCATCCTCTATCGTTTGCTATATTTAACTCTAATTTTCATCCATTTACATAATTAAACACATGCATTCAATAAATAGTAGAAGATAAAGGTAAGACGGAAAAACGCAATGCACCTACAGTCTATTGTGTGTACTGCACTACATGGGGGGGGGGGGGGGGGGGGGGGGATGTCCGTCCACCTACGATTGAATCATCAGTAGCAGCCAGCAGCATGTTGCAGAGCGTCCCGTGGACATCTGTTCTTCACGACTGCTGTGGGCTTTCAACGATGGGATCATCAGTAGCAGCCAGCAGCGTGTTGCAAAGCTCTTTGTGGACATCCGTATTCTACACCATCATCTAGCCATAAACACAACCTGTGTCTTGGGGTTGTGCATTTAATTGTGTGTTGGAGATAGTCAGTGTCGCGATTCTTTGTGGATTTCCTGTATACATCGATATCAACGTGGGACGTTGATTTTCGTGCATTGTGTTCTAGCATAAGAAAGAAGATTAATTATCTAACCTTATAATTTATAGTCTCGCTTATAACCTAATCGATTGTTATTTCGCCTGTTCAGTACATCATCCTAAACATCATATTTCATCCATCACTTAAAGAATAGACGCATCTCATTTACATCATCATAATCCGATACCACTGTTTATTTTCTTCACATTCATTAAAAACAGGATACACACTGGTAAACAATCTAGTTTGTCGGTTATTTTTTTCGTATGGAAAAAAAATCGGTTGGGTGAAGTTTTGATTTAGACTACTTTCCACCTCGTCTATCTTAACTTTCCACCCAACCACTATAAAAGGCCACAGTGTGAGCCTATTTCAACAGCAGTCAGCATTTAAAAAAATTATATCCCTAAAATGCTTTTCAAATGGCAGTGAAGAATATGAGTAGTCAGAGAAAGTTAGGTATTAGAATTGGGAGTAGAAAACACAGCCAAACTTGTAATGAAAGAAAAGTGAGATAACCAGGCTCTTATGATTCCTGCCAGGATTTGAACCTAGATCTCTGTCTGAAATTCAGACAGCGTGTTATCCTTAACACTACAGGAATTGGGTAATGGGAGCCAAAGGTCATCTCACTAATTAACACCACGTCCTAGGCATACTCCCATCCCATCCCTTTAAGCTATCATCACAATGGGCTTTTACTTTTAAAAAATAGAGTAGGGGTTGGAGGAAAAGGGGCAAGGGCCAAAAATGGACTTAGAGCAAAAATACAACACAATACTGTGAATCAAAAGAAACGTAAAAAAAATGAAGTTGTACTTTAGACAACCACCTTTGCTTACAACCCATGATGTCTGCTTAATATGAAATGATTCTAGGTTGATAGTTTTTTAGCAAAATTATTTTTCATGACAAATATAATACTGCCATTTGACAAATATGTTCATGTTTACATATGCCTCCACGATACATGTACCAAATTTTACATATATGCGTACAATTATAGCTTTAATATAATAAAAAAATAAAGTACTAAGATTGAGATAGGCCAGCCACCGCAAAGTCTACAGATTTAAATGTTCAGTAACTGGTTAAACATGACTACAATTCTTTAATCAGAGCACAGGGGAGATGACATCCCCTGAAACTGAAATAACAAAAATAAGCACACACAAAGATTTTAATCAGACATTTGTCCTGACAGGGGAGAACACAATAGGACATTTTCAACTTTGTTGCCAATAGGTCAATGGCCTATGATCAGGGCCTCAGGACATCATTGCCGGTGATGAAGGAAGTAAAACAATTTCCTCTTTGGACCATTTTCACCCGTCCCCATTGAATTGTGTTGCCACAAATTACAGCAGAAGACACGCACTGAGAGACTATGGAGCACAGCGGTACATATATTCCACAACAATAAAAACCTTCTTCAAGTACCTTCTTTTTTTAAATACTTCCCCACCTACACCCCACCTCATTGCAAATTTCACTGAATTTTGACCGCAATCAGTAAGTACTAATGACAGACTGCAAGTAGCCAAGTTTGGCCAGACACAAATTTTAAAAGCACATTTGGGGAACTGATCAATTTTTTTTTCTCATGGAGTGCTGTTAGGAAAACTGCTTTGTGCATATTTACAGTACTGAAAGTAAGCATTTACATGCTGGTTTTCTAAATAAGTTAGGCACTGACTTCTGTCGTGACATGATGACAGAATGATTTGATTGCTGCTGCACACATAAGCTTACTTCACACTCAGCCAACCAGAACAATGAAATGGATGTCGACTGATGGTTTACTAATAGGCCCATGCCACTAAACTTAATTGAACATGAAAAGTGTCATGTAGGCATCCAAGTCTGCCACACAAGCTCTTAACAGAGCTTCAAAATGTTTTTAAACATGAAGTTCATGTGTCATTATGACCCCTGAATACAGAAAATGATGGATCAATTTCCAAAATAATGGGTCAAAGATGTGTAAGTACTGTTACAGTAGCATAATATTAATGGGTCACATGACCCATGTCTGCACAAAATGAGGGGTCAAATAACTGCCAATACGTGTCAATGACCCGGGCCCGCTGACAATCTGAAACTCTGTTTTAACCAGGCCTAAGTGGAGTAGGCTAGGCCTACTGTTGCTTTGCTGAACACCCTCTTCCACCCTTCCCTGATTATGTCCATCCCGGTAAAGGGCAGATTCAAATTTTTGGTCCATTTTTTTTACCCGTCAAACACTAAGCATTTTCGGTTAACAGAACCCTGTGCGTGCAAATGTTAGCACTCACCTAACCAAATGAGAATCGCTGGATCTACAGCAGACAGCTCTCTCCTGAAGCCTCACAGGGTTGTCCCAGGCGCACGGATGCTCCACCTCCAGTCAGAGCTCCCCAGTCACCAATGCTGTCAATAAAATATAATGACATTTATGTTTAACACTAGAATAGAGTTAAACTGTACAAATCAAATCATCTTTATTATCTCATAACTGAGAAATTGCAGCCAGACAGAAAAGACTTATTCAAAACCAGACAGAAAAGGTTTCATTATAGCCTAAACCATTAACAAATGTACAAATAAGTACAATAGAACCTCCTTTATAACATTTCCCATTAAAAGACTCCCTCCCACATAAAACCTACTTCTCTGAAACATTGCCCTTCTTTGTAAGTATCAAAATTACCTCCTTTATAACAGCAAATATAAGACCCCTCCCTTATAACTATCCAACCCCATTTTGGATTATTTTTGAAGGTGTTATTAAGGGAGCAGAAGAAGAAAGTGGACAGGAGAAAAAGAATTTTTTTTAGAAAGTTTGGCCCAGCCAGCCAAGTCCCGCTGATGGGTCCGCAACGTGATGCCACGCTAAGCAAGAGAATGACCCAGCCAGCCTGGTCCCGTTGATCGGTCCACAACATGATGCCACGCCAAGCGAGAGAATGACCCAGCCAGCCAGGTCCCGCTGATCGGGCCCCCAACATGATGACGCGTCTATGCAACGGGGAAGTCTTCAGTTGGTGCGGGGGCAGTGCCAGGAATCTGACACAGCCCTCCTGAACTGCCATCCTGATCAGACAGTATGTTGATGATGTTGTCTGGCAGTCTGTTCCACTGGATGGCTGTTCGTGGGAAGAAAGAGTTTCTGTAGATGGTGGTGTTGGATGGTTCAACCACAAAATATCTCTTGTTATTCCTAGCCATATCCCACACTATGTTTGTTCAAAGTGGCGGAATGCAAGGACTGCCAGTTTGTACTCTAAACGAAACTGTATCTTTGTGCTTGCAAAATTTGTCTATTAGAGTCATGTAACTGTTATGTCGATGGCAGTATGATTTTATTTCAAGTTACAGTATTGTATCCAAACTTGATTGAGAATGTGAATGTGGTCTCTATGTTTCTTCTTAGAATGTTCATATTGTAACTATTTTACTCCTGTATAATTGTGATGTGTGTGTGTGTGTGTGCTTGTGTATGTATGTGTGCGTGCGTGTATGCGTGTATGCGTGTGTGTGTGTGTGTGTGTGTGTGTGCGTGTGCGTGTGCGTGAGGAAGTAAGAGAACGTTGCGTGCAATCATCGTGTTTATTTTACTTTCTAATGATTCATTATTTGTTTGCCTTTAATGTTCTTGTTATCAATGTAAAGCGCACTGAGCTCATGTAAGAAAGACCGCTATATAAATTCCCATTAATATTATTATTATTATTATTATTATTATTATTGGGGGAGCTTTAATACATCGTCGGTGAAATTCAAAAACCTCGTATCTCGATTTTGGGGGGGGGGGGGGGTCTGAGTTAGATACATAGTCAGCTTTCTAATTTTTCCCGCCACCTTCCACCAAAAGCTCGTATCTCTAACAACTTTCTATCTGGTGTAAATGAGGTTGTGAAAATAGACGAAAAACTCGTAAGTCCCAAATTCAGATCTAGTTAAGGACAAAAACCTTGTATCTTCGTTCTTTTCAAGTCTAAAAAAAAAATGTTAAAGTAATTTTAACAAAATGCAGGACTAAACTCACAATGTCTTGAACAACATATTCATCATAGTTAATAAATCGTGGTCAAAGCGGTTAATTTTTAAAAGTTTTTTTTTTTTTTTCTCAAAACTACCAAAATTGAGATATGAGGTTTTGGAATTTCACCCATTGAACTGGGCAATTCGGCAACTGCCAGATTTGACCAACTCCTAGATGGTCACACGGCCAAAGAAAGCAGGCCTTTTGATATTCACCAGACCTGCCCACCTATTGAAGAGCAGTCCTAGCAGTCACAAGTTTCCGATAATTGGGGTTTGGGACCACTGCCACAACTGCCCAGTGACACAGTGGCCAAGTCTAGTAGTCAGCGTTCCTTGTAAAGTGGCTAATCTGATGATCGCCACAACTGCCCAGCTGACACCATTATTAAACAAGAGGCAAAGCCTTCAAGGCTCACGTCTGATTTTTATTACTATAGCAGGCATGGGAATTCCCATGCCTGTATAGAGAGAATACTGTTATGTAGACACTTGTGCATCTGAAAACAGAATTAATTTTTATTTTACTGTGTAAATTAAATTATTTCTATGCATTAAATTACCCCTACCCCTTTCTTTAAAATTTAATTATATGTATGTTTATATATGCGCATGTAACATAGTGGAGCCCTATTTTTATTTTTGGCAAACAAGTAAAATTGAAAAGCATATTGACCAAGCTTTCAGAAAAAACATAGTGACCAATCCCCCCCCCCCCCCCCCCCCCCCCCAGACAACCGTTGTCTGCGTTGTCAAACTCAAACTCAAAGGCGCAAATAAAACGAAACAACCGGGCCGTCAACGCACACACTCGGTACATCCATTTGTTACAGAAAATATAAGTTAACGACGTTAAAATGTACCTATTTGTACACACCTGAAGTCTTGTGTTTCTTTTTAAAGAGCGTTTTTGTATATCTAATGGAGAGTCTTCTTTCCAGTATCTCCTACTCGGTACAACACAACAGTAATCTCTGCAACAAATGATTTTCTTTCTTTTGTTCCTTACCGATGTATCTGACTGCTTTGATCGTCATGACTTGAAGGCTCACGTCAAAATCAAGTATCCTGCTAACTTTAACCCTCTAACATCTTATGTTTTTTTGAGAAAACGACAACGCTAAAGTTTCAGTGGAGAGTGAGTCTTCTTTCAGTTTGAAGAGTGTGACTGAGTCAAGGTTAAAGGTTGCACAACAGTAATCTCTGCAACAAATAATTATCTTTATTTTGTTCTTTATCAATGTATCTGACTGCTTTGATCGTCGTGACTTGAAGGCTCACGTCAAAATCAAGTATCCTGCTAACTTTAACCCTCTAACGCCTTATATGTTTAGAGAAAATGACAACGTTAAGGTTTGAGTTAAGGTTAAAGGTCGGGGCCACGGACGCAACACACACACACAACCGAACATGTACGATACTATAGACTCACTTTGTTTTCAAAAACGACGCGAGCCAAAAAGGACAAATTATTAAAGAAATATGCGTTGTATATTCTTCACACTTCACAGTTCAATAGAAAACATGTTGATCGATATTCATGCTTAGCTTTACTGTCAAGGAGCAATAAATTAAAACGTTATACAGTTTTGAATTACCCTCAAAACTTTAAACCCGTTTTTCTCGAAACTTAGCTGAGCAGGGATAGATGGTTCTGGCAGTCAGCCCTCGATATGATTCTTCTTGCATTCATTTTGTCACTAGTTGTCATTTGGTAAGACTGTTCAAGTTCCTGAAAATATTATGTATTGAATTTAAAAGCTCTGAGGCGAGCCTAAACTTCTGCTTGAGTGAAAAATCTTTTGTGGAATATACCATAGTCTAATACTGAGAGTATCACTATCATAACTGACAACAATAAAAAAGAAGCATATTCAATAATCCAGTAGTACTCAGTACCAGTAGTAGTCATCATTCTCACATTTTTTAAATTTTATTTTTATTTTTTACTTTACACTCATGTGCTGTTACAATTTTGAAACAAGACTTCACAAACAAAACAACTCTACTTAGCTAAAAGTAAAACCCTCAAAACAGCATGATACAATGTTGACTCTACCATGCATGAATTCTCTAGTATAAAAAGTTAATAATATTTTATTAATCTACCACACATGTTTTCTCTATATATGTGATGGTGCATGGGAAAAAAAACCTACATAAGTCGCTCAGAATGTTTTAAGCAAAAGCCAAAAATAGTCAACAACCCCCGAAATATCCAATGTTCTAGTTTAGGGCATATTTATGTCTATTTTTATGTGTTCTACCAGTATCCACAATATGAAAGACCATTTTGAATGATTTCTTTGTTTATTTGATTGTTTTCTAAATCAAGTCAATAGAAACAAAGAGGCAAAATTGTATCTTCTATGCCCAATTTCTGCAAATGATCTATTTTGAATGCCAAACTTCAAATAATTATAAAATAAAAACTAGACAAGATAACTCAATTCGGTTTTCTGTGTATCAACAAGGAATCTTGGCTCCACCATGAAACATTAAAATCTCAATTTATGCCAAACTAGCGCAACGCCTAGTACTGGCAATGCACCGTACTGGTAACGCCTAGTAACGGTAACGCCAAGTACTAACACAAATAAACAACAAACGCTGAGTACAGCAAATTTGAAGCGATTCGGTTAAGAAACGGCGGAGTTATAAGGCCCCGTTTCCCGTTGGCGCTGCTCTGAGAGTGACGCGCTCTCCCGATTCTCTTCCAATTTGCTGCCAGGCTTTGCCCGGGCCATAGCAAGCCTGACATTTGAGGCGACTCGGTTAATAAACGGCGGAGTTATTCGTGAAAAGGTGAAGCGGCGTATAGCGGCGCTAGCGCGTTTCGCTTCCGGTTTGGCACACCGCTAGCCACAGTCCCCGGTCATCTACCTGCCAAATTTGAAGGCAATCGGTCCAGAAATGCCGGAGATACGGGCGCCGAGAGTCCGGTGGATACGCGTTTCGCGCATTTGCGAAACCGCGCAAATGACACGACGCCGCCTCCCCCAGTTGCCGTTGCCATCGCCCCGTTAGGGCTCACAGCAAATTTGAAGCGATTCGGTCAAAAAACGGCGGAGTTATAAGGCCCGTTTTGTGTTTCAGACAGACACACACACACACGGACACTTGGCTTTTTACTATATGATTTCCATTATGTCTGTTTTTCACATGCACTGTCACAAATGTTTAAATCTAGTATATGTTGTTATATACACTAACACAGTTAATATTGTGTCAAGAATCCTAAACAAAGTGAGACCACCACAAAGGTGTCTGGGCTCCCAATCGTCCCACAAAACAAGGGGTCCCAGGGACTCCTTCACTTACATTATAGAGGGTCCTAGAGGTGGGATAGAGGGTCCCAGTGGCATAGCGAATGCTAAAAAGATTTTTTTCTAGTGCATCCCTGGGACCCCCTGCACATTCTCTTAGAGGGTCCTTTAGAATTTTAGTGCTTCATGGACCCCCAAATGGGGGGCCCTGGGAGCCCTGGGAGCCCTGGGTCACGTTCTCTCACCTGAGGGTCGTCATCACACAGGTCAGTGAGGTCAAGTTTGGGGCGGGGCAGCGGTCACAGACACAGGTTATCCGTTTCCTGGAGCAGGGCGCTCACCATAGAGAACTGCACCCCGCTGAGCTTCACCGCTCAGGGGCGACTCACTGCACACTAGGCCAGCGTCCGTGGAAATCACCCTGAAAAGACAACAGGCATCCATCACCACCTAAATTTCATTATAAAAATACAGAAAATCATAGCAAACCAGGCCTCCCAATCGTCCCGCAAAACAAGGGGTCCCAGGGACTCCTTCACTTACAGCATAGAGGGTCCTAGAGGCGGGATAGAGGGTCCCAGTGGCGTTGCGAATGCTAAAAAGATGTTTTCTAGTGCATCCCTGGGACCCCCTGCACATTCATTTAGAGGGTCCATAGAATTTTAGTACTTCATAGACCCCCAAATGGGGGTCCCTGGGAGCCCTGGCCCCCTGGCAAACAAAAGTAAAATTAAAAAAAATAATACAATTTGACAACAGCTTATTGAATAACAATAGTCATCAAATACTAAGCAGTAACATCAGGGGAGCAGGTCGTCGTCAGGGGTCGCGCTAGTGTTTTTGAAAACGCGTTTTGCTTACGCGACGTCAGCAAAAAAAAATGCGTAAGGGAAGCAAAAAATTGCGTCAAAGAACAAAATGATAAATCTAAGCTAAAAACAATGAAAACAAGACTAGCAAGCAAAAACATGCATTTTTATTCACTAACCAGTCATTTTCGGCGATCACAGCGATCCTCAAAGTCGACACAAGCCCTGTTATCACCCCAATGCGCTTACAGTGATTTTCCCGCCACACTGCACTGCGCCTACGTCACAGCAGTACTGAAAGCAGTGGCACTTTTCTATAGTCTGTTCCAATGTTTGGTGTAGCAGAACCACTATACGTGTAGGGACCGTAGGACTTCTAAAGTCTGATTCACCATCTAGACTCAGATGCGATTTTGAGCGGACGTCATTTTACGTACGGATTACGCGTAATCGCCGTAAAAATGCATGAGCGATTTTTAAAACGCGTCAAATACGCAAGAAACATGAGTTAGCGCGACCCCTGGTAACATGATACCTAGTATTCCATTACTGTGACTATTGAGTATTAACCTTTACCCTTTATCTTGCCTTGTCGGCCCGGGGAGAAACTGTTTTTACAAAAACTTCACTTGACGGGCATAAAAATTAAATTGCCCATTTATATTTTTCACACTTAAATTAAAAGCCCTTCCCATAGATATAGATCTGTATAATGAGGAAAAAATATTAGTTCAAGGCTCGAGAGATAGGATAAAAGCAATATCCCATTCCAAAGTCCTAATAACGGATATATACTGAACAATTTTTATACACCGCATTTTATGGACTACAAGGCGCACCTGATTATAACACTTTTACACAAATTCAGATTTTGTTCTTATAGTTTCTTACTATATTACCAGTCACATTATAATGTGCAGGGGTCTCAGTCTAAGAAAAAAGTGTCCATGGCATCTTATGGGGTAACCCACTTGTCCAAGCCAGTGCTTCCTCCAGACCATGGCATCTTGAGGGGTAACCCACTTGTCCCAGCCAGTGCTTCCTCCAGACCATGGCATCTTGAGGGGTAACCCACTTGTCCCAGCCAGTGCTTACTGCAGACCATGGCAACTTATGGGGTAACCCACTTGTCCCAGCCAGTGCTTCCTGCAGACCATGGCAACTTGAGGGGTAACCCACTTGTCCCAGCCAGTGCTTCCTGCAGACCATGGCATCTTGAGGGATTTATAAAAACGTACTTGT
>CM065710.1:30934736-30937236 GCA_017654935.2 Phymorhynchus buccinoides
ATAGAGTACACACACACACACACACACACACACATCTACTTCTCAGTTTGAAGTACCAACACTGGCAACAGTAAGTTTGCTGAAGCAGACGACACTAGTGACTAGTGACTTAAGTAGCCTACTAGCCTAGTTTTGTCTGCGTCAGTAAATTTTACTAAACTGAGAATGGCACTGAGAGGCCGTGGTTGCTAAAACAAACAAAGAAGAACATTGCATTCACGTAAACACTCGCCGTTGAACAACTTGATATAATCGAGACTGAGCCTCCAACAGACTGCGTCACCAACTGGCTTGAGTAGTTTTTGGTTGAATCAAACCTTTCTTGATGCAAATCCATTGTGGTTCAAGGAGAAGGTGAAAAGATGCTTAAAAGACACTTTTTTACAATCTTGGTATATGCATGTAGATAATGACGAATTATATTTAAACTACAGAATGTTTAAAACCTCTTTTTGTGTTGACCCATATTACTTAGTCTTGCCATATAGCTATATGATTACTGTGTTAAAATTCAGAACTACTAATAATAACTTGCCTGTGAACACATTGCGTTATACTGGTACACCCAGACATGAAAGAATTTGTGAAAAATGTAATGTACATGATGTGGCAGATGAGTTTCACTACTTATTTGTTTGTCCTTTCTTTGACACTGACAGGAGAAGGTACCTCCCTAAGTATTTTTTTACTCGCCCTAACGCTTATAAATTCAAAGCTTTGTTCTCTACAAAAAATAAGAAAATATTACTCAAACTAAAGCACTTTATTACAGTTGTTAACGGTTCTTTCAGATAAATGTTATCAATCATGTCTTTTTCCCATTTTGTTTTTCATTTAGTAATACATTACATTATTTGCAATATTATGATATGGGTTTTCTTTGAAATGATTTTGGACATCACTCTTGGGTTGATTCTTGGAAATTTATTTATGTGTGTGTGTGTTTTATATTTCTGTGCCCAAATGGGGTATGAAATTGCCTTGCCTTGCCTTGCCAAAGAAGCTTCTCGGACGCCATTTTGTTTTTGTAGTTTCCGCTGCAACTTTTCGCTTAACCCCTCAGAAACACGCGATGCATGGATTAATTATTCATAGACTAGAGTAAAATGACACTACAGTTTTAGAACTGATGGAACATTTTAGCCAAAACGGACGCAGCAATTATTTTTTTCAATCAATTTCCTGCATTAATTTCACCATTTTTATTGCATCATCATATTCGAAAACGAGACCTAGTTTCGAAAATGATCAGGAGGAGAGATTCTCTAGAGAACGGTCGCCGCGCGAATAACTGTTACGCCAAAAGGGTCTAAGAAACACCAATAACTGCTAATAACGTTAGCTAAGTAAAGATAACTCTAATAGCTTACTCTTCACTTTCAGAGAGACAAAAGAGTTGCTCTGAAAAGGGAAATAAATCATACCTCTCTGACAGATTGTACGCATATTTCGATTTCATTGTCAGTCAGAAAATTAGGTTTGCACTATTATGCCATCTAACATGTTCAAAAAAATAAGAGAGAGCACTCAAAAATACTTGTGTTTGTTTAATTTGCTAAAGTCATCCCGTATATTTTCGCTGTCGAGTGAAGAATATAAATTTTGTCTCTGTCAACTTTCTTGGCTTGTCTTCCATTTTGTAAACAAAAAGTTACGTTATTGGATAACTAATGTTAGCCGGAAGTTAAAAAAAAGTTGTACATTTCCCATGATGCAACTAACTTAGAGGCGTGCTAGCCCACGAGAGAGACAAAACGTTTGCCAAACTATCAGCAAACAAGGGCAATGTGGTGGTACCATAGCCGATGAGGTTTAACCGAGGTGTGGTTACTGCTACACTTATCTGTATTGCTAAAAAAATCGGGACTTTACTGGTGTTGCACTGCCTCCAGTATTGTTCCCACCATCTTTGTATTTACAAATGTCCCATATGTGTCTGTTCCAGACCCAGAGGACGTAAAGCACCATTTTTGATTCATTCGGCAAACAAGGGTTTTAGGACCGTTTTTTTAACGTTGCCGATTTGAGCAAACGCTACGTAACGTTAACCCTTGTGAAACGGACCTGGGAAACAACCGATCGGTGCAGGCGTTGAACCGACACGCCTTCGGGAGGTGTAGGGTTGGAGAGAGGGAGGGAGATGGTTTTGAAGGTGAAGGTCACTCGTGAAACGACCTTGAGGAAGGTGAAAGGACGCAGTAGAGGACGCAAGCTGTGTAAAACGTTTCCTAACTGCTAGCGCCGTGTGACGCTTAAATCGTACGCTATTAGCGATACCGCAGTGATCTTGGTGAAGGTGACAGGACAAAGAGGACGCGCGCGCGTGTCAGCGTCATTATCAGGAACTACGAGAAATCCCGTCACTAAGAAGAGAAACAAATTTATTGGGGGGTGAAAAACCAAATGTCAGATTTTATGAAAATAATGATAATAGTCCTAACCCTGTCGCTTATGAAACAAATTGTTCGTCTAGATTAATATAAGCATAGTTGAAAACAAC
>CM065710.1:30939736-30942236 GCA_017654935.2 Phymorhynchus buccinoides
GGTTGTGTGTTCGGTGCATCAAAGGTGGGTTTTTTTAGTCGCTCGTGAACGTCAGTTGGTAACGTTTCACCGTTCATATTGGTGAGCTAACTAGTGCTACGGATTTAATAGTGTGCACAGGTAAACATTGATGTATTTAATTAATTTTATTGATTATTTACTTCTTGTTATTAATCCTGTTGGGTTTCAGTTTCTTTTGGTTTTTAGGTCCCGAGCTGAAGCTTCGGGAAGTATTGTTTTTGTTTCATTCGTCCGTCCGTGCGTGCGTGCGTCCGGCCGAGGTTTCTTGAAAACCATTCAATCGATTTCAATCACTTTTAGTGGGGGTTTTGCCTATCGACTGATAGCTTTAGTTTTGTTTCAAGCTCAAGGTCATGGTGATTAAGCCAAGGAGTTCAAACCCCAATTGCGCATCACAAATAATAATGAATGTCTTTCTCTCTCTATCATCATCATCATCAGCGTCGTCATCATCATCTTTATATCATCGGCTTCCCACACTGAAATTGTGGGACTATCGTAGTCCCACGATTGTGGCATACATTTGAATGGGAAAAGGAAAATGCAATGCCTACCACTATGATACCATTCAGGGCTCCCAATCGTCCCGCAAAAAAAAGGGTCCCAGGGACTCTTTCACTTACATTATAGAGGGTCCTAGAGGCGGGATAGAGGGTCCCAGTGGCATTGTGAATGCTAAAAAGAATTTTTCTAGTGCATCCCTGGGACCCCCTGCACATTCTTTTAGAGGGTCCTTTAGAATTTTAGTGCTTCATAGACCCCCAAATGGGGGTCCCTGCCATTTGTACCACGTACCCCTTTTGCTCATTTAGTCCAGGCGTGCATGTGGGTCTGCCTGAAGCCTGAATTCAGGCAATTTGATGCAGGTTCAGGCAGTGGTCTGCCTGAAGACGGGGCTCTTCTCACTCTCTTTGTGCTCTTAAATTGACCATTATAGCAAGGGTTATGATGGCAAGTTCAGGCAAACTCTTTGGTCATCGCATGCATCCATGCTTTAGTCCCACATGTTGTGATACTTAACTAGCAGTATGTGGGTCAGTCTAATGGTATGTGGTACCAATAATGGTGTGTGGTGATATTTGGTGTGTCCGTAAACAAAGTATGCTTACTTTGGAAAGTCTTTTTCTAACGGTCTCTGGATATAATTTTTATATCGCCACTGCGGGTAGATAACATGCCATGGTGACGCGAAATTATACGCAGCTGCGTTGTGCAGTGAATTATCACATATTAATATTAAAGCAATGTTTTTTTGTTCAGTTTCAAGTGTTAGTTTGTTCACAAGTTGCCATAACTTACTTGTGAGTTGTGCTCATGTTCGTAATTGTGAATACAAACACTTTATATGAATCAAACTAGAATTCAGTCAGTTGCTCATGATTCCGTTTTCAAGTTGCACCGGTTTGGGTGAGATAGACTTCTTCTTCGTCTTCTTCTTTTTCTTACCCTCCTTCAGCTTGCTGAAGATTCTTATGTGTATAAAACTAGTTGGGCTAGTTTAATTGAGATTAGAGTTATATGAATATATATTGAAAAGAAGATGTCGGCTATGTTGCACACAACAGAGAGCGAGAGAGAGAGAGAGAGAGAGAGAGAGAGAGAGAGAGAGAGAGAGAGAGTATTTACACATCTTGCACACATACACACACACACAAACAACACATCCTGTGTGCCCACATTGTTCGTCTACGTGTTTGTGTGCGTGAGTGCGTGCGCGCCCACGCTTGCGACATATATACTAGGCCTGTCGCAAGGCCTACGTGACAATCAGCAGCACTCGCTTCCAACTCTAAAATTACTACAGTACAGAGCGTACAGGGAAGAGAACCCGTAAACAGTGACGTCATTAGTGCTTCAAACGTTGGCAGACAAGACGTTCAATGCTGCACTTTGTCATCTCCAAATTTGGAAAGTGACGATGTCGGTTTTTAACGAAACTTTAGAATGTGTATCTTTTAACCATTCAATCTGAAATTAAACTGACTCTAGCCCTAACCCTAACCAAAACCTTAAACCGTCAAATACACCAAAAATATATAAAACTTCGCTAAAACTTGAGTGTTCCGTGTTTGGAGATGACCAAGTGCAGTCTTGAACGCCTAGTCGTTGGCAGGAATCGATTGGCCCAGTTACTTTGGCCAAGTTATTGGACGCCATTGCATTGACCTAGTGAGAAGCAACACGCTGTCTGTCTCTAGCTAGCTGTATCGCTATCTGGAAGCCTTGTCACTAAAGGCGGCGACAGACTATGTGGCTGCCTCATGTGACTCGATCAGGTCGTGACGTTTCACCTCATTTGCATACCATCTAACTCGATCAGTCTGACTCAGTCGGGCCCAGTCAGGTGACAGGGCCGAATAGGGCGGGTTCTAAATTTCACTGATCGAATCAGGTGGCTTGTGACCTCTTCTGTGCTGGAAACAAAATTTGGTCTACGTCACGACCTGATCGAGTCATATGAGGCAGTCGCATAGTCTGT
>CM065710.1:30952236-30967236 GCA_017654935.2 Phymorhynchus buccinoides
CCTAGTACTGGCAATGCACCATACTGGTAACACCTAGTAACGGTAACGGCAAGTACTGGTAACGCTGAGTACAGCAAATTTGAAGCGATTCGGTTAAGAAACGGCGGAGTTATAAGGCCCCGTTTCCCGTTGGCGCTGCTCTGAGAGTGACGCGTTCTCCCGATTCTCTTCAAATTTGCTGCTAGGCGTTGCCCGGGCCATAGCAAGCCGGACAGGAAATTTGAATCAATTCGATTAAGAAACGGCGGAGTTATGCGTGAAAAGGTGAAGCGGCGTATAGCGCGCGCGTTTCTGAACCGATTCGCTTCCGGTTTGGCACAACGATAGTCACCGTCCCCGGTCATCTACCTGCCAAATTCGAAGGCAATCGGCCCAGAAACACCGGAGGTACGGGCGCCGAAAGGCCGTCGGATGCGCGTTTCGCGTATTTACCGAACCGCGCAAATGACACGGCCGCCTCGGTTGCCGTTGCCATCGCCCCGTTAGGGCTCACAGCAAATTTGAAGCGAATCGGTCGAAAAACGGCGGAGTTATAAGGCCCATTTCGTGTTTCAGACAGACAGACACACACACACACACACACACACACACACACACACACACACACACACACACACACACGGACAGTTGGCTTTTTACTATAATATGATGATTAAGATATTTGTGTCACGTGATTTGCATACAATGTAAATAAGATTTCTGTTATACCGACCCTTGTTTTGGGGGTGAATTAGAGAGGGGTGGTGGTGGTGGTGGGGATTTGGGGGTAGGAGGGGTGATGGGGGGTGGGGGTGAATAAATGAATGCGAGGAGAGATATGGTGGGAAAGAGGGCAGTTCTTTATGTTCTGACACAGTGGGACCTCCCTTATAAGACCTCCCTTTATAAGACTCCCTCCCATATAAGTCCTACTTCTCTGAGACATTGCCCTTCTTTGTAAGTATTAAAATCACCTCCCTTATAAGACCCCTCCCTTATAAGACCTCATTTTGGGTGATTTGTGAAGGTCTTATAAGTGAGGTTCCATTGTAGTCGCCTGTATCGACCCTAACTATGTCCAACTTCTTGCGAAGCATGGTCTCTTGTCCATTTTTCACAATCAATCACAATCACAATATTTATTCGTCCAATATGGAAATGTGTGTGTGGTGGTACGTAAAAAGTTAAACGGTATGTAATAAAAGATCACAGTTCCAATATTAAGATAACAGATTCACGCAAAGCTCAAGCATGCCCAGACAGCAAGCACCCCCACTACACTCTCCCCCCCTCCCCCCTCATACACATAGAGACAGACAGACAAACAGGCAAAGACTGAGGGAGAGTGGGAGAGAGAGAGAGAGAGAGAGAGAGGGTGGGGATACAGAGAGAGAAAGAGAGACAGAAATAACAAGAGAGAGAGTAGAAAGAAAGAAAGAACAAGAGAGAGAGTGTGTGTGTGAGAGAGAGAGAGACAGAGAGAGAGAGAGAGAGAGAGAGAGGGTGGGGATAAAGAGAGAGAGAGAGAGAGAGAGAGGGTGGGGATAAAGAGAGAGAAAGAGAGACATAAATAACAAGAGAGAGAGTGTGTGTGAGAGAGAGAGAGAGAGAAAACACAAACACACATAATCCTAATAATCATTAAGTAAAGATGTAAGCATGCACACAAGACACGCAGACACACAGATGCACCTAACTCACACACGTATACACGCACTCAATACATCAATTAGCACATTTTTTTAATAACGTTTTGAAAACGCTAGTTTTGTTTCAATTTTTGTTATGCATGCAAATGTGTTTTCCTGTTTGTAATGTGCTCGTTTGTACGAGAACACCCTGCAATTTGTCCTAGGATATTTATTGTAGTATTTTTTGACTTTGACTACATGCGCATTAATTATTATAATTATATCGGATGAGACGATAAACCGAGGTCCCGTGTGCCCATGCACTTAGCACACGTTAATCCCAATGACAACGAAAAAGTTGTCATTTGGTCACAAATTTAACCCCCCCCCCCCCCCCTTCCCTCCTCATCAGTCACACAAAAATTGCATGCAAAAAAAAACCCACAAAAAAATGGGTGGCGCGCCTCTGGCTGCGACACGCTCTCCAGTTGGGAGCAACGCGAATTTCACAGAGACGCCTCCTTGACTATAAAGTACCTAATACCTGAATAATAACACCTATTAATAATAATCATATAATAAAAAGCCAACTGTCCGTGTGTGTGTGGAACACAGAACGGGCCTTATAACTCCGCCGTTTTATGAGCCCTAACGGGGCGATGGCAACGGCAACCGAGGCGGCCGTGTCATTTGCGCGGTTCGGCAAAGTCGCGAAACGCGTATCCACCGGCCTCTCGGCGCCCGTATCTCCGTTATTTCTGGACGGATTGCCTTCGAATTTGGAAGGTAGATTGACCGGGGACGGTGACTATCCGTGTGCCAAACCGGAAGCGAATCGATCCATAAACACGCGCGATATGCGTTGGGGTTGGGTGGGGGAGGGGTTTTGGGTGGGTGGGTGGGGGTGTTTAACGGGATGAGCGAAGAAGATGGAAGGAGGGACACAGACAAAAGTAATAATATAATATTTTGCGGACCCGGCCAAACCGGTACTCAGTCAGCATTACCGGTTCTTGGCGGTACCGGTACTAGGTGTGACCGGTACTGGGCGTTGCCGGTACTAGGCATTGCGCTAGTAATAATAATAATAATGCAACGGAACCTCCCTTATAAGACCTTCAGAAAATCATCAAAAATGAGGTCTTATAAGGGAGGGGTCTTATAAGGGAGGTAATTTTAATACTTTCAAAGAAGGGCAATTGTCTCGGAGAAGTAGGTCTTATGCGGGAGGGAGTCTTGTAATGGGAGGTCTTATAAGGGAGATTCCACTGTACTGGTTGCAGTTCATGGTGGTGAAGAAGGAACTGTACCGACCCATCCCCGAGCTGGAGAAGCTGCGAGAGGAGATCGGAAGTTACCGCGGCTAGACCCTGCGCGCTGTGTGTGGGTGTGCAGCCATGGTGCAGGGTAGGTAACGAACGAAATTTCACATTTTTACGTCCTCTTGGCCCGGGTGCAACTTTTCCTGGTATACCAGGATTTTCTGTTTTTGAAAGTTACCAGAAAAGGAATTTCACTTCCAAAAAAAATCTTTTTGTGTCTAAGCATTTGTATAAATTGTGGAAAAAAGCAAAGTAAAACACCTTCATAAATCAAATTAGGGGGGGACATTACCCCATGGACCCCGGCCTTTCAGGGTTTTTTTAATTTTGTGTAGGTGCACCCAGGGACATTGTTAGCTATGCATATGAGAAGCAGGGTAGGTAACTACAAGAAATGAGGCTTTATACCGAAAATTATCTGCCCCTGTCTCGTGACCTGAGATGCAAACGCCACCTACTTAAGATTATCGCTCTTGCCTGTCAAGAAACTAGTGGTATGCCTAAATAGGCCTCTGCAACTAGGGTCATTAACGCCCTTGACAGTGAGAGTAATTGCTCTTGCTGGTCAGTACTGACAAGGGCATTCACTTTTGCGAAAGGCAGCCATTTAGTGGCATCAAATAGGGGTTATTGGCGAGAGTTATCCCCCTGTCTGGTCAGTACTGAACCATCTTCCCCCACCCTCCAAGGGCATTCACTCTTGCAAAAGGCGTTCGTTGCAGACCCCAATGGTCAACCTATGGCGATATTTTTCACGCCAGAGGGCAGTCAATGCACTAGGGGCTTATCACGCGATTTTCTTACTTGGGCGTAGTGAGAGAGAGAGAGTGATGGTAGGACCACTCACTGTCTCTCTCTCTCTTTTCTTTATCCCCAACTAATAATATAGAGAGGATTAGCCCCACACGAGCGTCATGCCCTCTGGCGTGAGAAAAATCGCACTAAGTCTCTCATAGCCACAGAAAATTATCTGCTCCTGACTCGTCACCAGGGGGCATCGGCAGTTGGGGCCTAAAATGATCGCCCTTTCGTGTCGACAAGGAGTAGCATAAAGCCTCATTCAGTTGATCAGAGACTACACCTATCTATACTGTTAAAAACTCGGGACTTTACTGGTGTTGCACTGCCTCCGGGCATTGCAGCCAGTATTGTTCCCACCATCTTTGTATTTACACATGTCCCATATGTGTCTATGACCGAGAGGACGTAAAACATTATTTTCACCAGGACTACTCTCTAGGTTACTTTAGGTTACTCTCTGGTACCATAGCCGATGAGGTTTAACCGAGGCGTGGTTACCGCTACACCTATCTATACTGTTAAAAACTCGGGACTTTACTGGTGTTGCACTGCCTCCGGGCATTGCAGCCAGTATTGTTCCCACCATCTTTGTATTTACAAATGTCCCATATGTGTCTATGACCGAGAGGACGTAAAACATTTTCACAGAGATGATCAGCATGACCCGAAACAGTGTTGACGTTCCAGTAGACGATTTTCTGGTAAAAAAAAACATGGGGAGAGCACTTCGTGAAAATTAGAGTTGATTACCTTGACTTACTCAGTCAAAACCATAGCAACAATGGCGTCAAAGCTTGAAACCGCAGGATGCGAGTCAGCGACTTGCAAAAAGATTTTTGGGTTAGAAAAAAAATGAGTGGCGGCCAGTATCTGCAAAATGATAGAACTTGCAAAATGTGACGTCAAGATACAAATGACATCAATTTTCGAATGACGCAACGGTGTTCTAAGTGATTTGCAAGTCTACTCAAACACACGAGGCGAGAGCTGGGCATGTACCTGATGGTAGAGTAAACTTCCCCTGTTTGACCAGTTGACCAATTTTTCAAACACTTTAGGCATTTTGTACAAACTGCGGAAAAAGCAAACTTAAAAACCTTCATGAATCAAGATTTTCTTCAGCTGCGGGGGGATGTTACTCACACCTGGACCCCGGCCTTTCAGGGTTTTTTTCATTTTGTGTAGTTGCACCCATGCTTAGGGCCTGCAATGATTGTGTGTGGGTTTTTTTCTGCGTTGTGCTTTTGTTCAGATTTGTTTTTCTTTCTTTCTCATGTCCGAGTAAAATATGACCTCTCTCTCTCTCTCTCTGTCTCTCTCTCTCTGTCTCTCTATCTCTCTCTCTCTCTCTGTCTCTCTCTATCTCTCTCTCTCTCTCTCTCTCTCTCTCTCTCTCTCCCTCTCTCTCCCTCCCTCTCTCTCTCTCTCTCTCTCTCTCCCTCCCCCTCTCTCTCTCTCTCTGTGTTTTATATATCGATTCTGTTGTCTCTGTCTCAGTCATTATTATTTTTTCCCCAACTCCCTCTTCCTCTTTCCTTAATTTATTTTACCTCTATGAATACATTTGTCCACATGTATACATAACCATTGTATTGTGCTTGTATGAAGTGTATGTATTTTCCCCATGATTATTGATTGTGGTTGATATTTCTCCAGTTTATGTTTTTTAAAAATTTATTTGCCTTAATTGTTTTTCTTATTAATTCACGACAGGATGTAAAAAAAGCTTTATCAAGCTTATTCCTTTATCGTCAATAAAGATCATTTTGACTTGACTTGATATTGCAAAGGTTACCCCCGGTCTGTTGTATACTGGGTGTTTTTTTTCAGAATTGATGACCACCACTCCTTCTGGTCAAGGTGACCTAGGTGTGACTGACCCCCACCCCCCTGCAGCTAGCAGAGAGTGACCATGAGCTGTGTCCATCTTTCACTGACCAGAGAACACCACCAAGGACTGTGGAAGAAGCGCCACCAGTGTCCAACCTAATTATATCAACAATTATATTATCAAAGAATGAAATAGTGAGGCCAAGAGAGGAGATAATGAAATTGAACAAAAAGGGGGAATACTCTCTTCCTAATTAACTCCCCTCCACGTTGATTACGATACAAAAGCATCATCCTAGCAACGCGTGGGTCAGAACCAAAGTGAGACAAACAAAGCATCATTCTCAAAAAAGAATGTGCCAAGTTCGCAGTTCACAGTGAGGGTGAAGGGTCATAAAGGCGAACTTGGCACATTCTTTTTTGAGAATGATGCTTTGTTTGTCTCACTTTGGTTCTGACCCACGCGTTGCTAGGATGATTGGTATCGTAATGAACTTTGGAGGAGGGGAGTTAATGAGAGACTTAGTGCGATTTTTCTCACGCCAGAGGGCATGACGCTCGTGTGGGGCTAATCCTCTCTATATTATTAGTTGGGGATAAAGAAAGAGAGAGAGACAGTGAGTGGTCCTACCATCACTCTCTCTCTCTCACTACGCCCAAGTAAGAAAATCGCGTGATAAGCCCCTAGTGCATTGACTGCCCTCTGGCGTGAAAAATATCGCCATAGGTTGACCATTAGAAAGAGAATATTCACCCTTTGTTCAGTTTAATTATATTATCATTATTGCTGTGATTTGGTGAGCTAGGGGATGATTGCAGTGTTGCTGTTTGTTGTTGGTTGTTTGTCGTGCTACCCTGGCTAAAAGACTCCAGGGATCATCCCAAACAGCCGGCCGGAAGCGCTTGAACACTATGGTACGAATGCATCGAGCTGGGGATGAGAACATTACGTGTGTGTGTGTGTGTGTGAGACCGTTTTCGATTACCCCGCCACGTGCGCAGCAGCCACACTCCGACTTCGGAGGTTAGAATGATTGGAATGATCCAGACGAGAAAGAATGAGGGCCACGCACGAGAAGAAAGGAAAATGAATAGTAGGGCCTAACAGGGGTTTTTTGGTGGGTTTTTTTAACCCTTTCACCGCCAGCCATATTTCAGCAAAAAATGTGGATAGAGAACAAAATCCATCTGCAGTATTGGGGATTCTTCTGCGACATATCTAAAATAAGGTCTATCCTTACTTCCCAAAACTAAGACAATAGGGTCTTTGGATAATAGACCCCAATTTGATGCCTTTTTGTGACATAGGTGTTAAATCACTGTGGTGCTAAAATGCGACTTTGGCGGTGAAATGGTTGTGTAAAAATGTAAGTTTAAATGGTGTCCCAAAGCAAAATAATGGTGTTGAAATACTTTAGATAGACGATTTTTTTATGTTATAGTAATGATTGGAATGTTGTGAGTGTGATGATTTGTTTTCGATAGGGACCATTTGTATATTAAGTTTTAAAGGGGCACCCTGACGGATGATTTTATTAAAACAAAAAACACGTCGAGATATGACCAGGAAAACGCCCTTTACAGAGATCGCAACACTCACTTTTTTCCGGTTTCCTGGAAATCAAACCGTCAAATCGGCGATTCCTCCTTGGCGGAGGTGCTGGAAGACATATTCTTTCAGTGAAAGAGAAGGCACATGCCTTTCTAATGTCTTTTCTAATGGCCGCCTGAGTCGCTTAGACAAAAATCACGAAGTTTCCACAATACAAGCCTTTTTATTTAGCTTACCAAAAGGAGTTTCGCTCACAACAAAGGAAATAGCTCCCTTTTTTTCTACTGCACTACAAAGAAGAAAACGATGAGTGTCCTCCACCCACCCCGCCCAAAATGGCTTCTCTCTCCGGCATCTCAGCCAAGGAGGAATCGCCGTTTTGACGGTTTGATTTATAGGAAACCAGAGCAAAGTGAGTGTTCCGATCCTTGAAAAGGCTGTCTTTCTGGTGATCTCGACGTGTTTCTTGCAAAAATAACCTCATCCGTCGGGGTGTCCCTTTTAAAAATATACAAAAAGTAGTGTATGCTTGCTGTGCTCATTTGCGTTTTGTGTGGATGGTGCTGGTATATTATAATGTGATTGTTTCTCAATAAAATAATTCGTTTAAACCATCTAAAATTAGTGGGGTAAATAAAAAATGTGTGGTAGTAGTTTTAGCTACCCCCTCATTTGAACCGACGCTGGTGCTGCAGCCAAAGGGATTGGTGGGTTTAAGCAAAGTTATTAACATAATACAATGCAGTGTACACACATTGTATGGGCACAACAAGTTATAAGGGATTGGTTGGCCTTTGGGGACCTTCCCCGACGCCAGCTGACTTCACATCCCTTCGGGTTGTGAGAGTGGGGATGTAGCCTGGGTAAGGCCCGGTACACAGTACATCCGGATTGTCCACGCGCGGAGATAACCAATAAGTAAAAGAAAGAAGGGCAAAAACCGTTACAGGGATACATTAATAATAAATGATAATAAATTAAGCTTCTATAGCGCTCTTCGATGGAAAAATAATAATCCTCAGAGCGCTTTACAAAAATATTACGAGAAAAAAACAAGAAAAAGATTATTACTAAACATTATGAAGTATTTTTAATAAAAATGCTCACGCCGGTCATCCCCCCCCCCCCCCCCCCCCCCCCCCCCCCCCCCCCCCCCCCCCCCCCCCCCCCCCCCCCTTTCTTTCCATTATAGATACCATTAAAAAATAAATGTAAAAGAAGCATGAAAAATAATTATGGGGAAAATACGGACGCGTCCACTTTTCCTTTTTTTTCCTTCACTTATTTATGGATTACGCAAGGGTTTCCGCGTGGAACATCCGCGTGTATGTGTACACGGCCTAAAGCTTCTCCACTATCATTTTTTTTAGCCCAGCCAACGGGAATAGCAGTTGCCCTCTCCGCCGCGATTTGGTATTCATAATAGTCGTTGTCGGCTTTCCATCTAAATGGATGGTTCTTCCAATGATGGTTTCACAGCTGTTCTGTCCCACACAAAATCAAGCTATTTAGTTAAAAGCCTGAATCTAGAAATCTTAGATAAAAACTGTACCAAGCTTTTGTCTGTAAAGATAGTTTGGCTGTATGCTCTACATAGTATTTCAAATACATTTCTTCCCTCAGATTTATGGTAAAAACTTATTTTTGTGAGCAGTATCAATCAACATATCTAGTAGAAATAATATACTTAGTATCACAAACATAAATAAGATTGCCTATAAGTGAAAATCTAGCAATATCCACTGACTATAAGTAATCTTGTCACATACTACAACATATTCTCGCCTGTTATTTATGAAAAGTTACTTATAGTTAACTAAAGTTTGCTGGAAAAAAATTATGAAAATATAGATAAACTAAATGTTCCTCCCGAAACAGCTGTGGTTTAAACATGTTATTGTCCCAAAGCAAAAGATCATGCAATACAAAATAACTGAAGCATTAAAAAAATTAAAAAACCTGAAGCAGCAAGAAGCAGAGCTTATAGTGTGCTCAGTTCGAAGAAATATGACAGCGGACAAAAGTTGGCGGACATACAATGTAATTGAATTAATGAAAAATTAAGCAAAATCGAATTTGAGTATGGTCGCGTATAGTATTGAGAAGCTCGGTCTTACCTTCATTGAATGTCATTTTCCAAGAGTTTTGCCCACTGTGCAATATTCTGAAGGTCTGAGGTAAATTTCAGCTCTGATAAGTGGATCATTTTAAGGCAGGTGACAAACTAGTGTCGTCCGCAAACAGTTTTGTTGATTCTATGTCATTAACAATATCATTAATATACAGTAAAAAACAACAAAAAAAACAACAACAAGGGACCAAGAACGGGAACCCTGGAGCACACCTGCAGGAATTCTTTTCAACACAGACTTTTCACCCTTTATAAACAACTGACTGTTGTCTATTGTGTAAATAATCACAGAGAAAGTTGAGTAGTTTCCCTGCAGCCTCCAGCTTCAACAGAAGTCCTTTGTGCCTAACACGATCAAACGCTTTGGTTATATCAAGGTACATTGTTTGTGTCGTTACCCCATGATCTTATTAGGAAGATGAAAGTCCATGGTATGTAGACAGAAGCTGATTTACTGTCGAATCACCTTGCATAAAACCAGATTGAAATGGAGTGATTATGTTGTGAGTTTTTAAGAATGCATGTGTTACGCCCAATCCGTGAAATTGCCTATTTCATGAAATGGGCAAAATGCGTTGCCCAATTTATGAAATGGACAATGTATATCACGTTTGTGAATCCCCATTCACACAGGTATTGATTAAGATTGATTGAATAGTATCACACTGTTCTACATTGTATTTGCACCCCTATCCTGCCCCCCCCCCCCCCCCCCCCCCCCCCCCCCCCCCTCGACCAGATACTAAGCTGGGGCATGCCTGAGCCACATGTTGAATCAAAATTTTTATCAAATTAAGTCTGAATAAAATAATTTTAACTCATCTACAGATGAGATTTCTCATTCATTTGAACCAATTCTTGATCCATGTGTGCTAATGAACAAAGACTATTTTTCACTCATATTGCTTTTCTCAAAATTGCAAGTTATATATTGGCTATTTCACGAACTGGGCAAACCATTTTGTCCATTTCATGAAATAGGCAATTTCACGGATTGGGCGTAACACATATACATGTTTATGAACACACCTTTTCGAGAACTATGACGACACAGCTTTCAGTGCTTCTATCCGTTTCAAGAGAATAGGCTAACCCTTTCATGGCCTCTTGGCACCACAATGATTTAACACCCATGTCACTAAAAGACATCAAAATGAGGGTCTGGTATCCAGTGACCTTATGTGCTTAATTTGAAAACTACCGATCCCAGGGATCGGGTCTAGACTGCTAGCCTAGTCGCTGCGAAGTTCTGCCTCGAAGTTCTGCCTCGCAGTGGCTCGGGCAACAGGGACAAAAGAATGGTTGAACCGTCTGTCGCGAGCAGCGGTGAGAATGATGGCGCGCGCCTCGCATGAACGCTTTATATATGCCGGCTGTGCGTTTAATTGTGGGAGGTAAGGACAGGCCCTATGTTATGCACGTCACAAAGGCCGGAATCCCCAATATTGTAGATGAAATCTATTCTCTACCCGGGTAAGTTTCATGGTAAATTTTGGCTGAGGAATGGCTGGCGTTGAAATGATTAAATTAAATTAACCCTAACGTAACCCGATAGGGGAAGACGGGGTAAAAAGCCCATGGGCGGGTAAGAAGCCCATGCCAATTATCTCATGAAATGTAGCAAATTTCAGTCACATTTTGCCCATGAGACGAGTGTTAATGTTTAGCATTCGTCTCATGGGCAAATTTGACTGAAAGTTTCTTTATTTCATGAGATAATTATTGGCATGGGCTTCTTACCCGCCCATGGGCTTATTACCCAGTCTTCCCCTACTAACCCCAATCCCTTAAATAGGCCGCCACACTGCATACGATTCGATGAGAATGCGATCCGATCGTGACCTTTGTGAGGCCGGCTGATTCTCGTGAATGTCTGCTGTTTAACCCTTTCACCGCCAATGTCACATTTATGCACCACAATGGTTTAACGCCCATGTCACTAAAAAAGCATCAAATCAGGGCCTGTGACTGAATACCATTATTTCCGCGATTTGGGGAGGTAAGGATTATAGGCCTAATGTTCCACGTGTCGCAGAGGAAGTCGCAATATTACAGAATTTGTTTTTCCTCTACCTAGCTAAGTTTTAGTGGTATTTTTTTTCTAAAAAATGGCTGGCTGCGAAAGGGTTAAATGAATGAATCTCACGAAATACTACTACTGGTTTTCTTCACTGTATTTTGTAGTCCCCTCCCCACCCCCACCCCCACCCCCCCGTACGCGAATCTGATGACACGCCTGTACTTCTATGCGTATCAGACAATTTATTTGATAGGTGAGTTGAACAGAAGAGATGAACAAGTAAATATAAAAGCAATAAATTGAACAAAGGGGGAAAACTCTCTCTCTAATTACCTCCCCTCCACCAAAGTTGATTCCGATGCCAACCATCTAGCAATGCGTGGGTCATAGCCGAAGTGAGACTTGCCAGCAAAGCTAGATTTGGCTCTGATCTGATCCACGCATTGCTAGACCATCGGACCTCTTTGCTCGAGGAATGTTCAATGAGAAAACATTTAGCAGGAGACAGCAAAAAGAAAAAACCGTTTTCAAATGATGTTGGGGTGGGGGGGGGGGGGGGGGGGGGGGGGGGGCTTGTTTTATGTACGTGTATTAGTTTGCCTTCGTTGCTTTGAAATAAACTTACACGGTTCTTTCAAATTCATATGGATATTTTGGGTCTTTCTTCATGTTGTACACACATGCACCCTCAGGCACGCACGCAGACAAACCTACACACACGCACATGCATATAAGTGTGTGTGCAGTGTATGCTTGTGCTGTATGGAAACTGAGGGGGGGGGGGGGGGTGACACCCCCACCCCCCCCCCACCCCCGCGTCACCCCCTTCCCACCCTCTCCCCTTCTTCTTCGTCTTCTTTTTTAGTCCCCGAGCCGAAGGTTCGGGGAGCTATTGTTTTTGTCTGCTCCGTCCGTCCGTGTCCGTCCGTCCGGCGTGCCTCCGTCCGTCCGGCTATTCGTCCGTTTTTCTCAAAAACTATTCAGTCTATCATCATCAATTTTGTATACTAGTTTGCCAAGATGCAAGCTATCCACTGATGTATTTAGTTTTACATTAAGGTCAAGGTCGCGCCAGTTACGGGGTTCAACCCCCGAAACACATAATCGCTAATATCTCGCGAAGTTTTGCATATATTTCAATGCAGGTTTTTTCACATTTCTTAATGAATGGTCTATAACACAGTTGTCTTGTTCTGTGCGCTCGTGTGCGCATGATCGCGCGCGCTCAAATCACGGGTCCGAACCCCAAGGCTATATATAAAAAAAACTATTCAGTTACGTGCTGTTTTGATGCGTTTTTATGTATGTGTACAACCGACACATTCCGATTTCGGAGTAGTTCGGCGATGCTGCGAGGGGACTTTGCTTTGCACTTGTTTTTGTTTGTTTTGTCACGTGAGTTTTGTGTGTGTACGTGTGTGAATGGGAATGTTTGTAGTTTTATTTCTTTGTAAAGCGCATTGAATAGAATTTTCTATATATGTGCGCTATATAAGTGCCAATTATTATAAGTACTAGCGCAACGCCGAGAACCAGTAACGCCTAGTAACGGTAATGCCAAGTATTGGTAACGCTGAGTACAGCAAATTTGAAGCGATTTGGTAAAGAAACGGTGGAGTTATAAGGCCCCGTTTCGCGTTGGCGCTGCTCTGAGAGTGATGCCCTCTCCCTAGTAACGGTAACGCCTAGTAACGGTAACGCCAAGTACTGATAACGCTGAGTACAGCAAATTTGAAGCGATTTCGTTAAGAAACGGCAGAGTTATAAGGCCCCGTTTCCCGTTGGCGCTGCTCTGAGAGTGACGCGCTCTCCCGATTTTCTTCAAATTTGCTGCCAGGCTTTGCCCCGGTGACAGCAAATGTGACGCAATTCGGTTGAAAACCGGCGGAGTTATAAGGCCCGTTTTGCATCATGCTGCTGTTATGCGCCTAAGTAATGGATTCGCTTCCGGTTTGGCACATTGATAGTCACCGTCCCCGGTCATGGTATCTGCCAAATTTGAAGGCAATCGGTCCAGAAATACCGGAGATACGGGCGCCGAAAGGCCGTCAGATGCGCGTTTCGCGCATTTGCAAAACCGCGCAAATGACACGGCCGCCTCGGTTGCCGTTGCCATCGCCCCGTTAGGGCTCACAGCAAATTTGAAGCGAATCGGTCGACAAAACGGCGGTCGGTCGAAAAACGGCGGAGTTATAAGGCCCGTTTCGTGTTTCAGACACACAGACACACACACACACACGGACGGACAGTTGGTTTTTTACTATATGATGATGATTATATAAGTCTTAATCATAGTCTTATTATAATGAACAAAAACTCCTTAAACACACAATTGTGATGCAGCACAGGAAAACAAGGCTAAAGTCGGGCAAGCCACAAGAGAGAAAGAGAGAGAGAAAGAGAGACAGAGATTTGATTGATGAATCCGAGCTGTATCTCATGAACAGTGGGTAGAAAAATTGTTAAAAATAAACTATTAGAGATAGATGAGTTCTAGAGTTGAGAACCGGTTCATATTTACCGAACCCGCATCACTAGTTTCACCTATGCAAACACATTTATTTGTCAGAATATTCACACACACACAGCACGCACGCACGCGCACATACACACACACACACACACACAATAAAGAAACTGGGGAAGACGGGGTAAAAAGCGCATGGGCGGGTAAGAAGCCCACCCCAATTATCTCATGAAATGAAGCAAATTTCAGTCTCATTTTGCCCATGAGACGAGCGTTAATGTCTAGCATTCGTCTCATGGGCAAATTTGACTGAAATTTTCTTTATTTCATGAGATAATTGGGGTGGGGTTCTTACCCGCCCATGCGCTTTTTAGCCCGTCTTCACCTATGACTTACGACACACACACACTCAACTCAACACTCAGTCAAAGTCAAAGCCATACACCACCACAAACTAGAAACAGCTACTCTTGGTTTACAAACACCCAATCTGCGCTGAGAATCAGTGTTGTTTTTCGAAAAGAATGCGTTATTCTAAGAAAAACTTACTTTCAGTTTGCAGTTAAAAAACCGATTCACAGCAACTCGAACCGGTTTTTTGAACCGCGAAAGTTTAGCACCGGTTTTTCGGTTCAAACAGGTTTTTCCCCCCACCTCTAAAATTGAGTTCTGTTTTTTGCCTGTTAATCTGTTGTTTCTGGCCTTTCTGAAAATATGAATAAGTCAAAAGTGATCATTTACGACAATTGTTTTTGTTACCCTCTTAATGCACCAGACCCTGCAGTCATGAGCGCGAGTTGTTAGACAGTCAACACGGGTAGTAGTATGTAAATTAGATTAAAGACCCACCACGTCACGTGTCCAAATCACGGGTTTCACGTGTTTTCCCTCTTATAAGTGGTACGAAATCTTAAGAAAATGTTCCTAGCATAAGAGGGAATGTGACACCTGACGTGGGCGGTCTTTAAACTCCCCCTAAAACACGATGGGCTGTTTTAGCCTAATTTACATCGCCTAATCGCCGTTTTGAATGTCTTAAAGTCGCACTCGTGACTACTGACTATACTGCAAGGAACACCTTTTGCAAGAGTGAATGCCCTTGGTGGGTGGGGGGAAGATGGTTGAGTACTGACCAAACAACATTAAAAACTCTAATTTCTTTTCTAAAATATTTTACTAAGCTTTAAACATACAAATTATAATTTCAAAATATTATGTTTCCTTACTCAAAAAATCCGGAATCTGTATAATTTTAAATGCCCCAAAT
>CM065710.1:30974736-30975919 GCA_017654935.2 Phymorhynchus buccinoides
ACAGAACTGAAAGCTAGATGAGCTGAAGGGAAGGTTGAAGAGCACAGGAAAATGAGATTGGACCATGTTTCTGAGGACACAGGTCCTGAGGAACAGGAGTTGACCCCGACATGTATCACGACGTCAGTGATGTGAGGGGCCATGGGGATAGCGGCAAGCCAGGCCTGAAGGTCCTCGACAGTCATGCCAGGCACACACACCTTGAACACCCGTTCACGTCTAGGGGCTAGTCTTCTGGGGTTAATGTAGCGGATTGTAGAGTCACCAACCAGTAAGATTGTGGCACTTTCTGGAATTGTCATGTTGGATAATGTCTCGAAGGGAGAAGCTTTGGAAGCGGAGTATGATTTGTCATTACGGTTGTTTTCTGATTGTCCGTTCATGTCCGAATGTTGGTTAAGAGCTGTGGTTGTCTTTACGTCACCATCAGAAAGTGCAGAAAATGGATTGGAAGTTGTTACTGAGTATTGAACTTTAACTTTAGAACTGATTGATTCTTGTTCTGGATCTTCAATGGTGTTTGATAGCACACCATTACAGAAGCTCAGAGCTCCAGAAGGATGACCTAGACTATTGGCTTGGACATAAGGGGCGTTGCTGCTATTAGAGCTTACCATAGGGCGAAATTCGGATTTCTCTGTTCCTTTGACCTGACCCTCATTCATGTCATGATTACAGTCCTGTGTAACGTCAATGGTTTCAGAGCGGTCAACAGTCAGTGTCTGCGTCAGTTTGTCCTCAGTGGATGGTTTGTCCACTACAGTTTGTAACGGCAAGGTCTGAGTGTCCACGTGTTTCAGTCGTGTGTCTGTCAGGGGAATGTCTGTCTGAGTGGAAACTTCAATGCGCACAGATGGAACGTGCTTGGATTTCTTGATTTCAGACTGCATGGTCCCTAACTGAGTTTTCATTGAATGGCTGTCTTTTTGAAGTTGGTTTTGTGAAGATTCTAAGTTTGAAACAAGACACTTAATTTCATTGATCATGTCACAGATGTCATTGAATTTGGTGCTAATATTAACGCGAATCTCGTTTTTTGCTGACGTTTTGATGTCTTCGATTGCTGAATCTAAATCATGGTCTGTGTCGGAGAGTGTGCACACAGTTGTTTCGAGAGCATTCAGTCTCCGTTTTAATTCCCAGGAGGGGCTGGGTCGAAGATGATGCTGATGTCCTGCTGGGG
>CM065710.1:30976419-31021419 GCA_017654935.2 Phymorhynchus buccinoides
TTGATGACATCGCAACAATTTTACCAATAATGGAAACAATTGTCAAAATTTGTATAGCGAATCCAGACTAATAAGCATTATTCCAGATAGTGATATGCAATGGCCTAACTATTGACAAATTCGGCTCGATCCATTTTACCTAAATCAACTGGCTTACTTTTATACTGTGCTAAATCAGTTGAACTATAAAAAGGTAACACAAAATAGATTTTTTCTTTAAAATTTAACGTAGAATTTCCCTGTTGGATAGAAAATTAATCTTAAACATTGTAAACCCGTCATGGTTGGTTTTCTATATAGAAATCCAGCGAAAGACCGCTGGACTGGTTTGATCGATTTAATCTGATGATAGATGCAGCTAACATTGATTCCAAAGAAATTATCCTTTTAGGCGACTTTAGTTTAACATAGATTTGATAGTTCCTAATATTAAATGGCCTCATATTTTTGCAACTCATGGGTTAGAGCAGATAATGGATCGCCCAACACGCATAACAAAAAACACCGCAACTCTAATAGATCACGTATACGTTAATACTAAATCAAATATAGTTGAAACTTGTTCTGTTTCAACCGGTTGTAGTGACCATTCTTCTGTCTGTATTACCTGGTTGAAAAAAGGTGTTAAAATTCCTAAAACTGGACATAAAGAAATCTATTATAGATGTTTTACCCATTTTGACGAAAATGCCTTCATAAATGATTTGCTTAACTCAGGATTAGATTACGTCTACCAAATTAGGAATGTTGATGATGCTGTTGATTTTTGGATAGATACCTTCGTTTCCGTATATATAACAGACACACTCCTTTTGTAAAGAGAAGGGTTAAACAATCAATAAAACCACCTTGGATCAATAAGGAGATTGATGATGGCAGATACAAGCGAGATAATTTCGATAAAACCAATAAAAAAGAATTTAGAGTATTAAGAAACAAAATAAACTCAATTAAACGAAAAGCAGAGATGAAATATTACCAAAATTTAATATGTAGCTCACAAAACTCTAAGTCAATATGGAATGCCATTAACAAGATTACAAATAGAAATTATAAAAAGCAGTAAAAGATCCAATAACAGATATTTCAGCAGATGATCTAAACATACACTTTGCAAACGTGGCTAATGATATTATAGTGAATGATAAAACAGATGAAAACGATTTACAAAAGCTTCAAGAATTCTGTCAGTCAAAACACATCCAGTCGTCTTTCACAATACCATTCATTTTCAGTTAACGATATGCTTATATCATTATTGTATTCTAAACCATCTGGAACTCGTGAATTGGATGGAATTGATGGTAATATATTACAAATTGCTGCCATCGCTATTGCTATTGCTGATTCACTCACTTACATCTACAACCTCTGCGTAGAAAAACAACATTTCCCTCAAAGATTTATGCTATCTAAAGTAATTCCATTATACAAGGGTGGTGATCGTGCCATTCCATCTAACTTCAGACCCATTTCAATCCTAAGTATTATATTGAAACCTTTAGAAAAGCATGTTCAATCTCATTATTTGTTTGTACTCTCATCTGACTCGGTATGATTTATTACACGAAAATCAATCTGTTTTTAGGGTAAATCACTCCTGCCACAAATGTTTAATACAGCTTATTTATAAATGTCTTTTTAATATAAATAATAACGAATTCACAGGGGTACTATTCATATATTTCGCCAAAGCTTTCGATGTCATCAACCACTCACATCTTCTTAAAAGGTTCACTCATTACAACCTATCTGATGGATATTTAAATTTTATTTCATCGTTTCTAACCAATCGTAAAACAACTTGTTGAAAACAATTCCAAAAGATCAAACTTTAACCCTGTTTGAAGCATGGAGTTCCTCAAGGGTCAATTTTAGGACCCCTCTTTTTCTCTATCTATATTAATGATTTACCTTTATATCTTCAGTGTTGTTGCGAGATGTTCGCCGACGACACTTCTTTACAATCAAATAGTGGTAACCCTAACGAATTAGTTGTTGACCTGCAAAGCAATATTGACAGGCTGGTAAATTGGACAGAAATAAACCACATGGCTCTAAATGCAAAGAAAACTAAATGTATGTATATAGCCACCCGTCAGAAAAGGCAGAAGATGAATTCCATGTTTCCTCCATTGTATGTCAAGGACCAGACAATAGAAGAAGTTTCATCACACAAGGTTCTAGGAGTTATTATTGACCACGATATATCATGGTATAATCACCTAAATGAACTCGGAAAACGTATTTCTAGTAGAATCTACCAGTTAGCAAAAATAAAGCATTTTTTGGATCTTCACTCAAGAAAAGCTATTTTTCCATGCTCATATTTTATCACTTATCAATTATGCTTCCACTTTATGGGATAATGCTAGTGAATCTAATTTAAAGCAAATAAATCGTTTGCACAAGAGAGCTGTAAAACTAATACTTTTAAAATCAAATAGCCCGACTCGAAATGATTATAAACGTTTGAACATCCTTCCATTCAAAGACAGACTTATTTTCAATAAATGTCTATGCATGTACAACGTTGTAAATGGGCTGGCTCTTAATAAAATCACGCGGAATTTTACAAACAATGACAATAGACACACTCACAAGCTTTCTTTCCCAAAACCCCATAACAATTTGTACAAATCAAGCTTGACATACTCTGGAGGATGTACATGGAATAACTTGCCATCTTTTTTAAAATTATGCCCTTCAAAGTTAGCTTTTAAACATAATTTGAAAATGTATTTGTTTGATAAATTGTAATCTAATGTGTCATGGAATTCTTTGTACATATGTTCATACTCTGGTTTTATCTTCTGCACATTGTGTATGTGCTGCTTTGCACTTTAGGGCGAAGCGACACTACGATACGCATTCATGTGACTTTGTTTTCTTGATATGCCTTTTCTTTTCGCCTAAAAATGTGAATGGTGTGTATGTGTGTAGTGTGTGTATGTGTGTGTTTGTGTGTGTGTGTGGGGGGGGTGGTGTGTGTGTGTGTGTGCGTGTGTCCGTGTGTGTGTGTGTGTGTGTTGTGTGTGCGGTGTGTGAGTGCGTGTGCGTGCGTGCGTGCGTTGCGTGTGTGCGTGTGTGTCGGTTGTGTTGGTAGGTGTGTTGTGTTGTTTGTGCACGCGCGAGTGTGTGTTTCTGCACGTTGGCTCGCCCAGTTGTGGTTGTTGTTTCTGCATTTGTAATTTTGTATGACCTGACCTGACTGACTGATGAAACTCTCTCTCTCTCTCTCCTCTCCCTCGTCTCTCTCTCCTCTCTCTCTCTCTCTCTCTCTCTCTATCCGCTCATGTCGGTGTCTCTGTTCTATCTGTCATTTGTCGCAGTTATTTCACCCCCCCCCCCCCCCCAACTGTTTCCTCTCCTCTCCCTTTCCACTACGATTACTGTTGTCAGTATTTTGTACATGATTATGGTATTGTGCTTGCGGAACATAATAATATTTATGTGTATTTTTTCCATTATAAAATTTTTCATTGTAAATTGATTTTTTTGTTTACAGTTTTTGCTTTTCATCTTGTTTGCTTCAGTTGTATTTCTTATTTATTTATGACGACAGGATGAAAAAAAGTTTTGTTTAGCTTATTCCTTTATCGTCAATAAAGATCATTTTGACTTGACTTGACTTGACACACACACCACACACACACACACACACACACACACACACACACACACACACAAAACAGACACACACACACACACACAAACACCCACACACACACACACCACACACACACACACACATACACACACACACACACACATACACACACACACACACACACACACCACAACCCCCCCCCCCCACCACACCCCCACAACACCACACCACACACACACACACACCACACACACACATACACACACACACACACACACACACACCACACACACAAACACACACACACACACAACCACACACACACACACACACTCATACACACACACACACACACACACACACACACACACACACACACACACACACACACACAAACAAACACACACACACACACACAAACAAGCAAACACACACACACACACACACACACACACACACACACACACACACACAAACACAAACACCCCCCCCCCCCCCCCCCAACACACACACACACACACACTACATAGAACATGGTCTAAAAACACATAATTGTCCATAGCACGAAAGAATAAGAACTCAATAACACGTACAGTATACAACAACGATATTACAGTAATTGCATCCATAACAAGTTGTATCATGAAACCAAACCAGATTAGAAGAAATTAAGCTTAAGCCGGAAAAGAAAAACAACGAGAAGGGATTTATGCATTCAAAATTACTTTCACAACAATAAGATCTGATAAAGGTCTTCGTGTACCTTCAGAGAGAGAGAGAGAGAGAGAGAGAGAGAGAGAGAGAGAGAGAGAGAGAGAGAGACTATCAACTAAGGGAAATAACTTGCTAAAATAAATATCAACCACGAACTTAAGTCGCGGCTGAGTCGCGTCCCTTTGACTGTGCTAGAACTTCACACGGAGCAACAATAGAATACAAGGGCATCTCCGAGCGGCAGCAACGCATTGTGACAATGAAAACCCGGCCAGAGTTATGTCCTCTCCCCACCCCCACCCACCCCCAATAAACACACCACTTTCCACCCTTACAGAACGCATAAAATACATAGCTCCAAATTTGAAGCGATTCTTTTCAGTAGTTCACGAGATACAGCTGAACTGTTATACAAACTTCCTTGCACCATGTACCATGTACACCACCACACAAAATTTGAAGCGATTCTGTTCAGTAGTTCACGAGATACAGCTGAACTTTTATACAAACTTCCTTGAGAGAGAGAGAGAAAAATAGAGATTTAACCCCTTCTGGGTCAAAGACCATTTGGGGCATTTAAAATTATACAGATTCCGGATTTTTTGAGTAAGGAAACATAATATTTTGAAATTATAATTTGTATGTTTAAAGCTTAGTAAAATATTTTAGAAAAGAAATTAGAGTTTTTAATGTTGTTTGGTCAGTACTCAACCATCTTCCCCCACCCACCAAGGGCATTCACTCTTGCAAAAGGTGTTCCTTGCAGTATAGTCAGTAGTCACGAGTGCGACTTTAAGACATTCAAAACGGCGATTAGGCGATGTAAATTAGGCTAAAACAGCCCATCGTGTTTTAGGGGGAGTTTAAAGACCGCCCACGTCAGGTGTCACATTCCCTCTTATGCTAGGAACATTTTCTTAAGATTTCGTACCACTTATAAGAGGGAAAACACGTGAAACCCGTGATTTGGACACGTGACGTGGTGGGTCCTTTAATCTAATTTACATACTACTACCCGTGTTTGACTGTCTAACAACTCGCGCTCATGACTGCAGGGTCTGGTGCATTAAGAGGGTAACAAAAACAATTGTCGTAAATGATCACTTTTGACTTATTCATATTTTCAGAAAGGCCAGAAACAACAGATTAACAGGCAAAAAACAGAACTCAATTTTAGAGGTGGGGGGAAAAACCTGTTTGAACCGAAAAACCGGTGCTAAACTTTCGCGGTTCAAAAAACCGGTTCGAGTTGCTGTGAATCGGTTTTTTAACTGCAAACTGAAAGTAAGTTTTTCTAAGAATAACGCATTCTTTTCGAAAAACAACACTGATTCTCAGCGCAGATTGGGTGTTTGTAAACCGAGAGTAGCTGCTTCTAGTTTGTGGTGGTGTATGGCTTTGACTTTGACTGAGTGTTGAGTTGAGTGTGTGTGTGTCGTAAGTCATAGGTGAAGACGGGCTAAAAAGCGCATGGGCGGGTAAGAAGCCCACCCCAATTATCTCATGAAATAAAGAAAATTTCAGTCAAATTTGCCCATGAGACGAATGCTAGACATTAACGCTCGTCTCATGGGCAAAATGAGACTGAAATTTGCTTCATTTCATGAGATAATTGGGGTGGGCTTCTTACCCGCCCATGCGCTTTTTACCCCGTCTTCCCCAGTTTCTTTATTGTGTGTGTGTGTGTGTGTGTATGTGCGCGTGCGTGCGTGTGTGTGTGAATATTCTGACAAATAAATGTGTTTGCATAGGTGAAACTAGTGATGCGGGTTCGGTAAATATGAACCGGTTCTCAACTCTAGAACTCATCTATCTCTAATAGTTTATTTTTAACAATTTTTCAGTCAATCAAATCTCTGTCTCTTTCTCTCTCTTTCTCTCTTGTGGCTGCCCGACTTTAGCCTTGTTTTCCTGTGCTGCATCACAATTGTGTGTTTAAGGAGTTTTTGTTCATTATAATAAGACTATGATTAAGACTTATATAATCATCATCATATAGTAAAAAACCAACTGTCCGTCCGTGTGTGTGTGTGTGTCTGTGTGTCTGAAACACGAAACGGGCCTTATAACTCCGCCGTTTTTCGACCGACCGCCGTTTGTCGACCGATTCGCTTCAAATTTGCTGTGAGCCCTAACGGGGCGATGGCAACGGCAACCGAGGCGGCCGTGTCATTTGCGCGGTTTTGCAAATGCGCGAAACGCGCATCTGACGGCCTTTCGGCGCCCGTATCTCCGGTATTTCTGGACCGATTGCCTTCAAATTTGGCAGATATATGACCGGGGACGGAGACTATCAATGTGCCAAACCGGAAGCGAATCCATTACTTAGGCGCATAACAGCAGCATGATGCAAAACGGGCCTTATAACTCCGCCGGTTTTCAACCGAATCGCGTCACATTTGCTGTCACCGGGGCAAAGCCTGGCAGCAAATTTGAAGAAAATCTGGAGAGCGCGTCACTCTCAGAGCACCGCCAACGGGAAACAGGGCTTTATAACTCTGCCGTTTCTTAACGAAATCGCTTCAAATTTCCTGTACTCAGCGTTATCAGTACTTGGCGTTACCGTTACTAGGCGTTACCGTTACTAGGGAGAGGGCATCACTCTCAGAGCAGCGCCAACGCGAAACGGGGCCTTATAACTCCACCGTTTCTTTACCAAATCGCTTCAAATTTGCTGTACTCAGCGTTACCAATACTTGGCATTACCGTTACTAGGCGTTACTGGTTCTCGGCGTTGCGCTAGTACTTATAATAATTGGCACTTATATAGCGCACATATATAGAAAATTCTATTCAATGCGCTTTACAAAGAAATAAAACTACAAACATTCCCATTCACACACGTACACACACACAAACTCACGTGACAAAACAAACAAAAACAAGTGCAAAGCAAAGTCCCCTCGCAGCATCGCCGAACTACTCCGAAATCGGAATGTGTCGGTTGTACACATACATAAAAACGCATCAAAACAGCACGTAACTGAATAGTTTTTTTATATAATAACCTTGGGGTTCGGACCCGTGATTTGAACGCGCGCGATCATGCGCACACGAGCGCACAGAACAAGACAACTGTGTTATAGACCATTCATTAAGAAATGTGAAAAAAACCTGCATTGAAATATATGCAAAACTTCGCGAGATATTAGCGATTATGTGTTTCGGGGGTTTGAACCCCGTAACTGGCGCGACCTTGACCTTAATGTAAAACTAAATACATCAGTGGATAGCTTGCATCTTGGCAAACTAGTATACAAAATTTGATGATACACAGTGTAGTTTCTGAGAAAAAAGGATGAATAGCCGGACGGACGGAGGGCACGCCGGACGGACGGACACCGGACGGACCAGACGGCCAGACAAAAACAATAGCTCCCCGAACCTTCGGCTCGGGGACTAAAAAAAGGAAGACGAAAGAAGAAGGGGGAGAGGGTGGGAAGGGGTGACATTCACCCCCCCCCCCTCAGGTGAGGAGCCCCTCCCACGGGGGGGGGGGGGGGGGTGGGGGTGTCACCCCCCCCCCCCCCCCCCTCAGTTTCCATACAGCACAAGCATACACTGCACACACACTTATATGCATGTGCGTGTGTGTAGGTTTGTCTGCGTGCGTGCCTGAGGGTGCATGTGTGTACAACATGAAGAAAGACCCAAAATATCCATATGAATTTGAAAGAACCGTGTAAGTTTATTTCAAAGCAACGAAGGCAAACTAATACACGTACATAAAAACAAGCACCCCCCCCCCCCCCCCCCCCCCCCCACCCCAACATCATTTGAAAACGGTTTTTCTTTTTGCTGTCTCCTGCTAAATGTTTTCTCATTGAACATTCCTCGAGCAAAGAGGTCCGATGGTCTAGCAATGCGTGGATCAGATCAGAGCCAAATCTAGCTTTGCTGGCAAGTCTCACTTCGGCTATGACCCACGCATTGCTAGATGGTTGGCATCGTAATCAACTTTGGTGGAGGGGAGGTTAATTAGAAAGAGAGTTTTCCCCCTTTGTTCAATTTATTGCTTTTATATATTTACTTTGTTCATCTCTTCTGTTTCAACTCACCTATCAAATAAATTGTCTGATACGCATAGAAAGTACAGGCGTGTCATCAGATTCGCGTACGGGGGGTGGGGGTGGGGGTGGGGAGGGGACTACAAAATACAGTGAAGAAAACCAGTAGTAGTATTTCGTGAGATTCATTCATTTAACCCTTTCGCAGCCAGCCATTTTTTAGAAAAAAAATACCACTAAAACTTAGCTAGGTAGAGGAAAAACAAATTCTGTAATATTGCGACTTCCTCTGCGACACGTGGAACATTAGGCCTATAATCCTTACCTCCCCAAATCGCGGAAATAATGGTATTCAGTCACAGGCCCTGATTTGATGCTTTTTTAGTGACATGGGCGTTAAACCATTGTGGTGCATAAATGTGACATTGGCGGTGAAAGGGTTAAACAGCAGACATTCACGAGAATCAGCCGGCCTCACAAAGGTCACGATCGGATCGCATTCTCATCGAATCGTATGCAGTGTGGCGGCCTATTTAAGGGATTGGGGTTAGTAGGGGAAGACTGGGTAATAAGCCCATGGGCGGGTAAGAAGCCCATGCCAATTATCTCATGAAATAAAGAAAATTTCAGTCAAATTTGCCCATGAGACGAATGCTAAACATTAACACTCGTCTCATGGGCAAAATGTGACTGAAATTTGCTACATTTCATGAGATAATTGGCATGGGCTTCTTACCCGCCCATGGGCTTTTTACCCCGTCTTCCCCTATCGGGTTACGTTAGGGTTAATTTAATTTAATCATTTCAACGCCAGCCATTCCTCAGCCAAAATTTACCATGAAACTTACCCGGGTAGAGAATAGATTTCATCTACAATATTGGGGATTCCGGCCTTTGTGACGTGCATAACATAGGGCCTGTCCTTACCTCCCACAATTAAACGCACAGCCGGCATATATAAAGCGTTCATGCGAGGCGCGCGCCATCATTCTCATCGCTGCTCGCGACAGAGACGGTTCAACCGTTCTTTTTTCCCTGTTGCCCGAGCCACTGCGAGGCAGAACTTCGAGGCAGAACTTCGCAGCGACTAGGCTAGCAGTCTAGACCCGATCCCTGGGATCGGTAGTTTTCAAATTAAGCACATAAGGTCACTGGATACCAGACCCTCATTTGATGCCTTTTAGTGACATGGGTGTTAAATCATTGTGGTGCCAAGAGGCCATGAAAGGGTTAGCCTATTCTCTTGAAACGGATAGAAGCACTGAAAGCTGTGTCGTCATAGTTCTCGAAAAGGTGTGTTCATAAACATGTATATGTGTTACGCCCAATCCGTGAAATTGCCTATTTCATGAAATGGGCAAAATGGTTTGCCCAGTTCGTGAAATAGCCAATTTATAACTTGCAATTTTGAGAAAAGCAATATGAATGAAAAATAGTTTTTGTTCATTAGCACACATGGATCAAGAATTGGTTCAAATGAATGAGAAATCTCATCTGTAGATGAGTTAAAATTATTTTATTCAGACTTAATTTGATAAAAATTTTGATTCAACATGTGGCTCAGGCATGCCCCAGCTTAGTATCTGGTCGAGTTGGGGGGGGGGGGGGGGGGGGGGGCGGGATAGGGCGTGCCAAATACAATGGGGTGGTAAGCAGGATAGGGGTGCAAATACAATGTAGAAAAGTGTGATACTATTCAATCAATCTTAATCAATACCTGTGTGAATGGGGATTCAAAAATGTGATATACATTGTCCATTTCATAAATTGGGCAAAGCATTTTGCCCATTTCATGAAATAGGCGCAATTTCACGGATTGGGCGTAACACATGCATTTCTTAAAAAACTCACAACATAATCACTCCATTTCAATCTGGTTTTATGCAAGGTGATTCGACAGTAAATCAGCTTCTGTCTACATACCATGGACTTTCATCTTCCTAATAAGATCATGGGGTAACGACACAAACAATGTACCTTGATATAACCAAAGCGTTTGATCGTGTTAGGCACAAAGGACTTCTGTTGAAGCTGGAGGCTGCAGGGAAACTACTCAACTTTCTCTGTGATTATTTACACAATAGACAACAGTCAGTTGTTTATAAAGGGTGAAAAGTCTGTGTTGAAAAGAATTCCTGCAGGTGTGCTCCAGGGTTCCCGTTCTTGGTCCCTTGTTGTTGTTTTTTTTTGTTTTTTTTACTGTATATTAATGATATTGTTAATGACATAGAATCAACAAAACTGTTTGCGGACGACACTAGTTTGTCACCTGCCTTAAAATGATCCACTTATCAGAGCTGAAATTTACCTCAGACCTTCAGAATATTGCACAGTGGGCAAAACTCTTGGAAAATGACATTCAATGAAGGTAAGACCGAGCTTCTCAATACTATACGCGACCATACTCAAATTCGATTTTGCTTAATTTTTCATTAATTCAATTACATTGTATGTCCGCCAACTTTTGTCCGCTGTCATATTTCTTCGAACTGAGCACACCATAATAAGCTCTGCTTGTTGCTGCTTCAGTTTTTTTAATTTTTTTAATGCTTCAGTTATTTTGTATTGCATGATCTTTTGCTTTGGGACAATAACATGTTTAAACCACAGCTGTTTCGGGAGGAACATTTAGTTTATCTATATTTTCATAATTTTTTTCAAGCAAACTTTAGTTTAACTATAAGTAACTTTTCATAAATAACAGTCGAGAATATGTTGTAGTATGTGACTAGATTACTTATAGTCAGTGGATATTGCTAGATTTTCACTCATAGGCAATCTTATTTATGTTTGTGATACTAAGTATATTATTTCTACTAGATATGTTGATTGATACTGCTCAACAAAAATAAGTTTTTACCATAAATCTGAGGGAAGAAATATATTTGAAATACTATGTAGAGCATACAGCCAAAATATCTTTACAGACAAAAGCTTGGTACAGTTTTTATCTAAGATTTCTAGATTCAGTCTTTTAACTAAATAGCTTGATTTTGTGTGGGACAGAACAGCTGTGAAACCATCATTGGAAGAACCATCCATTTAGATGGAAAGCCGACAACGACTATTATGAATACCAAATCGCGGCGGAGAGGGCAACTGCTATTCCCGTTGGCTGGGCTAAAAAAAATGATAGTGGAGAAGCTTTAGGCCGTGTACACATACACGCGGATGTTCCACGCGGAAACCCTTGCGTAATCCATAAATAAGTGAAGGAAAAAAAAAATAGGAAAAGTGGACGCGTCCGTATTTTCCCCATAATTATTTTTCATGCTTCTTTTACATTTATTTTTTAATGGTATCTATAATGGAAAGAAAAGGGGGGGGGGGGGGGGGGGGGATGACCGGCGTGAGCATTTTTATTAAAAATACTTCATAATGTTTAGTAATAATCTTTTTCTTGTTTTTGTTCTCGTAATATTTTTGTAAAGCGCTCTGAGGATGATTTTTTTTTCCATCGAAGAGCGCTATAGAAGCTTAATTTATTATCATTTATTATTAATGTATCCCTGTAACGGTTTTTGCCCTTCTTTCTTTTACTTATTGGTTATTATTTCCGCGTGGAAAATCCGGATGTACTGTGTACCGGGCCTTACCCAGGCTACATCCCCACTCTCACAACCCGAAGGGATGTGAAGTCAGCTGGCGTCGGGGAAGGTCCCCAAAGGCCAACCAATCCCTTATAACTTGTTGTGCCCATACAATGTGTGTACACTGCATTGTATTATGTTAATAACTTTGCTTAAACCCACCAATCCCTTTGGCTGCAGCACCAGCGTCGGTTCAAATGAGGGGGTAGCTAAAACTACTACCACACATTTTTTATTTACCCCACTAATTTTAGATGGTTTAAACGAATTATTTTATTGAGAAACAATCACATTATAATATACCAGCACCATCCACACAAAACGCAAATGAGCACAGCAAGCATACACTACTTTTTGTATATTTTTAAAAGGGACACCCCGACGGATGAGGTTATTTTTGCAAGAAACACGTCGAGATCACCAGAAAGACAGCCTTTTCAAGGATCGGAACACTCACTTTGCTCTGGTTTTTCCTAGTAAATCAAACCGTCAAAACGGCGATTCCTCCTTGGCTGAGATGCCGGAGAGAGAAGCCATTTTGGGCGGGGTGGGTGGAGGACACTCATCGTTTTCTTCTTTGTAGTGCAGTAAAAAAGAAAAAAAGGAGCTATTTCCTTTGTTGTGAGCGAAACTCCTTTTGGTAAGCTAAATAAAAAGGCTTGTATTGTGGAAACTTCGTGATTTTTGTCTAAGCGACTCAGGCGGCCATTAGAAAAAGAGAAAGCAAGGCATGTGCCTTCTCTTTCACTGAAAGAATATTGACTTCCAGCACCTCCGCCAAGGAGGAATCGCCGATTTGACGGTTTGATTTCCAGGAAACCAGAAAAAAGTGAGTGTTGCGATCTCTGTAAAGGGCGTTTTCCTGGTGATCTCGACGTGTTTCTTGTTTTAATAAAATCATCCGTCAGGGTGCCCCTTTAAAACTTAATATACAAATGGTCCCTATCGAAAACAAATCATCACACTCACAACATTCCAATCATTACTATAACATTAAAAAAATCGTCTATCTAAAGTATTTCAACACCATTATTTTGCTTTGGGACACCATTTAAACTTACATTTTTTACACAACCATTTCACCGCCAAAGTCGCATTTTAGCACCACAGTGATTTAACACCTATGTCACAAAAAGGCATCAAATTGGGGTCTATTATCCAAAGACCCTATTGTCTTAGTTTTGGGAAGTAAGGATAGACCTTGTTTTATATATGTCACAGAAGAATCACCAATACTGCAGATGGATTTTGTTCTCTATCCACATTTTTTGCTGAAATATGGCTGGCGGTGAAAGGGTTAAAAAAAAAACCACCACAAAAAACCCTGTTAGGCCCTACTATTCATTTTCCTTTCTTCTCGTGCGTGGCCCTCATTCTTTCTCGTCTGGATCATTCCAATCATTCTAACCTCCGAAGTCGGAGTGTGGCTGCTGCGCACGTGGCGGGGTAATCGAAAACGGTCTCACACACACACACACACACACGTAATGTTCTCATCCCCAGCTCGATGCATTTGTACCATAGTGTTCAAGCGCTTCCGGAAGGCCGTTGGGATGATCCCTGGAGTCTTTTAGCCAGGGTAAGCCAACAACAACCAACAACAAACAGCAACACTGCAATCATCCCCTAGCTCACCAAATCACAGCAATAATGATAATATAATTAAACTGAACAAAGGGTGAATATTCTCTTTCTAATGGTCAACCTATGGCGATATTTTTCACGCCAGAGGGCAGTCAATGCACTAGGGGCTTATCACGCGATTTTCTTACTTGGGCGTAGTGAGAGAGAGAGAGTGATGGTAGGACCACTCACTGTCTCTCTCTCTTTCTTTATCCCCAACTAATAATATAGAGAGGATTAGCCCCACACGAGCGTCATGCCCTCTGGCGTGAGAAAATCGCACTAAGTCTCTCATTAACTCCCCTCCTCCAAAGTTCATTACGATACCAATCATCCTAGCAACGCGTGGGTCAGAACCAAAGTGAGACAAACAAAGCATCATTCTCAAAAAAGAATGTGCCAAGTTCGCCTTTATGACCCTTCACCCTCACTGTGAACTGCGAACTTGGCACATTCTTTTTTGAGAATGATGCTTTTGTTTGTCTCACTTTGGTTCTGACCCACGCATTGCTAGGATGATTTTTGTATCGTAATCAACTTTGGTGGAGGGGAGTTAATTAGGAAGAGAGTATTCCCCCTTTTTGTTCAATTTCATTATCTCCTCTCTTGGCCTCACTATTTCATTCTTGATAATATAATTGTTGATATAATTAGGTGGACACTGGTGGCGCTTCTTCCACAGTCCTTGGTGGTGTTCTCTGGTCAGTGAAAGATGGACACAGCTCATGGTCACTCTCTGCTAGCTGCTGTGGGGTGGGGGTCAGTCACACCTAGGTCACCTTGACCAGAAGGAGTGGTGGTCATCAATTCTGAAAAAAAACACCCAGTATACAACAGACCGGGGGTAACCTTTGCAATGTCAATTCAAAATGATCTTTATTGACGATAAAAGAATAAGCTTGATAAAGCTTTTTTTACATCCTGTCGTGAATTAATAAGAAAAACAATTACGGCAAATAAATTTTAAAAAACATAAACTGGAGAAAAATCAACCACAATCAATAATCATGGGGAAAATACATACACTTCATACAAGCACAATACAATGTTTATGTATACATGTGGACAAATGTAATCATAGAGGTAAAATAAATTAAGGAAAGAGGAAGAGGGAGTTGGGGGAAAAAATAATAATGACTGAGACAGAGACAACAGAATCGATATATAAAACACAGAGAGAGAGAGAGAGGGGGAGGGAGAGAGAGAGAGAGAGAGAGAGAGGGAGAGAGAGAGAGAGAGGGAGAGAGAGAGGGAGGGAGAAGAGAGAGAGAGAGAGAGAGAGATAGAGAGAGAGAGAACGAGAGAGAGAGAGAGAGAGAGAGAGAGAGAGAGACAGAGAGAGAGAGAGAGAGACAGAGAGAGAGAGAGAGAGGTCATATTTTACTCGGACATGAGAAAGAAAGAAAAACAAATCTGAACAAAAGCACAACGCAGAAAAAAACCCACACACAATCATTGCAGGCCCTAAGCATGGGTGCAACTACACAAAATGAAAAAAACCCTGAAAGGCCGGGGTCCAGGTGTGAGTAACATCCCCCCGCAGCTGAAGAAAATCTTGATTCATGAAGGTTTTTAAGTTTGCTTTTTCCGCAGTTTGTACAAAATGCCTAAAGTGTTTGAAAAATTGGTCAACTGGTCAAACAGGGGAAGTTACTCTACCATCAGGTACATGCCCAGCTCTCGCCTCGTGTGTTTGAGTAGACTTGCAAATCACTTAGAACACCGTTGCGTCATTCGAAAATTGATGTCATTTGTATCTTGACGTCACATTTTGCAAGTTCTATCATTTTGCAGATACTGGCCGCCACTCATTTTTTTTCTAACCCAAAAATCTTTTTGCAAGTCGCTGACTCGCATCCTGCGGTTTCAAGCTTTGACGCCATGGTTGCTATGGTTTTGACTGAGTAAGTCAAGGTAATCAACTCTAATTGTCACGAAGTGCTCTCCCCATGTTTTTTTTTACCAGAAAATCGTCTACTGGAACGTCAACACTGTTTCGGGTCATGCTGATCATCTCTGTGAAAATGTTTTACGTCCTCTCGGTCATAGACACATATGGGACATTTGTAAATACAAAGATGGTGGGAACAATACTGGCTGCAATGCCCGGAGGCAGTGCAACACCAGTAAAGTCCCGAGTTTTTAACAGTATAGATAGGTGTAGTGGTAACCACGCCTCGGTTAAACCTCATCGGCTATGGTACCAGAGAGTAACCTAAAGTAACCTAGAGAGTAGTCCTGGTGAAAATAATGTTTTACGTCCTCTCGGTCATAGACACATATGGGACATGTGTAAATACAAAGATGGTGGGAACAATACTGGCTGCAATGCCCGGAGGCAGTGCAACACCAGTAAAGTCCCGAGTTTTTAACAGTATAGATAGGTGTAGTCTCTGATCAACTGAATGAGGCTTTATGCTACTCCTTGTCGACACGAAAGGGCGATCATTTTAGGCCCCAACTGCCGATGCCCCCTGGTGACGAGTCAGGAGCAGATAATTTTTTCTGTGGCTATGAGAGACTTAGTGCGATTTTTCTCACGCCAGAGGGCATGACGCTCGTGTGGGGCTAATCCTCTCTATATTATTAGTTGGGGATAAAGAAAGAGAGAGAGAGAGACAGTGAGTGGTCCTACCATCACTCTCACTCTCTCACTACGCCCAAGTAAGAAAATCGCGTGATAAGCCCCTAGTGCATTGACTGCCCTCTGGCGTGAAAAATATCGCCATAGGTTGACCATTGGGGTCTGCAACGAACGCCTTTTGCAAGAGTGAATGCCCTTGGTGGGTGGGGGAAGATGGTTCAGTACTGACCAGACAGGGGGATAACTCTCGCCAATAACCCCTATTTGATGCCACTAAATGGCTGCCTTTCGCAAGAGTGAATGCCCTTGTCAGTACTGACCAGCAAGAGCAATTACTCTCACTGTCAAGGGCGTTAATGACCCTAGTTGCAGAGGCCTATTTAGGCATACCACTAGTTTCTTGACAGGCAAGAGCGATAATCTTAAGTAGGTGGCGTTTGCATCTCAGGTCACGAGACAGGGGCAGATAATTTTTCGGTATAAAGCCTCATTTCTTGTAGTTACCTACCCTGCTTCTCATATGCATAGCTAACAATGTCCCTGGGTGCACCTACACAAAATTAAAAAAACCCTGAAAGGCCGGGGTCCATGGGGTAATGTCCCCCTGCAGCTGAAGAAAAAATTGATTTATGAAGGTATTTTACTTTGCTTTTTTTCCACAATTTATACAAATGCTTAGACACAAAAAGATTTTTTTTGGAAGTGAAATTCCTTTTCTGGTAACTTTCAAAAACAGAAAATCCTGGTATACCAGGAAAAGTTGCACCCGGGCCAAGAGGACGTAAAAATGTGAAATTTCGTTCGTTACCTACCCTGCACCATGGCTGCACACCCACACACAGCGCGCAGGGTCTAGCCGCGGTAACTTCCGATCTCCTCTCGCAGCTTCTCCAGCTCGGGGATGGGTCGGTACAGTTCCTTCTTCACCACCATGAACTGCAACCAGTACAGTGGAATCTCCCTTATAAGACCTCCCATTACAAGACTCCCTCCCGCATAAGACCTACTTCTCCGAGACAATGCCCTTCTTTGAAAGTATTAAAATTACCTCCCTTATAAGACCCCTCCCTTATAAGACCTCATTTTTGATGATTTCTGAAGGTCTTATAAGGGAGGTTCCGTTGCATTATTATTATTATTACTAGCGCAATGCCTAGTACCGGCAACGCCCAGTACCGGTCACACCTAGTACCGGTACCGCCAAGAACCGGTAATGCTGACAGAGTACCGGTTTGGCCGGGTCCGCAAAATATTATATTATTAGTTTTGTTTGTGTCCCTCCTTCCATCTTCTTCGCTCATCCCGTTAACACCCCCAACCACCCACCCAAACCCCTCCCCCACCCAACCCCAACGCATATATCGCGCGCGTTTATGGATCGATTCGCTTCCGGTTTGGCACACGGATAGTCACCGTCCCCGGTCATCTACCTTCCAAATTCGAAGGCAATCCGTCCAGAAATACCGGAGATACGGGCGCCGAGAGGCCGGTGGATACGCGTTTCGCGCATTTGCCGAACCGCGCAAATGACACGGCCGCCTCGGTTGCCGTTGCCATCACAGCGTTAGGGCTCATAGCAAATTTGAAGCGATTCGGTCGAAAAACGGCGGAGTTATAAGGCCCGTTCTGTGTTTCAGACACACACACGGACAGTTGGCTTTTTATTATATGATTATTATTATTAGGTATTATTATTCAGGTATTAGGTACTTTATAGTCAAGGAGGCGTCTCTGTGAAATTCGCGTTGCTCCCAACTGGAGAGCGTGTCGCAGCCAGAGGCGCGCCACCCATTTTTTTTGTGGGTTTTTTTTTTTGCATGCAATTTTTGTGTGACTGATGAGGAGGGAAAGGGGGGGGGGGGGGGTGTTTTTAAATTGTGCGACCCAAATGACAACTTTTTTCGTTGTCATTGGGTTTAACGTTGTGCTAAGTGCATGGGCACACGGGACCTCGGTTTATCGTCTCATCCGATATAATTATAATAATTAATGCGCATGTAGTCAAAGTCAAAAAATACTACAATAAATATCCTAGGACAAATTGCAGGGTGTTCTCGTACAAACGAGCACATTACAAACAGGAAAACACATTTGCATGCATAACAAAAATTGAAACAAAACTAGCGTTTTCAAAACGTTATTCAAAAAATGTGCTAATTGATGTATTGAGTGCGTGTATACGTGTGTGAGTTAGGTGCATCATCTGTGTGTCTTGTGTGCATGCTTACATCTTTACTTAATAATTATTAGGATTATGTGTGTTTTTGTTTTCTCTCTCTCTCTCTCTCGTCATATTTCTCTCTCTCTCTCTCTCTCTCTTTCTGTCTCTCCCACACTTTCTCTCTCTGTTATTTCTCTATTTTCCGTCTTTCTCTCTCTTGATCCCTCACCCTGTCTCTCTACTCCCCCCTCTCTCTCTTTCTCTCTCTCTCTCTCTCTCTTCCTCTGTCTCTCTCTCTCACACACACACACACACTCTCTCTCTTGTTCTTTCTTTCTCACATCTAATCTCTCTCTTGTTATTTCTGTCTCTCTTTCTCTCTCTGTATCCCCACCCTCTCTCTCTGGTCTTTCTCTCTCTCTGTCTCACACTCTCCCTCAGTCTTTGCCTGTTTGTCTGTCTGTCTCTATGTGTATGAGGGGGGGAGGGGGGGGGGGAGAGTGTAGCAATGGGGTGCTTGCTCTGTCTGCCCTGGCATGCTTGAGTTTTGCGTGAATCTGTTATCTTAATATTGGAACTGTGATCTTTTATTACATACTGTTTAACTTTTTACGTACCACCACACACACATTTCCATTATATTGGATGAATAAATATTGTGATTGTGATTGATTGTGAAAAATGGACAAGAGACCATGCTTCGCAAGAAGTTGGACATAGTTAGGGTCGATACAGGCGACTACAATGGAACCTCACTTATAAGACCTTCACAAATCACCCAAAATGAGGTCTTATAAGGGAGGGGTTCTTATAAGGGAGGTGATTTTAATACTTACAAAGAAGGGCAATGTCTCAGAGAAGTAGGACTTATATGGGAGGGAGTCTTATAAAGGGAGGTCTTATAAGGGAGGTTCCACTGTGTCAGAACATAAAGAACTGCCCTTTTTCCAACCATATCTCTCCTCGTTTTGTTTAGTTGTTTTTTTTTTTTTCTCTGTGTTTTGTTTTATTTGCTTTACGTTTTTTGGGTGTTTTTAGCGTAGCGCTTTTTTTTTTCTTGTTGGTTTTTGATTTTTGCGTCGGTTTTTTTTTTTTTTTTTTTTTTTTTTTTTTTTTTTTTTTTTTTTTTTTTTTTTTTTGATTTTTTTTTTTTGTTTTTTTTTGTTTTATTGTTTTTGCGTTTGTTATTATTTGTGTTTCTTTGTGTGTGTGTTTTTTTTCTTTTTTTCTGGTGTGCTGTTTTTTTCTTTCACCTCTTGCGTGTGCGCTTTTTTTTTTTTTTTTTTTTTTTTTTTTGGTGTTTTTTTTTTTCTTTGTGGTTATTTTCTTTTTCCTTTTGTTCTTCTCTTTTTTTCACGGTTTTTTTTTTTTTTTTTTTTTTTTTTTTTTTGATGTGTTTTTTTTTTTTTTTTTTTTTTTTTTTTTTTTTTGGTTTTGTTCCAATTTGGCAGGAAGATGTTTGTGTTTTCTTTTTTTTCTTTTTGTGTGGTGTTTCCTGTTTCCAATAAAGAAGAAAAAAACACAACACCATACGCCGCTTCACATAAATAATATATAATAACAGAAGATTGCAATAATAGTTTAGGTTTTTTTATGTTGTTTTTTTTCGGTGGCGTCTTCATGTAGGGTCAGTGACGCTGCCTCTTCTTTTTTTTTTTTTTTTGTTGTGCGAGAGTTTGTTTAGTCTGGGTTGGTGGCGTTGTTTTTTTGTTCATTTATTTTATTTTTTTGATTTTTTGTTTTCGTTTTTGTGTTTTTTTTCTTCTTTTTTTAACTCGTTTTTTCCTCTATTTGGACTTTTTGTTTTTTTTGGTTGGTCTGGATTTTTTTGTTTGTTTGTTTGTTTGTTGTAGTTGTTATTTCTTTTTGTTTTTCTGCTTCCGCGCTGTTGACAGGTCTTCTTTGTTTTTTTTTTTTTTTTAATACTGGCTTGGTTGTTTGCGGGTTTGTGGGTTTTGTGTGTTGTTGTTTTTTCGTTTTTGTTGTGCTTTTTTTTCTTTTTTTTACTGCGTGTTCTTTTTTTTTTTTTTTGTATCTCCTGCTCTGTGTGTGTTACTTTCCTATTTTTTCTTTTGTTTTGTTGTTTCTCTTTTGTTTTTGTTTTTTTTCTGTTGTGTTGTTTTCTTACTGGTTTATTTGTGTTTTCTGTGTTTATTATTCGGTTTTTTTTTTTTTTTTTTTTTTGTTTTTTTTTATATTTTTGTTTTTTTTTTTTTATTGTTTTTTTGGGGGGGGGGGGGGAGGGTATTATTTTCTGGGTTATCGCTATTGGTAATAAATGGTAGGTGTTGTCGTACGTTTTACTTTAGTATTGTAGTGTTTTTTTTTTTTGTTTTGTTGTTATTTTTTTTTTTTTTTATTGTTTTCTTTATTTTTTCTCAATTGCAATAGAAAACTTAAAATCGAAGCGCGCACGCACACGCGCACACACACGACGTCGGGGGACTCTCACACCACACACACAACAACATACAGTATTTATACGGCGCTATATTTGGATAGAAATCCAACTTGAAATCGAGTGTGTTGACGAGAGAGAGAGAGAGAGAGAGACGAGAACGAGGAGAGAAAGAGAAAGAGAGACAGACAGAGAGGGAGAGAGAGAAGATGAGAGAGAGAGCAACTTAACCCTTTCACTCGCGAGCCATATTTCAGCCAAAAATGTCAATTCAGTTTACCTGGATAGAGCACAAAAAATCCATCTGCAGTATTGGTCATTCTTCTGTTGCACCCCCTAAAATAAGGTCTCTTTCCTTACTACCAAAAAGTCTAAGCACAATAGGGTATTTGGAGTAATAGACCCTGTATTTGTAATGCCTTTTTGTGACATAGGTGTTAAATCATTGTGGGGCTAAAATGCGACTTTGGCGGTGAAAGGGATAAAATTTGAAAAACTTAAAACTTTATTTTTCAAGGATAAAGATTTTAGGCAACGCCCCATAGTCTTCCAATCTGGGAGAGAGAGAGGACGTGAGAGCTGAGTGGACAGTGGCTTAAATTTAATTAAGCGGCAAAGCCATTGGCGTAAGCCCCTAGTAAAATCAATCAATCAATATGTTTATTGTCCATTTTACAGGAAATTCTTTTCGCAGAGATAAAACAATCAACAAAATAACACAATAAAGACAGAGACATAGCATGTAGAAAAACCAAAAACAAATTAAATATGCGACTATTTTAAACACTGTGCGCACATACAATTCTTGGTCACACACACCACAACCACACACACACACACACAACACACATCATGCGCACGCATACAACCATTCATCTACCCATCCATCTAACTTATACACATATACACATATGTTTACACATACATACAAAAACATACAACTTGCATTCATAAATTATATATCATACAAATGTCTACATCATAATTTGCGCATATAATACTAGAGCTTCTAATAGACGATTTTCGGAGAAAAAAAAAATAGGAGGAGAGCACTTCGTGAAAATTAGAGTTGTTTACCTCCATTACTCAGTCAAATACCATAGCTCAACAATGCAACAATGGTGTCGAAGCTTGAAACCGCTGGATGCAAGTGAGCGACTTGCAAACATTTTTTGATAGAAAAACTAGGGGTGGCCATTTGCTACAAAGTGATAGAACTTGCAAACTGTGACGCACTGCTAGGTGATTGGTATCGTAATCAAGTCTGGTGGAGGGGAGTTAATTAGAGAGTATTCACCCTTTTTCAATTTTGTTATAAATGACATTTTCTTTAGAATGACGCACAGTGTTCCAAGTGCTGCATGTCTGCTCAAATACACGAGTCGATAGGCTACGAGAGCTGATGGTAGAGTGACTTCCCCTGTTTGACCGATTGAACTAGGCAAGATCACTCCCACACACCATGAAATTACTCCCCTTCATTATTTCCGAACACTTCCTATTAGGGGGAGACGGGGTAAAAAGCGCATGGGCGGGTAAGAAGCCCACTCCAATTATCTCATGAAATGAAGCAAATTTCAGTCTCATTTTGCCCATGAGACGAGCGTTAATGTCTAGCATTCGTCTCGTGGGCAAATTTGACTGAAATTTTCTTTATTTCGTGAGATAATTGGGGTGGGCTTCTTACCCGCCCATGCGCTTTTTACCCTGTCTTCCCCTAAGTGATATTTCTGAAAATCTTTGACGGAAGGATAGGCCTACTGCACACACAGCGGAACATTTACTTCCTCTTAAGGCGGCGACAGACTATGCGACTGCCTCATATGACTCGATCAGGTCGTGACGTAGACCACATTTTGTTTCCAGCACAGAAGAGGTCACAAGCCACCTGATTCGATCAGTGAAATTTAGAACCCGCCTTATTCGGCCCGATTGAGTCAGATTGATCAAGTTAGATGGTATGCAAATGAGGTGAAACGTCACGACCTGATCGAGTCACATGAGGCAGCCACATAGTCTGTCACCGCCGTTAGTGACAAAGCTTCCAGATAGCGATACAGCTAGCTAGAGACAGGCAGCGTGTTGCGTCTCTCTAGGTCAATGCAATGGCGTTACTGGGCCAAAGTAACTGGGCCAATCGATTCCTGCCAACGACTAGGCGTTCAAGACTGCACTTGGTCATCTCCAAACACGGAACACTCAATTTTTAGTAAAGTTTTTATATTTTTGTGTGTATTTGACGGTTTAAGGTTTTGGTTAGGGTTAGGGCTAGAGTCAGTTTAATTTCAGATTGAATGGTTAAAAGATACACATTCTAAAGTTTCGCTAAAAACCGACATCGTCACTTTCCAAATTTGGAGATGACAAAGTGCAGCATTGAACGTCTTGTCTGCCAACGTTTGAAGCACTAATGACGTCACTGTTTACGGGTTCTCTTCCCTGTACGCTCTGTACTGTAGTAATTTTAGAGTTGGAAGCGAGTGCTGCTGATTGTCACGTAGGCCTTGCGACAGGCCTAGTATATGTCGTAAGCGTGGGCGCGCACGTGCGCATGCACTCACGCACACAAACACGTAGACAAACAATGTGGGCACACAGGATGTGTTGTTTGTGTGTGTGTATGTGTGCAAGATGTGTAAATACTCTCTCTCTCTCTCTCTCTCTCTCTCTCTCTCTCTCTCTCTCTCTCTCTCTCTCTCTCTCTCTCTCTCTCTGTTGTGTACAACATAGCCGACATCTTCTTTTCAATATATATTCATATAACTCTAATCTCAATTAAACTAGCCCAACTAGTTTTATACACATAAGAATCTTCAGCAAGCTGAAGGAGGGTAAGAAAAAGAAGAAGACGAAGAAGAAGTCTATCTCACCCAAACCGGTGCAACTTGAAAACGGAATCATGAGCAACTGACTGAATTCTAGTTTGATTCATATAAAGTGTTTGTATTCACAATTACGAACATGAGCACAACTCACAAGTAAGTTATGGCAACTTGTGAACAAACTAACACTTGAAACTGAACAAAAAAACATTGCTTTAATATTAATATGTGATAATTCACTGCACAACGCAGCTGCGTATAATTTCGCGTCACCATGGCATGTTATCTACCCGCAGTGGCGATATAAAAATTATATCCAGAGACCGTTAGAAAAAGACTTTCCAAAGTAAGCATACTTTGTTTACGGACACACCAAATATCACCACACACCATTATTGGTACCACATACCATTAGACTGACCCACATACTGCTAGTTAAGTATCACAACATGTGGGACTAAAGCATGGATGCATGCGATGACCAAAGAGTTTGCCTGAACTTGCCATCATAACCCTTGCTATAATGGTCAATTTAAGAGCACAAAGAGAGTGAGAAGAGCCCCGTCTTCAGGCAGACCACTGCCTGAACCTGCATCAAATTGTCCTGAATTCAGGCTTCAGGCAGACCCACATGCACGCCTGGACTAAATGAGCAAAAGGGGTACGTGGTACAAATGGCAGGGACCCCCATTTGGGGGTCTATGAAGCACTAACATTCTACAGGACCCTCTAAAAGAATGTGCAGGGGGTCCCGGGGATAGTTAGAAAAATTCTTTTCAGCATTCACTATGCCACTGGGACCCTCTATCCAGCCTCTAGGACCCTCTATAATGTAAATGAAGGGGTCCCTGGGACCCCTTGTTTTGCGGGACGATTGGGAGCCCTGAATGGTGTCATAGTGGTAGGCATTGCATTTTCCTTTTCCCATTCAAATGTATGCCACAATCGTGGGACTACGATAGTCCCACAATTTCAGTGTGGGAAGCCGATGATATAAAGATGATGACGACGACGCTGATGATGATGATGATAGAGAGAGAAAGACATTCATTATTATTTGTGATGCGCAATTGGGGTTTGAACTCCTTGGCTTAATCACCATGACCTTGAGCTTGAAACAAAACTAAAGCTATCAGTCGATAGGCAAAACCCCCACTAAAAGTGATTGAAATCGATTGAATGGTTTTCAAGAAAATGCGGCCGGACGCACGCACGCACGCACGGACGGACGAATGAAACAAAAACAATACTTCCCGAAGCTTCAGCTGGGGACCTAAAAACCAAAAGAAACTGAAACCCAACAGGATTAATAACAAGAAGTAAATAATCAATAAAATTAATTAAATACATCAATGTTTACCTGTGCACACTATTAAATCCGTAGCACTAGTTAGCTCACCAATATGAACGGTGAAACGTTACCAACTGACGTTCACGAGCGACTAAAAAAACCCACCTTTGATGCACCGAACACACAACCAACAGGCAGGACACAAAACTAGGCCTATCGCGGCCCATGAATCTGCCCTGCATCGGTGTCATGCTGTAAAAATGCCCCTCTCCTCTTCTTTGTTTTCTATAGTCGGACCCTTCATAATATAATTATGTAATTTCTGGTTTCTGTTTCTGTTTGGATACTTCACCCCCCCCCCCCACCCCCCACCCCCCGTGGGGATACCGGGGGGTCTGTTGCATAAGTAGTTCCCCCACCTTCTGGAAGTTTCTGTGATGGTAGCTTCCTCTAATCTGTCATTCTCTTTGTCTCTGCCTTTTCCCTTTGCTTACTGTCATCACGGATTCTATATTTAGGTCTCAATGTGTAGTGTCCATGCTGTCATCTACTACTATCTTTCTGCCTTACCGAGGTCCATTCTCCTGCCTTTTGTTTTGGTCACGAAACACTTTTCAAAAACGTTTCCTCCAGCCGAAGTCGGACTTGCTGGGCCTAACTATTTCTTAGTTGGGCGCATAACGGCAGCATGACGCATCTGCGCTCATAATAGACAGGACACAGTCTGAGCGATCGAAGAAGAAGAAGAAGAAGTCTGGATACGTCGCAGGCGCCACTATTCTGACGATAAATCGCGATTAACTTAATTAAGGCAAGACTAAAAAAAAATTGGAAAGAACCAAGACATTCACGTGGGAGGGGAGAGAGGGTGGTGTTATAATTCCGATTGCCAACGATTTAAAAAATTTTAATAATAATAACCAAAAAATAGAAATAAAAGTTTTAAATTGCGTTTCCTTATAAACTAAAAGGAAATAGCAGGCAAAAGGCTATTTAAAAGCCTATATGCCATAATACGACATGATATGATATGGCTAGGTTTCCCGATTTTAAGACAAAGAGACAGAGGCAAAGATACAAAGAAGGCACAGGCTGCAAAGAAGCAAAAAGCTTAATTAAGAGAAACAAAGAAAAAGGCGGGAGACATAGCAGTACTACATTCACACTGAAAACCGCAGTCAAAGGGGAGGGAAAATCTCTTCGGGTATGACTTTCAAGAACATGGACACCGGTTTTAAGCCACAACAAAGTTTGTAAGTTGTATTCATGCAGGATATGCACCCACATTATAGATAGAAGCGTGTATGTCGACTGTTGACGTATGTCAGTGTGTGTGCGCGCGCGCGTGTGCGTGTGTGTGTGTGTGTGCGTGCGTGCGTGCGTGTGTGTGTGTGTGTGTGTGTGTGTGTGTGTGTGTGTGTGTGTGTGTGTGTGTGTGTGTGTGTGTCACTGTGTATGAGTGCGTGTGTGTGTGTGTGTGTGTGTGTGTGTGTGTGTGTGTGTGTGTGTGTGTGTGTGTGTGTACGTGTGTGTACGTGTGTGTGCGCGCGCGCGACCTTCCGTTGGACGCTATAGATACTGGTAGGTAGATATAGGGCTATTTATAGACCTCGCGGCCCTTTTATGCCCCTTCTCAGTGAATTGGACTTTTGACATATTGTTTAATATGATAGCAATAGCAATAGCATTACTAATAGCAATGTGTTCTTAATAGGAATCTTCATCTTTGAGTTTGAGAGCGGGACTAGAATTAAGAATACAACCTTTCTTCTTCTTTTTCTTTTTCTTCTTCTTTTTCTTCTTCTTCTTTTACCACTACTACTACTACTACTACTACTACTACTACTACTACTACTACTACTGCTACTACTACTACTACTGCTACTACTACTACTACTACTACTACTACTACTACTACTACTACTACTACTACTACTACTACTACTACTACTACTACTACTACTACTACTACTACTACTACTACTACTACTACTACTACTACTACTACTACTACTACTACTACTACTACTACTACTACTACTACTACTACTACTACTACTACTACTACTACTGCTACTGCTACTACTACTACTACTACTACTACTACTACTACTACTACTACTACTACTACTACTGCTGCTGCTACTACTACTACTACTACTACTACTACTACTACTACTACTACTACTACTACTACTACTGCTGCTGCTACTACTACTACTACTACTACTACTACTACTACTACTACTACTACTACTACTACTACTACTACTACTACTACTACTACTACTACTACTACTACTACTACTACTACTACTACTAGTAGTAGTCTTTGCTACTACTACTACTTTGCCCGATCATCGGAAAAGGGGTATATTATATAATTATTTCTTATTCTTTGCTCGATCATAGATCGGCAAAGGGATGTAATTCTTATTATATCTTATTATTTTTCTTCTTCTTCGATCTATGATCGGCAAAGGGATATATTATTATTTCTTAATTATTTTTCTTCTTCTTCTTCTTCTTCTGAAAAAACTTCTTCGATCTATGATCGGCAAAGGGATATATTTCTTCTTTTTCTGACTGACTGAAAAAACACATCCAACAACAGTAACAAATCTCTCTCTCTCTCTCTCTCTCTCTCTGTGCGTGTGCGTGCGGGTACGTGTGTGTGTGTGTGTGTGTGTGTGTGTGTGTGTGTGTGTGTGTGTGTGTGTGTGTGTGTGATTTGAATCAATGTTAAGGCAATACTGTGCATTACTTCTTTTTTTTTTAATCTTGTAGTACTTCAACCACCCACCTCCCCCCATCCTCCACCCTCACCCACCCCCACCCAGCAATTGTTGTTTTCAACTATGCTTATATTAATCTAGACGAACAATTTGTTTCATAAGCGACAGGGTTAGGACTATTATCATTATTTTCATAAAATCTGACATTTGGTTTTTCACCCCCCAATAAATTTGTTTCTCTTCTTAGTGACGGGATTTCTCGTAGTTCCTGATAATGACGCTGACACGCGCGCGCGTCCTCTTTGTCCTGTCACCTTCACCAAGATCACTGCGGTATCGCTAATAGCGTACGATTTAAGCGTCACACGGCGCTAGCAGTTAGGAAACGTTTTACACAGCTTGCGTCCTCTACTGCGTCCTTTCACCTTCCTCAAGGTCGTTTCACGAGTGACCTTCACCTTCAAAACCATCTCCCTCCCTCTCTCCAACCCTACACCTCCCGAAGGCGTGTCGGTTCAACGCCTGCACCGATCGGTTGTTTCCCAGGTCCGTTTCACAAGGGTTAACGTTACGTAGCGTTTGCTCAAATCGGCAACGTTAAAAAAACGGTCCTAAAACCCTTGTTTGCCGAATGAATCAAAAATGGTGCTTTACGTCCTCTGGGTCTGGAACAGACACATATGGGACATTTGTAAATACAAAGATGGTGGGAACAATACTGGAGGCAGTGCAACACCAGTAAAGTCCCGATTTTTTTAGCAATACAGATAAGTGTAGCAGTAACCACACCTCGGTTAAACCTCATCGGCTATGGTACCACCACATTGCCCTTGTTTGCTGATAGTTTGGCAAACGTTTTGTTCTCTCGTGGGCTAGCACGCCTCTAAGTTAGTTGCATCATGGGAAATGTACAACTTTTTTTTAACTTCCGGCTAACATTAGTTATCCAATAACGTAACTTTTTGTTTACAAAATGGAAGACAAGCCAAGAAAGTTGACAGAGACAAAATTTATATTCTTCACTCGACAGCGAAAATATACGGGATGACTTTAGCAAATTAAACAAACACAAGTATTTTTGAGTGCTCTCTCTTATTTTTTTGAACATGTTAGATGGCATAATAGTGCAAACCTAATTTTCTGACTGACAATGAAATCGAAATATGCGTACAATCTGTCAGAGAGGTATGATTTATTTCCCTTTTCAGAGCAACTCTTTTGTCTCTCTGAAAGTGAAGAGTAAGCTATTAGAGTTATCTTTACTTAGCTAACGTTATTAGCAGTTATTGGTGTTTCTTAGACCCTTTTGGCGTAACAGTTATTCGCGCGGCGACCGTTCTCTAGAGAATCTCTCCTCCTGATCATTTTCGAAACTAGGTCTCGTTTTCGAATATGATGATGCAATAAAAATGGTGAAATTAATGCAGGAAATTGATTGAAAAAAATAATTGCTGCGTCCGTTTTGGCTAAAATGTTCCATCAGTTCTAAAACTGTAGTGTCATTTTACTCTAGTCTATGAATAATTAATCCATGCATCGCGTGTTTCTGAGGGGTTAAGCGAAAAGTTGCAGCGGAAACTACAAAAACAAAATGGCGTCCGAGAAGCTTCTTTGGCAAGGCAAGGCAAGGCAATTTCATACCCCATTTGGGCACAGAAATATAAAAACATACACACATAAATAAATTTCCAAGAATCAACCCAAGAGTGATGTCCAAAATCATTTCAAAGAAAACCCATATCATAATATTGCAAATAATGTAATGTATTACTAAATGAAAAACAAAATGGGAAAAAGACATGATTGATAACATTTATCTGAAAGAACCGTTAACAACTGTAATAAAGTGCTTTAGTTTGAGTAATATTTTCTTATTTTTTGTAGAGAACAAAGCTTTGAATTTATAAGCGTTAGGGCGAGTAAAAAAATACTTAGGGAGGTACCTTCTGACTTCTGTCCGTGTCAAAGAAAGGACAAACAAATAAGTAGTGAAACTCATCTGCCACATCATGTACATTACATTTTTCACAAATTCTTTCATGTCTGGGTGTACCAGTATAACGCAATGTGTTCACAGGCAAGTTATTATTAGTAGTTCTGAATTTTAACACAGTAATCATATAGCTATATGGCAAGACTAAGTAATATGGGTCAACACAAAAAGAGGTTTTAAACATTCTGTAGTTTAAATATAATTCGTCATTATCTACATGCATATACCAAGATTGTAAAAAAGTGTCTTTTAAGCATCTTTTCACCTTCTCCTTGAACCACAATGGATTTGCATCAAGAAAGGTTTGATTCAACCAAAAACTACTCAAGCCAGTTGGTGACGCAGTCTGTTGGAGGCTCAGTCTCGATTATATCAAGTTGTTCAACGGCGAGTGTTTACGTGAATGCAATGTTCTTCTTTGTTTGTTTTAGCAACCACGGCCTCTCAGTGCCATTCTCAGTTTAGTAAAATTTACTGACGCAGACAAAACTAGGCTAGTAGGCTACTTAAGTCACTAGTCACTAGTGTCGTCTGCTTCAGCAAACTTACTGTTGCCAGTGTTGGTACTTCAAACTGAGAAGTAGATGTGTGTGTGTGTGTGTGTGTGTGTGTACTCTATCCTAAATAGGCCTAAGCACAATTGTGTGCTCTAACCTGAATCAGTGATCGGGTAATTACACACACACACGCACACTGCATGGTCACACACACACAGTGACACACAAACACACACACACACACATATCTTAGTTGCTATTATTTGCACACCATGTCATACAAGATCAGAGACTTAGGTGTACATTGAATGTACTGGAATGAGCCATTTGTGTATACATGTGTGTGTGTGCAAGTGTGAGTCTCTCGCTAAGACCAATTGTGTCAGTGTGTGCGTGTGTGTGTGTGTGAGAGAGAGAGAGAGAGAGAGAGAGAGAGAGAGAGAGAGAGTATGTGTGTGAGAGAGAGAGAGAGAGAGAGAGAGAGAGTATGTGTGTGTGTGTGAGAGAGAGAGAGAGAGAGAGAGAGTATGTGCGAGAGAGAGAGAGAGAGAGAGAGAGAGAGAGAGAGAGTATGTGTGTGTGTGTGTGTGTGTGAGAGAGAGAGAGAGAGAGAGAGAGAGAGAGAGAGAGAGAGAGAGAGAGAGAGAGAGAGAGAGATATATTATGTGTGTTTGTGTGGTACAGAGAGAGAGAAAACAGCACCAACATGATTACATCAGTTAGATGGTTCACATGTCACACATACACACACACACACACAGAGAGAGAGAGAGAGAGTATTTTATTGTGTGTGTGTGAGAGAGAGAGAGTGTATGTGTGTGTGAGAGAGAGTATGTGTGTGTGTGAGAGAGAGAGAGTATATTATGTGTGTGTGTGGTAAAGAGAGAGAGAAAACAGCACCAACATGATTACATCAGTTAGATGGTTCACATCCCGATGTCACACATACAGAGAGAGAGTATGTGTGTGTGTGTGAGAGAGAGACTCAGAGAGAGAGAGTATGTGTGTGTGAGAGAGAGAGAGAGTATATATTATGTGTACAGTGTGTATGTGGTACAGATCAGAGAGAGAGAGAAAACAGCACCAACATGATTACATCAGTTAGAAACTTAGATGATTCACATGTCACACATACAGAGAGAGAGAGACAGAGAGAGAGACTAAATTAGTAAATATCTTTGATTTAGTGAAATTATATTGGGTCCAGTTGGGTGTGGTTGGGTGAGTTTACCGACCCTTCTTTATAAATAAAATACCGGCCATCTTTCAAAATTAAAATCTTTAAAATATATGTCTTTGGTGAACATATTGAACAGTGCTTGTGAAATTTTTGCTGACAACAGTTTTTACAACATAACAGTCTGAGTAATGACATAGCTTTACAGGTTTTCAGGCTGGATTTGAATGTACAATGAAAATGTTCCAGAAATATAAATAATGTACTAATATAAAATTACACCTTTTTTTTTTACAGCTAGTGTTCTTAATTATAAAAAATATAACTTTTGGTTAGGCATTCCTCTGTGTATACAGTACAGCTAATTTCAGATTTGTATCATCATGCAACATGGCCTATGAAAAGCCAAAAACATACCCCCCACCCCTCTACACACACGCACACGCACACACACACGCACACACACACACACACACACACCAGGGCTCTCAGAGACCCCCATTTGGGGGTCTATGAAGTACTAAAATTCTAAAGGACTCTCTAAAAGAATGTGCAGGGGTCCCAGGGATGCAATAAAAACAATTTATTTTGCCATTCGTAATGCCACTGGGACCCTGTATCCCGCCTCTAGGACCCTGTATGCTGTAAGTGAAGGAGTCCCTGGGACCCCTTGTTTTGCGGGACGATTGGGAGCCCTGCAAACACACACACACACACACACACACTGGTCACACACACACACACACACACACACACTGTTCACACACACACACACACACACACACACACACACACACACACTAACATGCAACCATTCTGAATGAACACATCACAAAAACCTGTGTTCAAATTGATCATTTAATTTACCCTCTATATTTAGGCCGTGAGGACGTAAAACATTAATATTCACCCTCTATTTTCCCCAGGCTACAGTTTTCAGGAGTTTCAACGCCAAGTCTGTGAGGCTGGAACAAGTGGGTTGCCCCTCAAGATGCAATGGTCTGCAGGAAGCACTGGCTGGGACAAGTGGGTTACTCCTCAAGATGCCATGGTCTGGAGGAAGCATTGGCTGGGACAAGTGGGTTACCCCTCAAGATGCCATGGTATGGAGGAAGCATTGGCTGGGACAAGTGGGTTACCCCTCAAGATGCCATGGTCTGGATGAAGCATTGGCTGGGACAAGTGGGTTACCCCTCAAGATGCCATGGTCTGGAGGAAGCACTGGCTGGGACAAGTGGGTTACCCCTCAAGATGCCATGGTCTGCAGGAAGCATTGGCTGGGACAAGTGGGTTACCCCTCAAGATGCCATGGTCTGGATGAAGCATTGGCTGGGACAAGTGGGTTACCCCTCAAGATGCCTTGGTCTGGAGGAAGCACTGGATGGGACAAGTACGTTATTATAAATCCCTCAAGATGGGGACAAGTACGTTTTTATAAATCCCTCAAGATGCCATGGTCTGCAGGAAGCACTGGCTGGGACAAGTGGGTTACCCCTCAAGTTGCCATGGTCTGCAGGAAGCACTGGCTGGGACAAGTGGGTTACCCCATAAGTTGCCATGGTCTGCAGTAAGCACTGGCTGGGACAAGTGGGTTACCCCTCAAGATGCCATGGTCTGGAGGAAGCACTGGCTGGGACAAGTGGGTTACCCCTCAAGATGCCATGGTCTGGAGGAAGCACTGGCTTGGACAAGTGGGTTACCCCATAAGATGCCATGGACACTTTTTTCTTAGACTGAGACCCCTGCACCTTATAATGTGACTGGTAAATATAGTAAGAAACTATAAGAACAAAATCTGAATTTGTGTAAAAGTGTTATAATCAGGTGCGCCTTGTAGTCCATAAAATGCGGTATATAAAAATTGTTCAGTATATATCCGTTATTAGGACTTTGGAATGGGATATTGCTTTTATCCTATCTCTCGAGCCTTGAACTAATATTTTTTCCTCATTATACAGATCTATATCTATGGGAAGGGCTTTTAATTTAAGTGTGAAAAATATAAATGGGCAATTTAATTTTTATGCCCGTCAAGTGAAGTTTTTGTAAAAAAAGTTTCTCCCCGGGCCGACAAGGCAAGATAAAGGGTAAAGGTTAATACTCAATAGTCACAGTAATGGAATACTAGGTATCATGTTACCAGGGGTCGTGCTAACTCATGTTTCTTGCGTATTTGACGCGTTTTAAAAATCGCTCATGCATTTTTACGGCGATTACGCGTAATCCGTACGTAAAATGACGTCCGCTCAAAATCGCATCTGAGTGTAGATGGTGAATCAGACGTTAGAAGTCCTACGGTCCCTACACGTATAGTGGTTCTGCTACACCAAACATTGGAACAGACTATAGAAAAGTGCTACTGCTTTCAGTACTGCTGTGACGTAGGCGCAGTGCAGTGTGGCGGGAAAATCACTGTAAGCGCATTGGGGTGATAACAGGGCTCGTGTCGGCTTTGAGGATCGCCGTGATTGCCGAAAATGACTGGTTAGTGAATAAAAATGCATGTTTTTGTTGCTTGTCTTGTTTTCATTGTTTTTAGCTTAGATTTATCATTTTGTTCTTTGACGCAATTTTTTGCTTCCCTTACGCATTTTTTTTTGCCGACGTCGCGTAAGCAAAACGCGTTTTCAAAAACACTAGCGCGACCCCTGTCGACCCCTGATGTTACTGCTTAGTATTTTATGACTATTGTTATTCAATAAGCTGTTGTCAAATTGTATTATTTTTTTTTATTTTACTTTTGTTTGTTTGCCAGGGCTCCCAGGGACCCCCATTTGGGGGTCTATGAAGTACTAAAATTCTATGGACCCTCTAAATGAATGTGCAGGGGGTCCCAGGGATGCACTAGAAAACATCTTTTTAGCATTCACTATGCCACTGGGACCCTCTATCCCGCCTCTAGGACCCTCTATGCTGTAAGTGAAGGAGTCTCTGGGACCCCTTGTTTTGCGGGACGATTGAGAGGCCTGGTTTGCTATGATTTTCTGTATTTTTATAATGAAATTTAGGTGGTGATGGATGCCTGTTGTCTTTTCAGGGTGATTTCCACGGACGCTGGCCTAGTGTGCAGTGAGTCGCCCCTGAGCGGTGAAGCTCAGCGGGATGCAGTTCTCTATGGTGAGCGCTGTGCTCCAGGAAACGGCTAACCTGTGTCTGTGACCGCTGCCCCGCCCCAAACTTGACCTCACTGACCTGTGTGATGACTTGACCCTCAGGTGAGAGAACTTAACACCCAGGGCTCCCAGCACTAAAATTCTACAGGACCCTCTAAAAGAATGTGCAGGGGGTCCCAGGGATGCACTAGAAAAAAATCTTTTTAGCATTCGCTCTGCCACTGGGACCCTCTATCCCGCCTCTAGGACCCTCTATAATGTAAGTGAAGGAGTCCCTGGGAACCCTTGTTTTGCGGGACGATTGGGAGGCCTGGTTTGCTATGATTTTCTGTATTTTTATAATGAAATTTAGGTGGTGATGGATGCCTGTTGTCTTTTCAGTCTGATTTCCATGGACGCTGGCCTAGTGTGCAGTGAGTCGCCCCTGAGCGGTGAAGCTCAGCGGGATGCAGTTCTCTATGGTGAGCGCCCTGCTCCAGGAAACGGCTAACCTGTGTCTGTGACCGCTGCCCCAAACTTGACCTCACTGACCTGTGTGATGACTTGACCCTCAGGTGAGAGAACTTAACACCCAGGGCTCCCAGGGACCCCCATTTGGATGTCCATGAAGCACTGAAATTCTACAGGACCCTCTAAGAGAATGTGCAGGGGGTCCCAGGGATGCACTAGAAAACATCTTTTTAGCATTCACAACGACCACTGGGACCCTCTATCCCGCCTCTAGGACCCTCTATGCTGTAAGTGAAGGAGTCCCTGGGACCCCTTGTTTTGTGGGACGATTGGGAGCCCTGAGTCACCTTTGTGGTGGTCACACTTTGTTTAGGATTCTTAACACAATATTAACTGTGTTAGTGTATATCAAGGGTTACCTGCCAGATCATGATATATCGACAAAAATGAGTTTTTCATTTTTTTTCATAGAAACACTCTAAAAGGGGTATATTTTCATGCTATCAGATGTTTTAGGCGATACGACTTGTAAATTGTGAGTAATTAATGCTACCATCCAAGAACTGACCAAACCCCTGCAACCCAGATCATGAGATATCTAAATGTATCCTTCAGCTTACCAACACAAATCTAAAACTTGAAATTTCGCCCTCACTGAAGTAGTATATAACGCTTTCAACTTGTTCAGCATGTGCCGAGCAGACACTTTCGTCTTACAACTGACCGGCTGATCAGATGACAACTGAGGAATGTCTTTGATCAGTCGGAAGGAATTCAGTCACAAGGGCCTCCAACTTGGACCAGACAGTGACTTGTGACCATATAACATAGGCGCGTGTTTGATTTGAAAGACTAGGGTCATATAACCACAGACTGTAATGGGACATCTTGTGAGTCACGTGAGCTAGTGGCGTCTCTCTCTCTCTCTCTCTCTCTCTCTCTCTCTCTCTCTCTCTCTCTCTCTCTCTCTCTCTCTCTCTCAGTCTCACTCATTGGAAAATTAATCCGCAACTCTCTCTCTCTCTCTCTCTCTCTCTCTCTCTCTCTCTCTCTCTCTCTCTCTCTCTCTCTCTCAAACGTGTTTTGTTTGTCTTAATCAGCATAACAGTTTTCATTCTAGTGAATTGCCAAGGTTAGAGAGTAAACAATATTGTTCATACATTCGTACGTTTTCGTGGGATTACATGTCATGCAGATACTGTTCACTTTTCCATTCCAATCCTGCTTACCACCCCCCTCCCTTTCCCCCCATTTTAATTACCCCTGGTATTTCATTACCGCCTGGTATGCAGTACTGCGGTATAGTAGTTGACCAAACAGTAAGGAACGCACAAAGATCACAAGGGCGGTAATGCTGACACTTGTTTGATGCCTACAGCACAAGCGATGGGTCACCTAAAAGCTATCGATGTTGTCTGTCTCTCAATCTCTGTCTGTCTGTCCGAATCTTTTTGTCTGTTTGTCCATCTCTTTCTCTTTGTCTGTCTGTCTGTCTGTTTTTCTCTTACTGTCTGTCTATCTCTTTCTGTCTGTCTGTCTCAGTGTCTGTCAGTCACACACACACACACACGCACACGCGCACACACACACACGCACACGCACACGCACACACACACACAGACACACACAAACGCGCACGCGCACACGCACACATTGAAATGTGTATGCTATTTTTTCTCGTGTTTCTTTGGCTGTCATTCCTTTTTTTTTGTAAGTCTGCCCACTCTGCAAATTACCATTATCTCATAAAGATCACAAGAGGCAAAAGCTCTTTTCAGCAATACAGCACCTTCCACATCTCTATTTTAGCCCCTACCTCTCCATTCACCAACGAACCTTTTATTTTCTTACAAACTATTATTTCGTGCCTGCCCTTAAATCACATATCCACACAAGGGCAATATCGTACAATACAATCTGATTGATTATCAGTTGTAGGCCTACATAATACTGTATTTTTTCCCCCGAGTAGGGTAGGAGTGGAAGGCGTTTGTTTACTTCATAACATTTTATTTTTACTCTGAATATCTAAATGTTCCTGTTCAATTGTTATCAAACTCGTAAATCAAAGTGTTTGTTGTAAAAAAAAAGTAAGAGAAAACTACTTTGGTAGCCTTCTGAACGCTTTTTGTTTTCCCACTGACTCACGTATCACAGTCTGGCTTTACGTGAAAACGTGATTTTCAACCCTGTACGCATTGCTCACTCAGTGTATGTCGGCATATAACAAAAGGGTCACTTTGATGTTCACCACCACTGGTACGGCCAGAGCAGAGCATGTGAGGGTACTCCAATATGTAAATGAGTCTCGGCCGGTCTCTGTCCCGTGCTGCGTCAGACTGAACTGAGACATATGACTATACTCGTGATAGGCTGGGTGTTTAGAGCGCCTTGTGGATTGAATGCCCCCGGCCTTTTTGCTATAGTGCTACCCCTACCTACTTTGATTAATTATTGTGATAAAACTAAACATTGTGTTGTTACATTCCTTTCTCATGCTAATGGCGAAGATATCAAAGTAAACGCCTAAACTCTTTCTGCGCTACAAAGGTTTCGTTTATTGATGTACTTAAGATTCAAACTTTAATTTCCGTTTTTCTCCAAACTACTGAAACGCGATATACGCTACTCTGGCAGGCAACCCTCGATATAGCAACATATACTAGATTTAAATATTTGTGACAGTGTATGTAAAAAACAGACATAATGGAAATTTGGCATAAATTGTGATTTTAATGTTTCTTGGTGGAGCCAAGATTCCTTGTTGATACACAGAAAACCGAATGGAGTTATCTTGTCTAGTTTTTATTTTATAATTTGAAGTTTGGCATTCGAAATAGATCATTTGCAGAAATTGGGCATAGAAGATGCAATTTTGCCTCTTTGTTTCTATTGACTTGATTTAGAAAACAATCCAATAAACAAAGAAATCATTCAAGATTCTCTGTCATGTTCTGGATACTGGTAGAACACATAAAAATAGACATAAATATGCCGTAAATGGAAAATTGATATTTTGGGGGTTGTTGACTATTTTTGGCTTTTGCTTAAAACATTCTGAGCGACTTATGTAGGTTTTTCCCATGCACCATCACATTTATAGAGAAAACATGCGTGGTAGATTAATCAAATATTATTAACATTTTATACTAGAGAATTCATGCATGGTAGAGTCAACATTGTATCATGCTGTTTTGAGGGTTTTACTTTTAGCTAAGTAGAGTTGTTTTGTTTGTGAAGTCTTGTTTCAAAATTGTAACAGCACATGAGTGTAAAGTAAAAAATAAAAATAAAATTTAAAAAATGTGAGAATGATGACTACTACTGGTACTGAGTACTACTGGATTATTGAATATGCTTCTTTTTTATTATTGTCAGTTATGATAGTGATACTCTCAGTATTAGACTATGGTATATTCCACAAAAGATTTTTCACTCAAGCAGAAGCTTAGGCTTGCCTCAGAGCTTTTAAATTCAATACATAATATTTTCAGGAACTTGAACAGTCTTACCAAATGACAACTAGTGACAAAATGAATGCAAGAAGAATCATATCGAGGGCTGACTGCCAGAACCATCTATCCCTGCTCAGCTAAGTTTTGAGAAAAACGGGTTTAAAGTTTTGAGGGTAATTCAAAACTGTATAACGTTTTAATTTATTGCTCCTTGACAGTAAAGCTAAGCATGAATATCGATCAACATGTTTTCTATTGAACTGTGAAGTGTGAAGAATATACAACGCATATTTCTTTAATAATTTGTCCTTTTTGGCTCGCGTCGTTTTTGAAAACAAAGTGAGTCTATAGTATCGTAGATGTTCGGTTGTGTGTATGTGTGTGTGTGTTGCGTCTGTGGCCCCGACCTTTAACCTTAACTCAAACCTTAACGTTGTCATTTTCTCTAAACATATAAGGCGTTAGAGGGTTAAAGTTAGCAGGATACTTGATTTTGACGTGAGCCTTCAAGTCACGACGATCAAAGCAGTCAGATACATTGATAAAGAACAAAATAAAGATAATTATTTGTTGCAGAGATTACTGTTGTGCAACCTTTAACCTTGACTCAGTCACACTCTTCAAACTAAAGAAGACTCTCACTCTCCACTGAAACTTTAGCGTTGTTGTTTTCGAAAAAAAACATAAGATGTTAGAGGGTTAAAGTTAGCAGGATACTTGATGTTGACGTGAGCCTTCAAGTCATGACGATCAAAGCAGTCAGATACATCGGTAAGGAACAAAAGAAAGAAAATCATTTGTTGCAGAGATTACTGTTGTTTTGTACCGAGTAGGAGATACTGGAAAGAAGACTCTCCATTAGATATACAAAAACGCTCTTTAAAAGAAACACAAGACTTCAGGTGTGTTCAAATAGGTACATTTTAGCGTCGTTAACTTATATTTTCTGTAACAAATGGATGTACCGAGTGTGTGCGTTGACGGCCCGGTTGTTTCGTTTTATTTGCGCCTTTGAGTTTGAGTTTGACAACGCAGACAACGGTTGTCTGGGGGAGGGGAGGGGGATTGGTCACTATGTTTTTCTGAAAGCTTGGTCAATATGCTTTTGAATTTTACTTGTTTGCCAAAAATAAAAATAGGGCTCCACTATGTTACATGCGCATATATAAACATACATACATGTATAATTAAATTTTAAAGAAAGGGGTAGGGGTAATTTAATGCATAGAAATAATTTAATTTACACAGTAAAATAAAAATTAATTCTGTTTTCAGATGCACAAGTGTCTACATAACAGTATTCTCTCTATACAGGCATGGGAATTGTCATGGGAATTCCCATGCCTGCTATAGTAATAACAATCAGATGTGAGCCTTGAAGGCTTTGCCTCTTGTTTAATAATGGTGTCAGCTGGGCAGTTGTGGTGATCATCAGATTAGCCACTTTACAAGGAACGCTGACTACTAGACTTGGCCACTGTGTCACTGGGCAGTTGTGGTGATCATCAGATTAGCCACTTTACAAGGAACGCTGACTACTAGACTTGGCCACTGTGTCACTGGGCAGTTGTGGTGATCATCAGATTAGCCACTTTACAAGGAACGCTGACTACTAGACTTGGTCACTGTGTCACTGGGCAGTTGTGGTGATCATCAGATTAGCCACTTTACAAGGAACGCTGACTACTAGACTTGGCCACTGTGTCACTGGGCAGTTGTGGTGATCATCAGATTAGCCACTTTACAAGGAACGCTGACTACTAGACTTGGCCACTGTGTCACTGGGCAGTTGTGGCGATCATCAGATTAGCCACTTTACAAGGAACGCTGACTACTAGACTTGGCCACTGTGTCACTGGGCAGTTGTGGTGATCATCAGATTAGCCACTTTACAAGGAACGCTGACTACTAGACTTGGCCACTGTGTCACTGGGCAGTTGTGGTGATCATCAGATTAGCCACTTTACAAGGAACGCTGACTACTAGACTTGGCCACTGTGTCACTGGGCAGTTGTGGTGATCATCAGATTAGCCACTTTACAAGGAACGCTGACTACTAGACTTGGCCACTGTGTCACTGGGCAGTTGTGGTGATCATCAGATTAGCCACTTTACAAGGAACGCTGACTACTAGACTTGGCCACTGTGTCACTGGGCAGTTGTCCCAAACCCCAATTATCGGAAACTTGTGACTGCTAGGACTGCTCTTCAATAGGTGGGCAGGTCTGGTGAATATCAAAAGGCCTGCTTTCTTTGGCCGTGTGACCATCTAGGAGTTGGTCAAATCTGGCAGTTGCCGAATTGCCCAGTTCAATGGGTGAAATTCCAAAACCTCGTATCTCAATTTTGGTAGTTTTGAGAAAAATGAAAAAAAAACTTTTAAAAATTAACCGCTTTGACCACGAATTGATTAACTATGATGAATATGTTGTTCAAGACATTGTGAGTTTAGTCCTGTATTTTGTTAAAATTACTTGAAACATTTTTTTTTAGACTTGAAAAGAACGAAGATACAAGGTTTTTGTCCTTAACTAGATCTGAATTTGGGACTTATGAGTTTTTCGTCTATTTTCACAACCTCATTTACCCCAGATAGAAAGTCGTTAGAGATACGAGCTTTATGGTGGAAGGTGGCGGGGAACATTAGAAAGCTGACTATGTATCTAACTCAAACCCCCCCCCCCCAAATCGAGATACGAGGTTTTTGAATTTCACCGACGATGTATTAAAACTCCCCCAATAATAATAATAATAATAATAATAATATTAATGGGAATTTATATAGCGCTCTTTCTTACATGAGCTCAGTGCGCTTTACATTGATAACAAGAACATTAAAGGCAAACAAATAATGAATCATTAGAAAGTAAAATAAACACGATGATTGCTCGCAACGTTCGCTTACTTCCTCACGCGCACACGCACACACGCACACACACACACACACACACATGCATACATGCACGCACACATACATGCACAAGCACACACACACACACACACACACAATTATACAGGAGTAAAATAGTTACAATATGAAAGTTCTAAGAAGAAACATAGACCACATTCACATTCTCAATCAAGTTTGGATACAATACTGTAACTTGAAATAAAACCATACTGCCATCGACATAACAGTTACATGACTCTAATAGACAAATTTTGCAAGCACAAAGATACAGTTTCGTTTAGAGTACAAACTGGCAGTCCTTGCATTCCGCCACTTTGAACAAACATAGTGTGGGATATGGCTAGGAATAACAAGAGATGTTTTGTGGTTGAACCATCCAACACCACCATCTACAGTAACTCTTTCTTCCCACGAACAGCCATCCAGTGGAACAGACTGCCAGACGACATCATCAACATACTGTCTGATTGGCAGTTCAGGAGGGCTGTGTCAGATTCCTGGCACTGCCCCCGCACCAACTGAAGACTTCCCCGTTGCATAGACGCGTCATCATGTTGGGGGCCCGATCAGCGGGACCTGGCTGGCTGGGTCATTCTCTCGCTTGGCGTGGCATCATGTTGTTGACCGATCAACGGGACCAGGCTGGCTGGGTCATTCTCTTGCTTAGCGTGGCATCACGTTGCGGACCCATCAGTGGGACTTGGCTGGCTGGGCCAAACTTTCTAAAAAAAATTCTTTTTCTCCTGTCCACTTTCTTCTTCTGCTCCCTTATAACACCTTCAAAAATAATCCAAAATGGGGTTGGATAGTTATAAGGGAGGGGTCTTATATTGCTGTTATAAAGGAGGTAATTTTGATACTTAGAAAAAAGGGCAATATTTCAGAGAAGTAGGTCTTATGTGGGAGGGAGTCTTTTAATGGGAAATGTTATAAAGGAGGTTCCACTGTACTTAATTGTACATTTGTTAATGGTTTAGGCTATAATGAAACCTTTTCTGTCTGGTTTTGAATAAGTCTTTTCTGTCTGGCTGCAATTTCTCAGTTATGAGATAATAAAGATGATTTGATTTGATTTGTACAGTTTAACTCTATTCTAGTGTTAAACATAAATGTCATTATATTTTATTGACAGTATTGGTGACTGGGGAGCTCTGACTGGAGGTGGAGCATCCGTGCGACTGGGACAACCCTGTGAGGCTTCAGGAGAGAGCTGTCTGCTGTAGATCCAGCGATTCTCATTTGGTTAGGTGAGTGCTAACATTTGCACGCACAGGGTTCTGTTAACCGAAAATGCTTAGTGTTTGACGGGTAAAAAAAATGGACCAAAAATTTGAATCTGCCCATTACCGGGATGGACATAATCAGGGAAGGGTGGAAGAGGGTGTTCAGCAAAGCAACAGTAGGCCTAGCCTACTCCACTTAGGCCTGGTTAAAACAGAGTTTCAGATTGTCAGCGGGCCCGGGTCATTGACACGTATTGGCAGTTATTTGACCCCTCTTTGTGTGCAGACATGGGTCATGTGACCCATTAAGTCTGATAAATATCAAGCATTATACTACTGTAACAGTACTTACACATCTTTGACCCATTATTTTGGAAATTGATCCATCATTTTCTGTATTCAGGGGTCATAATGACACATGAACTTCATGTTTAAAAACATTTTGAAGCTCTGTTAAGAGCTTGTGTGGCAGACTTGGATGCCCACATGACACTTTTCATGTTCAATTAAGTTTAGTGGCATGGGCCTATTAGTAAACCATCAGTCGACATCCCTTTCATTGTTCTGGTTGGCTGTGTGAAGTAAGCTTATGTGTGCAGCAGCAATCAAATCATTCTGTCATCATGTCACGACAGAAGTCGGTGCCTAACTTATTTAGAAAACCAGCATGTAAATGCTTACTTTCAGTACTGTAAATATGCACAAAGCAGTTTTCCTAACAGCACTCCATGAGAAAAAAAAATCGATCAGTTCCCCAAATGTGCTTTTAAAATTTGTGTCTGGCCAAACTTGGCTACTTGCAGTCTGTCATTAATACTACTGATTGCGGTCAAAATTCAGTGAAATTTGCAATGAGGTGGGGTGTAGGTGGGGAAGTATTTAAAAGAAGAAGGTACTTGAAGAAGGTTTTTAATGTTGTGGAATATATGTACCGCTGTGCTCCATAGTCTCTCAGTGCGTCTTCTGCTGTAATCTGTGGCAGCACAATTCAATGGGGACGGGTGAAAATGGTCCATAGTCTCTCAGTGCGTCTTCTGCTGTAATCTGTGGCAACACAATTCAATGGGGACGGGTGAAAATGGTCCATAGTCTCTCAGTGCGTCTTCTGCTGTAATCTGTGGCAACACAATTCAATGGGGACGGGTGAAAATGGTCCATAGTCTCTCAGTGCGTCTTCTGCTGTAATCTGTGGCAACACAATTCAATGGGGACGGGTGAAAATGGTCCATAGTCTCTCAGTGCGTCTTCTGCTGTAATCTGTGGCAACACAATTCAATGGGGACGGGTGAAAATGGTCCATAGTCTCTCAGTGCGTCTTCTGCTGTAATCTGTGGCAACACAATTCAATGGGGACGGGTGAAAATGGTCCAAAGAGGAAATTGTTTTACTTCCTTCATCACCGGCAATGATGTCCTGAGGCCCTGATCATAGGCCATTGACCTATTAAAGTTGAAAATGTCCTATTGTGTTCTCCCCTGTCAGGACAAATGTCTGATTAAATTTTGTGTGTGCTTATTTTTGTTATTTCAGTTTCAGGGGATGTTATGCTCGAGAATTGTAGTCATTTTAACCAGTTACTGAACATTTAAATTTGTAGACTTTGCGGTGGCTGGCCTATCTCAATCTTAGTACTTTATTTTTTTATTATATTAAAGCTATAATTGTACGCATATATGTAAAATTTGGTACATGTATCGTGGAGGCATATGTAAACATGAACATATTTGTCAAATGGCAGTATTATATTTGTCATGAAAAATAATTTTGCTAAAAAACTATCAACCTAGAATCATTTCATATTAAGCAGACATCATGGGTTGTAAGCAAAGGTGGTTGTCTAAAGTACAACTTCATTTTTTTACGTTTCTTTTGATTCACAGTATTGTGTTGTATTTTTGTTGTATAAGTCCATTTTTGGCCCTTGCCCCTTTTCCTCCAACCCTTACTCTGTTATTTAAAAGTAAAAGCCCATTGATGATAGCTTAAAGGGATGGGATTGGGAGTATGCCTAGGACGTGGTGTTAATTAGTGAGATGACCTTTGGCTCCCATTACCCAATTCCTGTAGTGTTAAGGGTAACACGCTGTCTGAATTTCAGACAGAGATCTAGGTTCAAATCCTGGCAGGAATCATAAGAGCCTGGTTATCTCACTTTTCTTTCATTACAAGTTTGGCTGTGTTTTCTACTCCCAATTCTAATACCTAACTTTCTCTGACTACTCATATTCTTCACTGCCATTTGAAAAGCATTTTAGGGATATAATTTTTTTAAATGCTGACTGCTGTTGAAATAGGCTCACACTGTGGCCTTTTATAGTGGTTGGGTGGAAAGTTAAGATAGACGAGGTGGAAAGTAGTCTAAATCAAACTTCACCCAACTGATTTTTTTTCCATACGAAAAAAATAACCGACAAACTAGATTGTTTACCAGTGTGTATCCTGTTTTTAATGAATGTGAAGAAAATAAACAGTGGTATCGGATTATGATGATGTAAATGAGATGCGTCTATTCTTTAAGTGATGGATGAAATATGATGTTTAGGATGATGTACTGAACAGGCGAAATAACGATCAATTAGGTTATAAGCGAGACTATAAATTATAAGGTTAGATAATTAATCTTCTTTCTTATGCTAGAACACAATG
>CM065710.1:31023919-31039144 GCA_017654935.2 Phymorhynchus buccinoides
AACAGAGCAGTGTTGCTGACCACCAGCAGTAGGAAAGGTAATACATAGGATTGAAGAAGGCGTATCCATTGAAACACACTGTCAACAAACCACCGGTACATTCCTGATTGACGTACACCACAAATTCCCCCACGAAGATCATACCCATATAAATAATGACAATTAATCATAATGAAAATGATAATCACAATTCCTGCGGTAGTTCGTGACTTTCTCTTGGTCCACACAGCACTGACACGAAGAGGCCACAGCACAGAGACAGCTCTGAGCATGGACAGGGACACCAGCATCCATGATGAAACAGGGGATGCGCTGTCTAGTGATGAATTGTAAACTTTGCACTGCCAGGATCCCTGATCCTTGAAATACTTTACATTAAACATGTATGAAATGGAAGACTCCAATGGGTATATCAGAACAATCTGGTCCGACACGGCCAGAACTATGAAGAAAACACTGGACGTGGACGAAGGAAGATGAAGCATGATCAGAATTACCATTACATTACCGAAAATACCCAAGGCACACACCACTGCATAGCCAATATCTTCAATAAGATTTGCTGCGTCTAAATATGGTCGGTTTATATCGTGCCACATGTCTCTTTCCAGACGGCGCGAATTCTGCATTCTAGCGGTCACATGAAACTATGTAGCATGATGGTGGATAGACTGCTATCATCTACCAGTTTGTTTGGAATTTCATTGAAACAAAAGGTCACATGAAACCATGTAGCATGATGGTGGATAGACTGCTATCATCTACCAGTTTGTGTGAACTTTGAATGAAAAAGAAAAGACTATAGCACATCATTAGCCATACAAAGCACTGTCAGTTTTTGATTACCAAATATCAAAAACACTGGTCAGCAGAGTAAGACTTGCACTCATTATAACCTATATGTCTCATATGAGGATATTATATCTTCCAAACTAAAATGAAAGGGTTATATTAAATTATGTTATCCATATGTATGAAAAGGAATGAAAGTGGGAGAATGGAGAGAGAGAGAGAGAGACAGAGAGACAGAGAGAGAGAGAGAGAGAGTATTTTAATTAAAAGGCCAAGCCACATGATGGGTTTGCAGTTAAGGTCTCTGTACACTTTAACAATATTCACAAAATATCACTATTTCCCCGTGACAACACAGTGAGTTGTAAGTCATATCATGAGTGGCCTATCACTGGTTGCCATGGGAAAATAGAGATATTTTGTGAATTATATTTGTTTAACAAACACATTGCAGGAAATAACAAATATAAACATTCCGAGAATCGCATATCAAACAAGTAAGCAATCTATCAATTAGAGAGAGAGGCTCAATGGCTCAATGACTCAATGAGGTTTATTGCTATAAAGCGTGAGCTCCATTAGCAAATCGGCATGATAAATGATAAATAGATAAACAATGAAAACAATATCGACAGCGCGTAAGAGTCCGAAATGGAAACCATGGCAAACAGTTCTCTCTTTCTTTTTTCTTTTCTTTTCACGACAGTCATTTCCACAAGACAGCTACACGAATGTCAACAGGAGTAGCGGTGGAGCAGCACCCGTCAACCCAGTGAGTGTTGCACACAGCGGCCGTCATCCCAAGTGGAACACGATAAGTCCTCGAAGAGTCTCCAACTTCTCCTTCGCACGTGCTGATTTGCGGTTACTCTTTCCCCCCTGTGGAGTGTGTCAAGTTTCTCTCACTCTTCTGTCAGCATTTTTCGTTCGTTCTGTTTGACGTACCAGTAACAGCCTGAATCAGCTGAGGGGGTGCATGGGAACTCCATCACGATGTCGTCCGACTCGAGTATGATCACTCCAGACGTATCAGACGAACGATGCACTACCACCTTTCTTAAATGTTTGTTTCTGTCCTTGTCCCTAAGGCTCTTCTGCACAGCCCTGTCAGTGTAAGTAGAGACATAGTGTGTTTCTGTCCTTGTCTCTAAGTCTCTTCTGCACAGCCCTGTCAGTGTGAGTAGAGACATAGTTTGTTTCTGTCCTTGTCCCTAAGGCTCTTCTGCACAGCCCTGTCAGTGTGAGTAGAGACATAGTTTGTTTCTATCCTTGTCTCTAAGGCTCTTCTGCACAGCCCTGTCAGTGTGAGTAGAGACATAGTTTGTTTCTGTCCTTGTCTCTAAGGCTCTTCTGCACAGCCCTGTCAGTGTGAGTAGAGACATAGTTTGTTTCTGTCCTTGTCCCTAAGGCTCTTCTGCACAGCCCTGTCAGTGTGAGTAGAGACATAGTTTGTTTCTGTCCTTGTCCCTAAGGCTCTTCTGCACAGCCCTGTCAGTGAGAGTAGAGACATAGTTTGTTTCTGTCCTTGTCCCTAAGGCTCTTCTGCACAGCCCTGTCAGTGTGAGTAGAGACATAGTTTGTTGTCCTTGTCCCTAAGGCTCTTCTGCACAGCCCTGTCAGTGTGAGTAGAGACATAGTTTGTTTCTATCCTTGTCTCTAAGGCTCTTCTGCACAGCCCTGTCAGTGTGAGTAGAGACATAGTTTGTTTCTATCCTTGTCTCTAAGGCTCTTCTGCACAGCCCTGTCAGTGTGAGTAGAGACATAGTTTGTTTCTGTCCTTGTCCCTAAGGCTCTTCTGCACAGCCCTGTCAGTGTGAGTAGAGACATAGTGTGTTTCTGTCCTTGTCTCTAAGACTCTTCTTCACAGCCCTGTCAGTGTGAGTAGAGACATAGTTTGTTTCTGTCCTTGTCCCTAAGGCTCTTCTGCACAGCCCTGTCAGTGTGAGTAGAGACATAGTGTGTTTCTGTCCTTGTCTCTAAGACTCTTCTTCACAGCCCTGTCAGTGTGAGTAGAGACATAGTTTGTTTCTGTCCTTGTCTCTAAGGCTCTTCTTCTTCTGCACAGCCCTGTTAGTGTGAGTAGAGACATAGTTTGTTTCTGTCCTTGTCTCTAAGGCTCTTCTTCTTCTGCACAGCCCTGTCAGTGTGAGTAGAGACATAGTTTGTTTCTATCCTTGTCTCTAAGGCTCTTCTGCACAGCCCTGTCAGTGAGAGTAGAGACATAGTTTGTTTCTGTCCTTGTCCCTAAGGCTCTTCTGCACAGCCCTGTCAGTGAGAGTAGAGACATAGTTTTTGACGAGACCTGTTTGCTTTGATGCATTCTTGCCCTTTCCTGATCACGACGAATCGTTCCGGGTGTTTTGCGTCTGTAGTGTTGAACCGGTCGCATGTTGTTTCGAGTGCGGGCAGCCATACTTGCTGATTCACTTTCAGTGATGGCTTGAGGCGCAGAACAACAACTGTGTTGAGGCTGCTTTCACCAACCACCTTCCAGCTCGTCACGGTGCTGTCGGATAACAGAGCGTTGAGAGTTATACCGATAATTTCTGGGAAGCCAGAAACAGTCAAAATCCGTAAATTACACAGCAGAACCTTCAAGGTGTGCCCTGTCGATTCGCGTCTTAGCCGAGAGAGAGAGAGAGAGAGAGAGAGAGAGAGAGAGAGTAAAAAATACAGAGATATGGGCTGAATGAAACTACCTGATGTTAGGTATTGGGAAGACGGGGTAAAAAGCGCATGGGCGGGTAAGAAGCCCACCCCAATTATCTCATGAAATAAAGAAAATTTTCAGTCAAATTTGCCCATGAGACGAATGCTAGACATTAACGCTCGTCTCATGGGCAAAATGAGACTGAAATTTGCTTCATTTCATGAGATAATTGGGGTGGGCTTCTTACCCGCCCATGCGCTTTTTACCCCGTCTTCCCCTAAGTACTTTATAATCGCAGGGGCGTCTCTGTGAAATAGGGGTTGCTCCCACCTCGAGAACGCGTCGCAGGCAGAGGCGCGCCACCCAATTTTTTGTTTTTTTTGCATGCAATATTTTGTGATTGATGAGGAAGGAAATACGGGGGGGGGGGGGGGGGGGGGGGGGGGGGGGGGGGGGGGGGGGGGGTGTTACATTTTGTTCGAAATGACATCTTTTTCGTTGCCACTGGGTTTAACGTGTGCTAAGTGCATGGGCACACAGGACTCGATTTATCGTCTCATCCGAAAGACTCCACGTTCAGACCGTAAGGCCAAGTGCAAAGTGAGAAAAAAAATCCCTGTAGGCCTACACAGGTTCAAACTCGGCTTTACTTGACACAAGGCGAACACATTATCTCTGTGCCACTCTACACCACTATCGCTTTTCCTTACAAAGAAATCTCTATAAAAAATATACAGAGGTCCTCGCCCCTTCTCTATCCTTTTCCCTGCCATTGGCCATGCTCCTTTAGGGTTGTTGCCTTATTTATATTTACAGATTTACATTTTTAAATGCATCACCTATGTGGCACGAATTACTAAAAATTATAAAATATAAGAAATGGCTAGCAATACAATCGGGAAATGTTCTATTATTAAGCTCACGTGTAGCCATCACAAACAACCAGAATGAGCACGCACACGCACGCACGCACACACACACACACACAGTCAACGATTCAAAGATTCAAAGATTGTTTAACCTTTGACCCCTTTTGGGTCATGGATGACTTGAAACAAATCAAGCAAATACAAATGTAACAATTGAAAACGGTTATAAAAGACAACTCTGATATAAATATCACACTGAAGACAATGTTACACAACTTTACTAAAGGTCTGGTACATGTTAACATTATTCACGGGATATCTCTATTTCCCCATGGCAACACAGTGTTAAGACACTCATAATATGACTTACAACTCACTGTGTTGCCATGGGGAAATATAAATATTTTGTGAATATTGCTAACGTGTACACAGACCTTAGAAATGTCGCTAAATGTAATGACACTTTTGTTCCACCACAGAGCAAACGACAATAGTTAAATACGGACTTTACACATACAAAGTTACTGACATGTCATATAATTATATTTGGGACATTTCATTACAAAATGAAATTCGTCACCAAGGTCATTCTGGTCGCAGTCTCAACATAATCGTTATCCACAGGGTATTCCAAATCTTCTGCCCGTTTCTATGATGAGTTTATGATTGCCACACCGAAACCATATAAAAGGATTATATATAAACATCAGGCAATATTTCAATATATCTTTCACGACAGAAATCGGTTTTAAAATTTCTATAAAATAACATTTATTACTAGACTCTAAGGCATCATTCCAAGTACGTTTGTAATTATCCTCTAATGAAATACGAACATTTCTACAAAGACTGTTAATCTACGAAAACGTTTGTGTATCCCAAACAGTCAAATCCAGTTTCTATCAGAATTTCTCGTATACCGGTACATATCGACCACACAGATGTAAAAACCTTATTTGTATATAAAACATATAACAATTTTTACACACACACACACACACACACACACACACACACACACACAAACACACACACACAAACACACACACACACACGTTCTCCCTTGGACTTTTGACCTACGATAATTCTAAATCAAATTGGTAACAAATGAATCAAAATCAGTGGAAAATCGCCACAAGGTGTCGTTCAGGTGAGGAACAGAAATGATGAAGGGGTAAGTCGGACCTGCAGAGATGGCCATCTGGACGGATCTTGTGAACATCATCGTGTTCTTCTCAGTAAACACCAGCTTTAACGTAGGCTTGTTCATTTGTCCACTGGACTATTTGCCCGGTCTGGCTTTAACGTTCTATTCCTACAAATTATTTTTTCAAAGAATTCGACGCTTTGTTTTCACGACATAAGCCAGTAAACTCCCAAACTATCTTTCTGAACTCTGCTCTGAACTGTCTGTGAGTTACACATAATAGGTAGAAGTTGACAGCACAGTTAGAGTACCACAGAAAAAGGCTGGCTTCACGAAACACCCGATACTGTATTGGATAGTTCCAATCAGCATACACTCTCATTATTAAATATATCGCCCAGGGTGGAACAAGGAGGAAAAACCGAGCACTTGCAGTCATCAAGGTGATGGTCATTGACGACACTCTCTGTTGTCTGGAATCATGGGTGGAGTGTTTTACAGAAACACCTTGGTTTGATCTCACAACAGATCTGACCAGCGTCCATAACAGGACATTGTTGAAAAGCAGCAGTAACACAAACGGTATGAACCGTGTGATAAATTGGCGTATCCAGTGCAAGTACCGCGCTGGTCCGTACTTATGACAAGATCCTCTGCTGACATAATTGTATCGAGACAGGTTACTATTAACTGCAATGATAGTAACGATTACTATACTAGCCGTAACTCGTGACTTTCCCTTCATCCACACAGCACTGACGCGAAGTGGCCACAGCACAGAAGCAGCTCTGAGGACAGTGAGTGACCACCAGCATCCATGATGACAGAGGTTCTGCTGTGTGAAGTATGATTCTATTCAGCTTACACTGCAAATCGCTACGAGAACTGAAATATATTACTTTAAATGTCCTGTTCAGCCAGCGCTCTAGAGGACCTATTATCAGCTGTAGCTGGTCAGACACAGCCAGAACTTTGAAGAAAACGCTGTAGGTGGTTTTAGGAAGACGATGCATGATCAGAATCACCAGACAATTTCCGAACAACCCGAAAACAAAAACAACAGGATCCCCAATATCCCTGATGAGATTGCGAGCCGTTATGTAAGGTCGGTTCAGATCATTCCAGATTGGCATTGTTCTGTGTGGAACGATGTGAGATATCCCCGTTACTGGTCAGCTCAGGGGTGGGGTCAGTTTTGACGGGTTTGAATCAGCTGTACGAAAGACGAACGAAGCAACATGCCAGGAAGATTGTGAATGACACGTCCCATGTTTTGAACAAACATTATGAACTGTTACCTTCTGGACGATCGCTACAAGACTTTTAAAGTTAACTGCAGGGCATAGAGATATTTCATCCCCAGATCCATCCACCTCCTAAACTCATGATCCTTTTAACTGTGTTGTTCATCGTGTTGAAAGTAACTACCTCATGGTAGGGAAGAGACGGGGTAAAAAAGCCCAAGGGCGGGTAAGAAGCCCACCCCAATTATCTTCATGAAATGAAGCAAATTTCAGTATCATTTTGCCCATGAGACGGAGCGTTAAATGTCTAGCATTCGTCTCATGGGCAAATTGGACTGAAATGTTTCTTTATTTCATGAAGATAATTGGGGTGGGCTTCTTACCCGCCCATGCGCTTTTTACCCCGTCTTCCACCTACGTGCTTTTCATCTTAGACGTGTATGTACCCACATGTAGAAGTGTATTTTATGCATGTATCACGTGTAATCTTAAAATTTGTCCTTTATACTCACTGCATGCTAAATGCGTATGTCCGTATGTATTTTTTTGTCCCTATGTTTTTGATGCGAACATTTAAAATCAAAACCAGTGAAATTAACTTGGTGTTTGAGTATGTTCTTTAAAAAAAAAAGGAAAAAAAAAGAAGATGAAAAAAAGAGTGCTAGCTTAGTTTTTACTCATTATTAGGGAGACAATGGCAGAACCCAAGCCAAGGACAGCTGTTTCGACTCTAAGGAGTCTCATCGGCTCGGCACTCGATGGGGTGTTAACCTACCAAGGTGGAACCACTCTCCCCTCAACAAGAAGATTGTTCCACAAATGGAAATGTTTCATCTTTTTTTTAAAGTGTTCACAGTAAAAGACATAGGGACAAAAAAGATTTTAGCAATTTTACTTTTATTGCATTTCAAATGCTATAACTTCTGAGTCCCGTTAGGCTGGGGGAATGGTGCCAGCAGTATACTGAAATTTCTCCATACCTATTTATTTCCCTTTGGATACTATGTGTTCATTTGGATACCATTTCAGTTGCCGGCCCTCTCTAGTCGTGTCGCTTATTTTATCATATTTAAAAAAATTGAACTTTCATATGTTCACACTTTTACTTAAGATTTCTATCATTTCTAATTTACTTGAGTGCTTGTTTGGTTTTTTTGGAGCCTTTTACCAATATACAAGAAGAGACATTCCATTTGTGGAACAATCTTACCTTTCTTTTTTCTTTTCAACAGAAAAAATACTCTCACACACGAACTCACACTTTCATACACATTACATGGAGAATGATCATAGCAAACTAATCACACCAAAAATACCCAATATTTCAGTGTCGGATAAGCATTTGTCATCTAAACAAAATCTAACAATCAAAAATACCTTATGACTTGAGTTATATATTGCTTACATCCAATATTATTTTATGTCAATAGTTCACAAAACCATACCATTCAATAACTCACCAATACCAATGGCTCTTTAATGTGTCCATAGCCACTATCCAACAAAAATAACAGATGGCTCACAAATTACAACTTTTGACCTTGACCTTGAGAACCGAATGTTCTTCTTATGACCATCTTTTTTTTTTTACATAATTGAACTTACAAAGTTCAAACTTCATTTGCAGGTGCGTTAGTTTATGGTAAGTCTCATTTTTGAGTACTGATCAAAGTCAAGGTCAATGTCAAGGCCATAGGCTTGGATGTGTGAAATCGGTGTTTTAGCTATATCTTTCGCATTTATGCAATTACAGACTTCAAATTTAGCAGCCTGGTCGACAGGGTCCATGTCATGTGTGGTACGGAGTATTGTTCAGATTCATGACCTTGACCTTGACTTTTGAACTAATCTCTTATACTTGCAGCAGTGGTTATAGTTCAAACACCATGCACCCACATAACCCGCTTCAAAGTGTGTGTGAAAGTGTATCACCTAAATAACGCAAACAGGATGGGGGACAAGATGTGATGGGGAAGGGAGGGGGCGTAAAGAGCTCTGGAACTTGTCCCCGCTCAGCTACTCACTTGTTTTGTCTGCTTTTCTTCTGCTGATGACGTTCGCTGCTGCCAAGGACGTTTTGTGCACAGACAGGGGCGACATTTCATGCTGTTTGTCTGGTAGTCTGAAGGGTGTGCACGCCTCCCCTCCCCTGGCACACACCCAGCGGTACCCAGCGGTTCACGTCTTCTGGCTGGTGGTCTAGTTTCCATGCTTTCTGATGCTGGCAAGGGCGTCTGCTACCAATGTAGACAAAAGTTGACGCTGTTTTAGCCCCATGTACGGTTTGGTAAAGGGTGTGTACCCAGGTAAAGGGTGTGTACCCTGTTCAACGGTGTGCATCCTGGTCAAGAGAGTGTACCCAGGTAAAGGGTGTGCACCCCGTTCAACGGTGTGCATCCTGGTAAAGGGTGTGTACCCAGGTAAAGGGTGTGTACCTATTCAACGGTGTGCATCCTGGTCAAGGGTGTGTACCCATGTAAAGGGTGTGCACCCCGTTCAACGGTGTGCATCCTGGTCAAGGGTGTGTACCCAGGTAAAGGGTGTGCACCCCGTTCAACGATGTGCGTCCTGGTCACGGGTGTGTACCCTGGTAAAGGGTGTGTACCCAGGTAAAGGGTGTGTACCCCATTCAACGGTGTGCATAATGGTCAAGAGTGTGCACCCAGGTTAAGGGTGTGTACCCCGTCCAACGATGTGCACCCTGGTCAAGGGTGTGTACCCAGGTAAAAGGTGTGTACCCCGTTCAACGGTGTGCACCCTGGTCAAGGGTATGTACCCAGGTAAAAGGTGTGTACCCCGTTCAACGGTGTGCACCCTGGTGAAGGGTATGCACACAGGTAAAGGGGGTGTACCCCGTTCAACGGTGTGCACCCTGGTCAAGGTTGTGTACCCAGGTAAATGGTGTGTACCCCGTTCAACGGTGTGCATCCTGGTAAATGGTGTGTACCCAGGTAAAGGGTGTGCATCCTGGTAAAAGGTGTGTACTCAGGTAAAGGGGGTGTACCCCGTTCAACGGTGTGCATCCTGGTCAACGTTGTGTACCCTGGTAAAAGGTGTGTACTCAGGTAAATGGTGTGTACCCAGGTAAAGGGTGTGCATCCTGGTAAAAGGTGTGTACTCAGGTAAAGGGTGTGTACCCCGTTCAACGGTGTGCATTCTGGTAAAGGGTGTGTACCCAGGTAAAGGTTGTGTACCCAGGTAAAGGGTGTGTACCCAGGTAAATGGTGTGTACCCAGGTAAAGGGTGTGTATTCTGGTAAAATGTGTGTACTCAGGTAAATTGTGTGTACCCCGTTCAACGATGTGCATTCTGGTAAAGTTTGTGTACCCAGGTAAAGGGTGTGTACCCCGTTCAACGGTGTGCATCCTGGTAAATGGTGTGTACCCAGGTAAAGGGTGTGCATTATGGTAAAGGGTGTGTACCCAGGTAAAGGGTGTGTACCCAGGTAAAGGCTGTGTACTCAGGTAAAGGCTGTGTACCCAGGTAAAGGCTGTGTATCCCGTTCAGCGGTGTGCATCCTACCCTTCCCAGGCACATTTAACGATACGAACTGAGGGTGAGGGGAGTGGGGGAGGGTAGAGGAGCAGGGTATGGCATCAAACAAAGAATCGTGGATGACGAGACAAGGTTTTTGTGCCTGTGTACTACACACAGTAGAAGACTTTCCTGCATGAATCATGCCTCAACAAATACAACACGTAACTTTTCTTGACGTCATTGTTGTGACCCACATTCTGTGTGTATAATTAGATTGTGTTGCAGTGTGTGTGTGTGTGTGTGTGTGTGTGTGTGTGTGTGTGTGTGTGTGTGTGTGTGTGTGTGTGTGTGTGTGTGTAAGCGTAGTGAGCAGGTTTGCTAGTTGTTTATAATCGTAGATGAAGGTGGTGGTGCGAAGCGTAGTGAGCAGGTTTACTAGTTGTTTATAATCGTAGATGAAGGTGGTAGTGCGAAGCGTAGTGAGCAGGTTTGCTAGTTGTTTATAATCGTAGATGAAGGTGGTGGTGCGAAGCGTAGTGAGCAGGTTTGCTAGTTGTTTATAATCGTAGATGAAGGTGGTAGTGCGAAGCGTAGTGAGCAGGTTTGCTAGTTGTTTATAATCGTAGATGAAGGTGGTAGTGCGAAGCGTAGTGAGCAGGTTTGCTAGTTGTTTATAATCGTAGATGAAGGTGGTGGTGCGAAGGTAGTGAGCAGGTTTACTAGTTGTTCGAAGAAGGTGGTAGTGCGAAGCGTAGTGAGCAGGTTTGCCAGTTGTTTATAATCGTAGATGAAGGTGGTGGTGCGAAGCGTAGTGAGCAGGTTTGCTAGTTGGTAGTGCGATAGTGATTTTGATAGTAGTATGAAGGTGGTAGTGCGAAGCGTAGTGAGCAGGTTTGCTAGTTGTTTATAATCGTAGATGAAGGTGGTGGTGCGAAGCGTAGTGAGCAGGTTTGCTAGTTGTTTATAATCGTAGATGAAGGTGGTGTGCGAAGCGTAGTGAGCGGTTTGCTAGCGTTTATAATCGTAGATGCAGGTGGTTGCGAAGCGTAGTGAGCAGGTTTGCTAGTTGTTTATAATCGTAGATGAAGGTGGTGGTGCGAAGCGTAGTGAGCAGGTTTGCCAGTTGTTTATAATCGTAGATGAAGGTGGTAGTGCGAAGCGTAGTGAGCAGGTTTGCTAGTTGTTTATAATCGTAGATGAAGGTGGTAGTGCGAAGCGTAGTGAGCAGGTTTGCTAGTTGTTTATAATCGTAGATGAAGGTGGTGGTGCGAAGCGTAGTGAGCAGGTTTGCCAGTTGTTTATAATCGTAGATGAAGGTGGTAGTGCGAAGCGTAGTGAGCAGGTTTACTAGTTGTTTATAATCGTAGATGAAGGTGGTGGTGCGAAGCGTAGTGAGCAGGTTTGCTAGTTGTTTATAATCGTAGATGAAGGTGGTAGTGCGAAGCGTAGTGAGCAGGTTTGCTAGTTGTTTATAATCGTAGATGAAGGTGGTGTGAAGCGTAGTGAGCAGGTTTAGTGATGCTAGTTGTTTATAATCGTAGATGAAGGTGGTAGTGCGAAGCGTAGTGAGCAGGTTTGCCAGTTGTTTATAATCGTAGATGAAGGTGGTGGTGCGAAGCGTAGTGAGCAGGTTTGCTAGTTGTTTATAATCGTAGATGAAGGTGGTGTGAAGCGTAGTGAGCAGGTTTGCTAGTTGTTTATAATCGTAGATGAAGGTGGTGGTGCGAAGCGTAGTGAGCAGGTTTGCTAGTTGTTTATAATCGTAGATGAAGGTGGTAGTGCGAAGCGTAGTGAGCAGGTTTGCTAGTTGTTTATAATCGTAGATGAAGGTGGTAGTGCGAAGCGTAGTGAGCAGGTTTACTAGTTGTTCATAATCGTAGATGAAGGTGGTGGTGCGAAGCGTAGTGAGCAGGTTTGCTAGTTGTTTATAATCGTAGATGAAGGTGGTAGTGCGAAGCGTAGTGAGCAGGTTTGCTAGTTGTTTATAATCGTAGATGAAGGTGGTAGTGCGAAGCGTAGTGAGCAGGTTTGCTAGTTGTTTATAATCGTAGATGAAGGTGGTGGTGCGAAGCGTAGTGAGCAGGTTTGCTAGTTGTTTGTTTATAATCGTAGATGAAGGTGGTAGTGCGAAGCGTAGTGAGCAGGTTTGCTAGTTGTTTATAATCGTAGATGAAGGTGGTAGTGCGAAGCGTAGTGAGCAGGTTTACTAGTTGTTTATAATCGTAGATGAAGGTGGTAGTGCGAAGCGTAGTGAGCAGGTTTGCTAGTTGTTTATAATCGTAGATGAAGGTGGTAGTGCGAAGCGTAGTGAGCAGGTTTGCTAGTTGTTTATAATCGTAGATGAAGGTGGCGGTGCGAAGCGTAGTGAGCAGGTTTGCTAGTTGTTTATAATCGTAGATGAAGGTGGTAGTGCGAAGCGTAGTGAGCAGGTTTACTAGTTGTTTATAATCGTAGATGAAGGTGGTGGTGCGAAGCGTAGTGAGCAGGTTTACTAGTTGTTTATAATCGTAGATGAAGGTGGTGGTGCGAAGCGTAGTGAGCAGGTTTACTAGTTGTTTATAATCGTAGATGAAGGTGGTGGTGCGAAGCGTAGTGAGCAGGTTTGCTAGTTGTTTATAATCGTAGATGAAGGTGGCGGTGCGAAGCGTAGTGAGCAGGTTTGCTAGTTGTTTATAATCGTAGATGAAGGTGGTAGTGCGAAGCGTAGTGAGCAGGTTTGCTAGTTGTTTATAATCGTAGATGAAGGTGGTAGTGCGAAGCGTAGTGAGCAGGTTTACTAGTTGTTTATAATCGTAGATGAAGGTGGTAGTGCGAAGCGTAGTGTGAGCAGGTTTGCTAGTTGTTTATAATCGTAGATGAAGGTGGTAGTGCGAAGCGTAGTGAGCAGGTTTGCTAGTTGTTTATAATCGTAGATGAAGGTGGTAGTGCGAAGCGTAGTGAGCAGGTTTACTAGTTGTTTATAATCGTAGATGAAGGTGGTAGTGCGAAGCGTAGTGAGCAGGTTTACTAGTTGTTTATAATCGTAGATGAAGGTGGTGGTGCGAAGCGTAGTGAGCAGGTTTGCTAGTTGTTTATAATCGTAGATGAAGGTGGTGTGAAGCGTAGTGAGCAGGTTTACTAGTTGTTTATAATCGTAGATGAAGGTGGTGTGAAGCGTAGTGAGCAGGTTTGCTAGTTGTTTATAATCGTAGATGAATGTGTGTGTGAAGTGCGAAGCGTAGTGAGCAGGTTTGCTAGTTGTTTATAATCGTAGATGAAGGTGGTAGTGCGAAGCGTAGTGAGCAGGTTTACTAGTTGTTTATAATCGTAGATGAAGGTGGTAGTGCGAAGCGTAGTGAGCAGGTTTGCTAGTTGTTTATAATTGTAGATGAAGGTGGTAGTGCGAAGCGTAGTGAGCAGGTTTGCTAGTTGTTTATAATCGTAGATGAAGGTGGTGGTGCGAAGCGTAGTGAGCAGGTTTGCTAGTTGTTTATAATCGTAGATGAAGGTGGTAGTGCGAAGCGTAGTGAGCAGGTTTGCCAGTTGTTTATAATCGTAGATGAAGGTGAGCGTGTGTGTGTGCGAAAACATGTACATGCATGTTGGGCGATCTGTGAGCCAGTGGTTAGCTCATTGTTTTGATTGTACGGTAAATGACACGGAGTTAGACATGGATCACAACAGACAGAATCCAGTACACACTTGAGCTGACACGGAGAACACAGACATAATCAGTCCACACTGAGCCGATATGGATAACACAGACAGAGTCAGTCCACACTGAGCTGACATAGATCACACAGACAGAACCAGTCACACATCCGAGCTGACATGGATCACACAGACAGAATCAGTTCCCACTGAGATGACATGGATCACACAGACATAATCAAGTGCAAATTGAGATTACATGGATCACACAGACAGAATCAGACCACAATGAGCTGATATGGATATCACAGACAGAATCAGTCCACACTGAGCGGACATGGATCACACAGACAGAATCAGACCACACTGAGCTGACATGGATCACACAGACAGAATCAAACCACACTGAGCTGACATGGATCACGGACAGAATCAAACCACCACTGAGTTGACATGGATCACACAGACAGAATCCAGTCCACATCGAGCTGATATGGATCACGCAGACAGAATAACATCCACACTGAGCTGAAATGGATCACACAGGACAGAATAAAACCACATGAGATGACATGGACGCCACGCAGACAGAACAGACCACACATGAGCTGACATGATGACACATACATAATCAGATCACATGACCAGTACAGTAAATAGTGAAACCATATTGATTACTTGTTAGAAGCAATAATCAGTTGGGAATAGAATTACAGAATACTATAGTATTGTTCACGTGTTGACGCACCTTCAACCATTGCAGGAGATTGGCTACTCATAACTTTGTGATCACCAAAGTTAAAATTCTGACAAGTTTGTATTATCTTGACAACACAGTTGCCACCTTGCACATTTCTATCTTGAATCATGCACTAGAAGAAAGTTGTGTTTGAAGCTTTCTTAGTTGTGTGTTCGAGTTATATTACCACACAGTACACCCGATATCCAGGTGATATACTATATTACTATTAAGATGACAGCATCCCTTCCTTCACGTTTCCAACAGCCAGGTGATGAGACTATTACTTGTTTCACAGCAACGTTTTCGGCAACAGAACATATCGAGTCAGTTTATGTTTGAAGGGACTGCTGAAAAATATAATTGCACTAGTGTCGTAAAATTGCGGTTTCGATACAGTGCAGGAGTATCTATATGGAAAAGGAGAGCAACTGCAACAAACGGTAGCACCTTCACGTGCACATGTTGACGCTAGTGACCTGCAACAATACGATCGTGGCAGAACACCTATTCTGGACCTTCGCTGTAGCTAGTCCAGTAGAAACTGTATGAACCAGCCAAGAAAACTGTGTGCAGCGCTAGTCAGTCTTGAGCGAGAACTAACGAACAGACCAAACACACAGTAGTTCTCATGAGCACAAATATTTTGGAACTCATTGGTTTTGTTAGATTGGATC
>CM065710.1:31039644-31042144 GCA_017654935.2 Phymorhynchus buccinoides
CTGCACACAGTTCCTCCTCTTCTTCATCCAATTTCTGTAAGCTCCTCCACTTCTTCATATTCCTGATCGATTTGGGGGATCAAACTCATTTTTGCTTTCTCTCACTTTCTTCCTGCACACAGTTCCTCCTCTTCTTCATCCAATTTCTGTTCTTCTCGACTAACAAGGCCATCACGTTCCTCTCCTTCTTCTTCTTCTTCATCATTCTTTTCCTCTGCCAAAACTATTTTGTTGTTGGTCGGCAGAGCTTTCTCTCAGCAGGGTAGGGCGAGGCCTTTTGGCGACGTTCTAAATTTGCTCCTCTAGCTCTTCAAATTTTCTGTTCCAGTTTTGATCCAGTTTCTCAATCAAGGTTAGGATCCGGGTCGTACTGTCTTGATCCTTTTCACACGAATCGGTGCCTACATCTTTCTCTTGCTGATCTGTATCCGCCATCACAGGGATTCACGAGCTTCGTCTCTGCCACGTGTGCTGTTGAGAAAGCTATGCTCTGCGGTGCCAGACCGAACAGGCGGTGCCAGGAAAGATTAAGACCAACAAAGGGAGCCTGAACCCGTGAAGCGGCCTACAAAAACTAGTTAGGGTTTTTAACCATGAGGTTACACACAATCCTGAAGTTTTATGCAGAATGTGGATAGGTAAATAAGCAGAGTAAAAGAATTCCAAGCACCCGTGAACACAATCACAGCTTCTCTGGCACACTAGGAAAGCCGCCACTGGCACGCTAGTGACGTCACATCTCACATGAGCTCGCTGCCATTCAATGGCTGCTGGGTCAACATATATATATATTCGTGATCAGCATTAACAGGGTAATGCCGTGGAAGACATTTTGAAGGGGCCAATACCACAGTGAGAGTGAGAACTGATGGGGCTCTGAAAACAAATGCTCATAATTTGAAAACTGTTGGCGTTAGACCAATATAACCATATATATTCATGATCATCATCACAGTGGAAGACATTTTGAAGGGCCAATAGCACAGAGAGAGTGAGAGTTAACCCCAGTGAGTGTGACTGGACTACTACGCAGTGGGAGACATTTTGAAGTGTTATTCTGGCAACTGCTATTCTAAACACCTGTGCCAGGGAAAAGCTGCCGCAAAGCGAAGCGAGCACAGGGCGTAGCTGCTAGTATTTTATAATGCGCACAAGTCTTACTACTCTGGCTGCCTGCAGTGTTTTGTGGGAAGTGTTTGGGTCATCACAGCAACTGACAATACTATCTATAATGTGGGTAATGAAGTGTAGGAGGCTTTTTGTTTTTCATGAATTTCCACACACAACGGGTAGATGATACAGTCATAAGTTCTATGAACGTCCTAAGTTTCTTTATTGTCCATTGGCATTTTACAAACGCAAATACAAAATTGTCTTCAACTGTGTAAAATAAGATACAATTAATTAAATTCAAGTTAGAGGGATACCTATTTTAAGAAAATGAAAACAGTCATTTACAACGTCAGACCCAACGAACCATAGATCGGCTCATAGTCGACCTTTTCTCTCCTTTTTGTCCTTTTCTTTCTTTTTCTTTTCGTGGTAGCAGTCTATCCACCATCATGCTACATGGTTTCATGTGACCTTTTGTTTCAATGACTTTCCACACAACAGGGGGGGGGGGGGGGAGGGAGGGGAAGGGGGGGGGGGGGGGGGAGGGGGGGGGGGGAAGGGGGGGGTTAGATGATTGCAGTCTATCCACCATCATGCTACATAGTTCCATTTGACCTTTTGTTTCAATGAGATTCCACACAAACTGGTAGATGATAGCAGTCTATCCACCATCATGCTACATAGTTCCATGTGACCTTTTGTTTCAATAACATTCCACACAAACTGGTAGATGATAGCAATCTATCCACCATCATGATACATGGTTTCATGTAACATTTTTGTTCAATGAAATTCAATGAGATAATAGCAGTCCACCACATGCTACATGGTTTCATGTGGTAGAGATAGCAAACTGTAGCTATAGCCTATCCACCATCATGCTACATGGTTTCATGTGACCTTTGTTTCAATGTTCCACACAACCTGTACATGATAGCAGTCATCCACCATCATGATACCTGGTAGTGACCTTTTGTTTTCAATGACAGTCCACACAAACTGTAGATGATATCAGTCATCCACCATCATGATACATGGTTTCATGTGACCTTTTGTTTCAATGACATTCCACACAAACTGGTAGATGATAGCAGTCTATACACCATCATGATACATGGTTTCATGTGACCTTTTGTTTCAATGACATTCCACACAAACTGGTAGATGATAGCAGTCTATACACCATCATGATACATGGTTTCATGTGACCTTTTGTTTTAATGAGATTCCACACAAACTGGTAGATGATAGCAGTCTATCCACCATCATGATACATGGTTTCATGTGACCTTTTGTTTCAATGAATTCCACATTCCACACAATGCTACTGGTAGATGATAGCAGTCTATCCACCATCATGCTACATGGTTTCATGTGACCTTTTGTT
>CM065710.1:31047144-31094348 GCA_017654935.2 Phymorhynchus buccinoides
CCAGTCATTCAAACATAAACGTGAATATGTTCTGTTGCCAAATTGCTGTGAACAAAATAGTCTCATACCTGGCTGTTGAAAGAGAAAGTGATCTGTATCATTAATTAAATAAGTATATCACCTGGATATTCGGTTTATGTGGTAATATAACTCAAACACAACTAAAAGCTCAAACACAACTTTATTATATCTGATAAGAGAAAGTGCAAGTGGCAACTGAGTTGTCAAATAATACAACTTGACAGAATTATTAAGCTTTGGTGATCACAAAGTTATAGTGGCCATATCCTGCAATGGTAAAAGCGTCAACCACTTGGAATACAATACTATAATTCTGTAATTCTATCCCAAATGGATTATTGCTTCTAACAATTAATACATAAATGGTTTCACATATTTACTGTACTGGTCAGTGTGATCTGATTATGTATGTGTCATCCATGTCAGCTCAGTGTGGACTGATTCTGTCTGTGTGATCCATGTCAGCTCAGTGTGGTTTGATTCTGTCTGTGTGATCCATGTCAGCTCAGTGTGGATTTATTCTGTCTGCGTGATCCATATCAGCTCGATGTGGACTGATTCTGTCTGTGTGATCCATGTCAACTCAGTGTGATTCTGATTCTGTCTGTGTGATCCATGTCAGCTCAGTGTGGTTTGATTCTGTCTGTGTGATCCATGTCAGCTCAGTGTGGACTGATTCTGTCTGTGTGATCCATGTCAGCTCAGTGTGGACTGATTCTATCTGTGTGATCCATGTCAGCTCAGTGTGGTCTGATTCTGTCTGTGTGATCCATGTCAGCTCAGTGTGGTTTGATTCTGTCTGCGTGATCCATGTCAGCTCAGTGTGGATTTATTCTGTCTGCGTGATCCATATCAGCTCGATGTGGACTGATTCTGTCTCTGTGATCCATGTCAGCTCAGTGTGGACTGACTCTGTCTGTGTGATCCATATCGGCTCAGTGTGGACTGATTATGTCTGTGTGATCCATGTCCGCTCATTGTGGACTGGTTCTGTCTGTGTGATCCATGTCAACTCCGTGTCATTTACAGTACAATCAAAACAATGAGCTAACCACTGGCTCACAGATCTCCCAACATGCATGTACATTCGCACACACACACGCACGCACTGTGACGCACACGCACGCACGCACGCACGCACGCACACGCACGCACACACACACACACACACACACACACACACGCGCGCGCGAATGAATAATAAAAACAGCAACGTTAGCAGCAGCAGCATAATCAGATGCAGCAACAACAGTTGTAACACCAACGATGATAAAAGCCACAATAACGGACAAACACACACAACCATTCACCTACGATGACATCTGTACGCTTCACACCACCACCTTCATCTACGATTGTAAACAACTAGCAAACCTGCCCGCTACGCTTCGCACCACCACCTTCATCTACGATTATAAACAACTAGCAAACCTGCTCACTACGCTTTGCACGCGCGCACGCACGCGCGCGCGTACACACACACACACACACACACACACACACACACACACACACACACACACACAGACACACACACACACACACACACACACACACACACACACACACACACACACACTCTCTCTCTCTCTCTCTCTCTCTCTCTCTCTCTCTCTCTCTCTCTCTCTCTCTCTCGATTATAAACAACTAGCAAACCTGCTCATTACGCTTCGCTGTCACAATCCAAAAGACAGACAAGGAAAGTGAGGAGCGTGGTCGAGGCATTTACCCAAGGAATCAGTCTTCCAAATAAAAACGGAGGCGTGAAATAACAAACAGGATGATATCATCTTTGAATAAAGAATCAAATAGTGTGCACATAGAAATAAATATGATTATGAAATCAAAATAAAATAAATGATTAGTCAAACAAAAAGAATAATGATACAAAATAATAATCACCCTACCAGAAAGGAACTCACATTCACAAACACACCCAGCCTGCCTGCCGGTCCCACACACACTCACTTCAGTTTCTACCAACTTATTAGCCAAAATCTGTCATCCAATCAAACAGCACCAAAATATATCTACCAAACCACAAGCGCACGCTTATTCTATGAAAAAAATTAAAAAGTCACTTTTGTGACATTCACATCACCACCTTCATCATCAAAACAAGACAAAGGTCGACTAGATAAAGTTATAAAGAAAGCGGGTGGCGTGGTGGGCAAAAAACAAAAACCCTTTGACGACCTGTACAACAGAACACTGACTGACAAACTGAGGACGATCATGACTGACGAGACACACCCCTTACATGACGACATGTACAACAGAACACTGGCTGACAAACTGAGGACGATCATGACTGACGAGACACACCCCTTACATGACGACATGTACAACAGAACACTGACTGACAAACTGAGGACGATCATGACTGACGAGACACACCCCTTACATGACGACATGTACAACAGAACACTGACTGACAAACTGAGGACGATCATGACTACGAACAGAACGACATGTACAACAGAACTGACTGACAAACTGATCGATCATGACTGACGAGACACACCCCTTACATGACGACATGTACAACAGAACACTGACTGACAAACTGAGGACGATCATGACTGACGAGACACACCCCTTACATGACGACATGTACAACAGAACACTGACTGACAAACTGAGGACGATCATGACTGACGAGACACACCCCTTACATGACGACATGTACAACAGAACACTGACTGACAAACTGAGGACGATCATGACTGACGAGACACACCCCTTACATGACGACATGTACAACAGAACACTGACTGACAAACTGAGGACGATCATGACTGACGAGACACACCCCTTACATGACGACATGTACAACAGAACACTGACTGACAAACAACAGAACACTGACTGACAAACTGAGGACGACTCGAGACACACCCCTTATGTACAACAGAACACTGACTGACAAACTGACCGACTGACGAGACACACCCCTTACATGACGACGACATTGACAAACTGAGGACGATCATGACGACGAGACACACCCCTTACGGACAGCAGACGATCGGACAGAAGCTGCGAGCCCCACGTGCAAGAACATCAAGGCACTTAAACTCTTTCATTCCCTCTGCCGCATCCGTCTGTATTATTCGAATGTAGGCCAGCTGTCTTAACGTGTCATTGGGGGGGGGGGGGGGGGGGGGGGTATAAACCGACTTCGGTGCTATGCTTTGTTGCTGCTGTTGTTTTTAATTTGTGATACTTATGTATATATTATATTAATTGATTTATATTGTTTATTAATTTGTGGTGAAGTTTAACGTGGCGACAGCCCTGGCATGGCCTTGTAATCTTAATATTAATCTTAATTGGTTCATCTATTTTAGGTAAATATTAGTCGTTTTTATGAGTGTACGTTCTTCATGTTTTTCACATAATTCTAATCAAATTCTCTCCCTCTTTTATTTAATTCCTTGATGATGTTATATGCATTTTATTGTCTTAACTGTGGTGTTTCGATTGATGTCATCTGAATGTTTTTAGTATTGTCTATCGAGCCTGTGATCGCACAATTTAATTTCCACACAAGGATGAATAAAGTTGTATTGAATTGAATGAACAACTAGCAAACCTGCTCACTACGCTCACTGCGCTCACCTGCTCACTGCTCACTACGCTTCGCACCACCACCTTCATCTACGATTATGGACAACTAGCAAACCTGCTCACTACGCTTCGAACCACCACCTTCATCTACGATTATAAAGAACTAGCAAACCTGCTCACTACGCTTCGCACCGCCACCTTCATCTACGATTATAAAGAACTAGCAAACCTGCTCACTACGCTTCGCACCGCCACTTTCATCTACGATTATAAAGAACTAGCAAAACTGCGCACCAACCCACACCCACACATACACACACATCTCCATTGAGCTGTGTTATTTGTTTATAGTGGAGATGCTTTACCCAGGATCCACTCTCTTGACCTGTTCCTAGGGGAGATGCTTTATTTGTTTATAGTGGAGATGCTTGGCCCAGGTTACACACCCACTCTCTTGGCATTATCATAGTGGAGATGCTGAATTTGTTTATAATGAAGATGCTTTACCCATGATACATGCCCACTCTCTTAACTAAAGGGTCTTAAGACATCTGGCGTTAGTTCTACATAGTTTGGAAGTGATAACTACAAAGATGGACTGAGCGGACATGGATATGAGAGAGAGAGAGTGAGAGGGAGAGAGAGGGAGAGAGAGAGAGAGAGAGAGAGTGAGAGGGAGAGAGAGAGTTCAAATGAATTATCAAACACACACACACACACACACACACACACACACACACACACACACACACACACACACACACACACACACACACACACACACACACACACACTGCAACACAATCTAATTATACACACAGAATGTGGGTCACAACAATGACGTCAAGAAAAGTTACGTGTTGTATTTGTTGAGGCATGATTCATGCAGGAAAGTCTTCTACTGTGTGTAGTACACAGGCACAAAAACCTTGTCTCGTCATCCACGATTCTTTGTTTGATGCCATACCCTGCTCCTCTACCCTCCCCCACTCCCCTCACCCTCAGTTCGTATCGTTAAATGTGCCTGGGAAGGGTAGGATGCACACCGCTGAACGGGATACACAGCCTTTACCTGGGTACACAGCCTTTACCTGAGTACACAGCCTTTACCTGGGTACACAGCCTTTACCTGGGTACACACCCTTTACCATAATGCACACCCTTTACCTGGGTACACACCATTTACCAGGATGCACACCGTTGAACGGGGTACACACCCTTTACCTGGGTACACAAACTTTACCAGAATGCACATCGTTGAACGGGGTACACACAATTTACCTGAGTACACACATTTTACCAGAATACACACCCTTTACCTGGGTACACACCATTTACCTGGGTACACACCCTTTACCTGGGTACACAACCTTTACCTGGGTACACACCCTTTACCAGAATGCACACCGTTGAACGGGGTACACACCCTTTACCTGAGTACACACCTTTTACCAGGATGCACACCCTTTACCTGGGTACACACCATTTACCTGAGTACACACCTTTTACCAGGGTACACAACGTTGACCAGGATGCACACCGTTGAACGGGGTACACACCCTTTACCTGGGTACACACCTTTTACCAGGATGCACACCCTTTACCTGGGTACACACCCTTTACCAGGATGCACACCGTTGAACGGGGTACACCCCCTTTACCTGGGTGCACACCCTTCACCAGGGTGCACACCGTTGAACGGGGTACACACCCTTTACCTGTGTGCATACCCTTCACCAGGGTGCACACCGTTGAACGGGGTACACACCTTTTACCTGGGTACATACCCTTGACCAGGGTGCACACCGTTGAACGGGGTACACACCTTTTACCTGGGTACATACCCTTGACCAGGGTGCACATCGTTGGACGGGGTACACACCCTTTACCTGGGTGCACACTCTTGACCATTATGCACACCGTTGAATGGGGTACACACCCTTTACCTGGATACACACCCTTTACCAGGGTACACACCCGTGACCAGGACGCACATCGTTGAACGGGGTGCACACCCTTTACCTGGGTACACACCCTTGACCAGGATGCACACCGTTGAACGGGGTGCACACCCTTTACATGGGTACACACCCTTGACCAGGATGCACACCGTTGAATAGGGTACACACCCTTTACCTGGGTACACACCCTTTACCAGGATGCACACCGTTGAACGGGGTGCACACCCTTTACCTGGGTACACTCTCTTGACCAGGATGCACACCGTTGAACAGGGTACACACCCTTTACCTGGGTACACACCCTTTACCAAACCGTACATGGGGCTAAAACAGCGTCAACTTTTGTCTACATTGGTAGCAGACGCCCTTGCCAGCATCAGAAAGCATGGAAACTAGACCACCAGCCAGAAGACGTGAACCGCTGGGTACCGCTGGGTGTGTGCCAGGGGAGGGGAGGCGTGCACACCCTTCAGACTACCAGACAAACAGCATGAAATGTCGCCCCTGTCTGTGCACAAAACGTCCTTGGCAGCAGCGAACGTCATCAGCAGAAGAAAAGCAGACAAAACAAGTGAGTAGCTGAGCGGGGACAAGTTCCAGAGCTCTTTACGCCCCCTCCCTTCCCCATCACATCTTGTCCCCCATCCTGTTTGCGTTATTTAGGTGATACACTTTCACACACACTTTGAAGCGGGTTATGTGGGTGCATGGTGTTTGAACTATAACCACTGCTGCAAGTATAAGAGATTAGTTCAAAAGTCAAGGTCAAGGTCATGAATCTGAACAATACTCCGTACCACACATGACATGGACCCTGTCGACCAGGCTGCTAAATTTGAAGTCTGTAATTGCATAAATGCGAAAGATATAGCTAAAACACCGATTTCACACATCCAAGCCTATGGCCTTGACATTGACCTTGACTTTGATCAGTACTCAAAAATGAGACTTACCATAAACTAACGCACCTGCAAATGAAGTTTGAACTTTGTAAGTTCAATTATGTAAAAAAAAAAAGATGGTCATAAGAAGAACATTCGGTTCTCAAGGTCAAGGTCAAAAGTTGTAATTTGTGAGCCATCTGTTATTTTTGTTGGATAGTGGCTATGGACACATTAAAGAGCCATTGGTATTGGTGAGTTATTGAATGGTATGGTTTTGTGAACTATTGACATAAAATAATATTGGATGTAAGCAATATATAACTCAAGTCATAAGGTATTTTTGATTGTTAGATTTTGTTTAGATGACAAATGCTTATCCGACACTGAAATATTGGGTATTTTTGGTGTGATTAGTTTGCTATGATCATTCTCCATGTAATGTGTATGAAAGTGTGAGTTCGTGTGTGAGAGTATTTTTTCTGTTGAAAAGAAAAAAGAAAGGTAAGATTGTTCCACAAATGGAATGTCTCTTCCTGTATATTGGTAAAAGGCTCCAAAAAACCAAACCAGCACTCAAGTAAATTAGAATTGATAAAAATCTTAAGTAAAAGTGTGAACATATGAAAGTTCAATTTTTTTAAATATGATAAAATAAGCGACACGACTAGAGAGGGCCGGCAACTGAAATGGTATCCAAATGAACACATAGTATCCAAAGGGAAATAAATAGGTATGGAGAAATTTCAGTATACTGCTGGCACTGTTCCCCCAGCCTAACGGGACTCAGAAGTTAGAGCATTTGAAATGCAATGATAATAGAATTCCATAAATCTTATTTGTCCCTATGTCTTTAATGTGAACATTTAAAAAAAAAGATGAAACATTCCATTTGTGGAACAATCTTCTTGTTGAGGGGAGAGTAGTTCCACCTTGGTAGGTTAAGACCCCATCGAGTGCCGAGCTGATGAGACTCCCTAGAGTCGAAACAGCTGTCCTCGGCTTGGGTTCTGCCATTGCCTCCCTAATAAGGAGGAAAAACTAAGCTAGCACTCTTTATTTCATCTTCTTTTTTTTCCCTTTTTTTTAAAGAACATAATCAAACACAAAGTTATTTTAACTGGTTTTGATTTTAAATGTTCACATCGAAGACATAGGGACAAAAAAAAACATACGGACATACGCATTTAGCATGCATGAGTATAAAGTACACATTTTAAGATTACACGTAATACATCATACACATTACATGTGGGTACATACACGTCTGAGGAAAAGCACGTGCATGAGGTAGTTACTTTCAACACGATGAACACACAGTTAAAAGGATCATGAGTTTAGGAGGTGGATGGATCTGGGGATGAAAGATCTCTATGCCCTGCAGTTAACTTTAAAAGTCTTGTAGCATCGTCCAGAAGGTAACAGTTCATAATGTTTGTTCATAAAACGGGACGTGTCATTCACAATCTTCCTGGCATGTTGCTTCGTTCGTCTTTCGTACAGCTGATTCAAACCCGTCAAAACTGACCCCACCCCTGAGCTGACCAGTAACGGGGATATCTCACGTCGTTCCACACAGAACAATGCCAATCTGGAATGATCTGAACCGACCTTACATAACGGCTCGCAATCTCATCAGGGACATTGGGGATCCTGTTGTCGTTGTTTTTGGATTGTTCGGAAATTGTCTGGTCATTCTGATCATGCACCGTCTTCCTACAACCACCTACAGCGTTTTCTTCAAAGTTCTGGCCGTGTCTGACCAGCTACAGCTGATAATAGGTCCTCTAGAGCGCTGGCTGAACAGGACATTTAGCGTAATATATTTCAGTTCTCGTAGCGATTTGCAGTGTAAGCTGAATAGAATCATACTTCACACAGCAGAACCTCTTTCATCATGGACGCTTGTGGTCCTTACTATGCTCAGAGCTGCTTCTGTGCTGTGGCCACTTCGCGTCAGTGCTGTGTGGACGAAGGGAAAGTCACGAGTTACGGCTAGTATAGTAATCGTTACTATCATTGCAGTTAATAGTAACCTGTCTCGATACTATTATGTCTGGGAAGAATGGTGTCATAACTTTGGACCAGCGCGGTACTTGGACTGGATACGCCAATTTATCACACGGTTCATACCGTTTGTGTTACTGCTGCTTTTCAACAATGTCCTGTTATGGACGCTGGTCAGATCTGTTGTGAGATCAAACCAAGGTGTTTCTGTAAAACACTCCACCCATGATTCCAGACAACAGAGAGTGTCGTCAATGACCATCACCTTGATGACTGCAAGTGCTCGGTTTTTCCTCCTTGTTCCACCCTGGGCGATATATTTAATAATGAGAGTGTATGCTGATTGGAACGATCCAATACAGTACCGTGTGTTTCGTGAAGCCAGCCTTTTTCTGTGGTACTCTAACTGTGCTGTCAACTTCTACCTGTTCTGTGTAACTCACAGACAGTTCAGAGCAGAGTTCAGAAAGATAGTTTGGGAGTTTACTGGCTTATGTCGTGAAAACAAAGCGTCGAATTCTTTGAAAAAATAATTTGTAGGAATAGAACGTTAAAGCCAGACCGGGCAAATAGTGCAGTGGACAAACGAACAAGCCTACGTTAAAGCTGGTGTTTACTGAGAAGAACACGATGATGTTCACAAGATCCGTCCAGATGGCCATCTCTGCAGGTCCGACTTACCCCTTCATCATTTCTGTTCCTCACCTGAACGACACCTTGTGGCGATCTTCCACTGATTTTGATTCATTTGTTACCAATTTGATTTAGAATTATCGTAGGTCAAAAGTCCAAGGGAGAACGTGTGTGTGTGTGTGTGTGTGTGTGTGTGTGTGTGTGTGTGTGTGTGTGTGTGTGTGTGTGTGTGTAAAATTGTTATATGTTTTATATACAAATAAGGTTTTTACATCTGTGTGGTCGATATGTACCGGTATACGAGAAATTCTGATAGAAACTGGATTTGACTGTTTGGGATACACAAATGTTTTCGTAGATTAACAGTCTTTGTAGAAATGTTCGTATTTCATTAGAGGATAATTACAAGCTTACTTGAAATGATGCCTTAGAGTCTAGTACTAAATGTTATTTTATCGAAATTTTAAAACAGATTCTGTCGTGAAAGATATATTGAAATATTGCCTGATGTTTATATATAATCCTTTTATATGGTTTCGGTGTGGCAATCATAAACTCATCATAGAAACGGGCAGAAGATTTGGAATACCCTGTGGATAACGATTATGTTGAGACTGCGACCAGAATGACCTTGGTGACGAATTTCATTTTGTAATGAAATGTCCCAAATATAATTATATGACATGTCAGTTTATCTCCAGAAACTTTGTATGTGTAAAGTCCGTATTTAACTATTGTCGTTTGCTCTGTGGTGGAAAATAATGTGTCATTACATTTAGCGACATTTCTAAGGTCTGTGTACACGTTAGCAATATTCACAAAATATTTATATTTCCCCATGGCAACACAGTGAGTTGTAAGTCATATTATGAGTGTCTTAACACTGTGTTGCCATGGGGAAATAGAGATATCCCGTGAATAATGTTAACATGTACCAGACCTTTAGTAAAGTTGTGTAACATTGTCTTCAGTGTGATATTTATATCAGAGTTGTCTTTTATAACCGTTTTCAATTGTTACATTTGTATTTGCTTGATTTGTTTCAAGTCATCCATGACCCAAAAGGGGTCAAAGGTTAAACAATCTTTGAATCTTTGAATCGTTGACTGTGTGTGTGTGTGTGTGTGTGCGCGTGTGCGTGCGTGTGCGTGCTCATTCTGGTTGTTTGTGATGGCTACACGTGAGCTTAATAATAGGAAATTTCCCGATTTTATTCCTAGCCATTTCTTATATTTTATAATTTTTAGTAATTCGTGCCACATAGGTGATGCATTTAAAAATGTAAATCTGTAAATATAAATAAGGCAACAACCCTAAAGGAGCATGGCCAATGGCAGGGAAAAGGATAGAGAAGGGGCGAGGACCTCTGTATATTTTTTATAGAGATTTCTTTGTAAGGAAAAGCGATAGTGGTGTAGAGTGGCACAGAGATAATGTGTTCGCCTTGTGTCAAGTAAACCCGAGTTTGAACCTGTGTAGGCCTACAGGGGATTTTTTTTCTCAGTTTGCACTTGGCCTTACGGTCTGAACGTGGAGTCTTTCGGATGAGACGATAAATCGAGTCCTGTGTGCCCATGCACTTAGCACACGTTAAACCCAGTGGCAAAGAAAAAGATGTCATTTCGACAAAATGTAACACCCCCCCCCCCACCCCACCCCCCGTATTTCCTTCCTCATCAATCACTTAAATATTGCATGCAAAAAAAATAAATAATTGGGTGGCGCGCCCCTGGCTGCGACGCGTTCTCGAGGTGGGAGCAACCCCTATTTCACAGAGACGCCCCTGCGATTATAAAGTACTTAGGGGAAGACGGGGTAAAAAGCGCATGGGCGGGTAAGAAGCCCACCCCAATTATCTCATGAAATGAAGCAAATTTCAGTCTCATTTTGCCCATGAGACGAGCGTTAATGTCTAGCATTCGTCTCATGGGCAAATTTGACTGAAATTTTCTTTATTTCATGAGATAATTGGGGTGGGCTTCTTACCCGCCCATGCGCTTTTTACCCCGTCTTCCCAATACCTAATATCAGGTAGTTTCATTCAGCCCATATCTCTGTATTTTTTTACTCTGTCTATTTCTGTATATCTCTGTGACGCGAATCACTGTCACACCTTGAAGGTTCTCTGTGTAATTTACGGATTTTGACTGTTTCTGGCTTCCCAGAAATTATCGGTATAACTCTCAACGCTCTGTTATCCGACAGCACCGTGACGAGCTGGAAGGTGGTTGGTGAAAGCAGCCTCAACCAGTTGTTGTTCTGCGCCTCCCTCCCTCCCTCCCTCCCCGCACTCGAAACTCTCTCTCAACACTCTCGCAAAACACCCGGAACTCTCGTGAAGGACGCGAATCGCAAACAGGGCACACCTTGAAGGTTCTGCTGTGTAATTTACGGATTTTGACTGTTTCTGGCTTCCCAGAAAGTATCGGTATAACTCTCCTTAGAGACAAGGACAGAAACAAACTATGTCTCTACTCACACTAACAGGGCTGTGCAGAAGAAGAAGAGCCTTAGAGACAAGGACAGAAACAAACTATGTCTCTACTCACACTGACAGGGCTGTGAAGAAGAGTCTTAGAGACAAGACGAAACACTGTATGTCTCTACTCACACTGACAGAGCTGGAAGGTGGTTGGTGAAAGCAGCCTCAACACAGTTGTTGTTCTGCGCCTCAAGCCATCACTGAAAGTGAATCAGCAAGTATGGCGGCCCCCACTCGAAACAACACGCGACCGGTTCAACACTACAGGGCGCAAAACAGCCTTAGGAACGATTGTCTCTCGTGATCAGGGGACAAGGAGTCTCTACTCACACTGACAGGGCTGCAAGAAAACAAACTATGTCTCTACTCACTGACAGGGCTGTGCAGAAGAGCCTTAGGGACAAGGACAGAAACAAACTATGTCTCTACTCTCACTGACAGGGCTGTGCAGAAGAGCCTTAGGGACAAGGACAGAAACAAACTATGTCTCTACTCACACTGACAGGGCTGTGCAGAAGAGCCTTAGGGACAAGGACCGAAACAAACTATGTCTCTACTCACACTGACAGGGCTGTGCAGAAGAGCCTTAGAGACAAGGACAGAAACAAACTATGTCTCTACTCACACTGACAGGGCTGTGCAGAAGAGCCTTAGAGACAAGGATAGAAACAAACTATGTCTCTACTCACACTGACAGGGCTGTGCAGAAGAGACTTAGAGACAAGGACAGAAACACACTATGTCTCTACTTACACTGACAGGGCTGTGCAGAAGAGCCTTAGGGACAAGGACAGAAACAAACATTTCAGAAAGGTGGTAGTGCATCGTTCGTCTGATACGTCTGGAGTGATCATACTCGAGTCGGACGACATCGTGATGGAGTTCCCATGCACCCCCTCAGCTGATTCAGGCTGTTACTGGTACGTCAAACAGAACGAACGAAAAATGCTGACAGAAGAGTGAGAGAAACTTGACACACTCCACAGGGGGGAAAGAGTAACCGCAAATCAGCACGTGCGAAGGAGAAGTTGGAGACTCTTCGAGGACTTATCGTGTTCCACTTGGGATGACGGCCGCTGTGTGCAACACTCACTGGGTTGACGGGTGCTGCTCCACCGCTACTCCTGTTGACATTCGTGTAGCTGTCTTGTGGAAATGACTGTCGTGAAAAGAAAAGAAAAAAGAAAGAGAGAACTGTTTGCCATGGTTTCCATTTCGGACTCTTACGCGCTGTCGATATTGTTTTCATTGTTTATCTATTTATCATTTATCATGCCGATTTGCTAATGGAGCTCACGCTTTATAGCAATAAACCTCATTGAGTCATTGAGCCATTGAGCCTCTCTCTCTAATTGATAGATTGCTTACTTGTTTGATATGCGATTCTCGGAATGTTTATATTTGTTATTTCCTGCAATGTGTTTGTTAAACAAATATAATTCACAAAATATCTCTATTTTCCCATGGCAACACAGTGATAGGCCACTCATGATATGACTTACAACTCACTGTGTTGTCACGGGGAAATAGTGATATTTTGTGAATATTGTTAAAGTGTACAGAGACCTTAACTGCAAACCCATCATGTGGCTTGGCCTTTTAATTAAAATACTCTCTCTCTCTCTCTCTCTCTGTCTCTCTGTCTCTCTGTCTCTCTCTCTCTCCATTCTCCCACTTTCATTCCTTTTCATACATATGGATAACATAATTTAATATAACCCTTTCATTTTAGTTTGGAAGATATAATATCCTCATATGAGACATATAGGTTATAATGAGTGCAAGTCTTACTCTGCTGACCAGTGTTTTTGATATTTGGTAATCAAAAACTGACAGTGCTTTGTATGGCTAATGATGTGCTATAGTCTTTTCTTTTTCATTCAAAGTTCACACAAACTGGTAGATGATAGCAGTCTATCCACCATCATGCTACATGGTTTCATGTGACCTTTTGTTTCAATGAAATTCCAAACAAACTGGTAGATGATAGCAGTCTATCCACCATCATGCTACATAGTTTCATGTGACCGCTAGAATGCAGAATTCGCGCCGTCTGGAAAGAGACATGTGGCACGATCTAAACCGACCATATTTAGACGCAGCAAATCTTATTGAAGATGTTGGCTATGCAGTGGTGTGTGCCTTGGGTGTTTTCGGCAATGTAATGGTAATTCTGATCATGCTTCGTCTTCCTTCGTCCACGTCCAGTGTTTTCTTCATAGTTCTGGCCGTGTCGGACCAGATTGTTCTGATATACCCATTGGAGTCTTCCATTTCATACATGTTTAATGTAAAGTATTTCAAGGATCAGGGATCCTGGCAGTGCAAAGTTTACAATTCATCACTAGACAGCGCATCCCCTGTTTCATCATGGATGCTGGTGTCCCTGTCCATGCTCAGAGCTGTCTCTGTGCTGTGGCCTCTTCGTGTCAGTGCTGTGTGGACCAAGAGAAAGTCACGAACTACTGCAGGAATTGTGATTTTCATTTTCATTATGATTAATTGTCATTATTTATATGGGTATGATCTTCGTGGGGGAATTTGTGGTGTACATCAATCAGGAATGTACCGGTGGTTTGTTGACAGTGTGTTTCAATGGATACGCCTTCTTCAATCCTATGTATTACCTTTCCTACTGCTGGTGGTCAGCAACACTGCTCTGTTGAGGACACTGGTCAGCTCTCTTACAACAAACCAACGTCTTTCTGTACAACAAGCCAGCCAGGATTCCAGACAACAGAAGGTGTCTTCACTGACTGTCACCTTGGTTGCTGCCAGCGTTGCTTTCTTCCTTCTAACAATACCAGATGGCATTTACAATGTATTAGATGGTAATGTCAACTGGGGTGACCCTATAGAAAATGGACAGTACACAGTATTCGGTGCAGTCAGCGACGTCCTGTGGTCCACTAACAGTGCCATCAACTTCTACCTGTACTGTTTGACTGGCACCAAGTTCAGAGCAGAGTTCATGAAGATTGTTGTGGAGTTTAAGGCCATATTCTGTAAAACCAAGACAGTGAGCTATGAGTAGAGTTCATGAAGATTGTTGTGGAGTTTAGGGCCGTTATCTGTAAAACCAAGACAGTGAGTTCTGAGCAGTTTCTAAACATTGTTGTGGAGTTTAGGGCCATATTCTATAAAACCAAGACAGTGAGCTATGAGTAGAGTTCATGAAGATTGTTGTGGAGTTTAGGGCCGTTATCTGTAAAACCAAGACAGTGAGTTCTGAGCAGAGTTTCTGAACATTGTTGTGGAGTTTAGGGCCATTTTCTGTAAAACCAAGACAGTGCGTTCTGAGCAGAGTTTCTGAACATTGTTGTGGAGTTTAGGGCCATGAAAACCAAGACAGTGAGCTTGAGTAGAGTTCATGAAGATTGTTGTGGAGTTTAAGGCCATTTTCTGTAAAACCAAGACAGTGAGTTCTGAGCAGAGTTTCTGAACATTGTTGTGGAGGTTATGGCCATGTTCTGTAAAACCAAGACAGTGCGTTCTGAGCAGAGTTTCTGAACATTGTTGTGGAGTTTAGGGCCATGTTCTGTCAAACGCGTGCACGCGTGCGCGCGAGAAAGAGAGAGAGAGAGAGAGACAGAGAGCATTAATTAATTTTATTTATAGAGGGTAATAGAATACGCAGTAATATGCCTTTTTACATCCAGCCCTCTCGGGGGGGGGGGGGGGGGGACAAGTAAAAAATGAGTATGTGTTCCAAGAAGAATAACTGTTTTCTTCATCAGTACATTCATTGGCAAGGAGTTAGCCCCCTTTCAACTCACTTATCAAAAATATATTTGTCTGTGGTACAGTGAAGCCTGTATCGATTTACATGATGTTCCAAAACAGTACTTATCTAGTAAAGAAGTGTTTAATCCATCTAATATGCCCAACGTTATTTTCGATTAAAAGATTAATGCTGTGTGTGCGTGCCTGCGTGTGTGTGTGTGTGTGTGTGTGTGTGTGTGTGTGTGTGTGTGTGTGTGTGTGTTTGTGTGTGTGTGTGTGTGTGTGTGTTGATTTTGATTGATTTAATTTAAAGTCTGTTCACAACAATGGTGATATTAGACTTAAATAATTACATTAATTAAACAAAAACAAAACAGACATAAACAAATATTGAATTAAAACGAGGAGAAAAGAGTGTGTGAGTGTGTGTGTGTGTGTGTGTGTGTGTGTGTGTGTGTGTGTGTGTGTGTGTGTGTGCGTGCGTGCGTGCGTGCGTGTGTGTGTGTGTGTGTGTGTGTAAGAGAGAGAGAGAGAGAGCATGACCGTGATGGGTAGAAGGAAAACAAAAAATGGATTTGGGGCAAAGAAAAGAAAATTAATATTAACTAACGTATCAATTATAGTAATCTTGCAATTCCAGAGCTGGATATGACAGAATCTATTTTGATCATTTCGCACACACGCACACATAGCATTAATCTTTTAATCGAAAATAACGTTGGGCATATATAGTGTGTGTGTGTGTGTGTGTGTGTGTGTGTGTGTGTAACAATATCAATAACAATCATTTATTCCATTCGTCTCAGGTCTTTTGGCCCATAGGGACAGGGAAGAGAAATGACAGAAACAATCCTCGGTGAAATTCAAAAAGCTTGTATCACGATTGTTTAAAAAACTTTTTTAGTTAGATACATAGTTAGCTCTCATTTTTCCCGCCACCTTCCACCAAAAGCTCGTATCTCTAACGACTTTCTATCTGGGGTAAATGAGGTTCTGTAAATGGATGGAAAACTCGTAAGTCCCAAATTCAGATCTACATAAGGACAAAAACCTTGTATCTTCGTTCTTTTCAAGTATTACAAAAAAAAGAAGTAATGGTTGTTTCCACTTTTTCAGTCTTGCCTTTCTTACTGCAGATTGAGCACTTCATCCTCTATCGTTTGCTATATTTAACTCTAATTTTCTCCCATTTACATAATTAAACACATGCATTCAATAATAGTAGAAGATAAAGGCAAGACGGAAAAACGCAATGCACCTACAGTCTATTGTGTGTACTGCACTACATGGGGGGGGGGGGGGGGGGGGGATGTCCGTCCACCTACGATTGAATCATCAGTAGCAGCCAGCAGCATGTTGCAGAGCGTCCCGTGGACATCTGTTCTTCACGACTGCTGTGGGCTTTCAACGATGGGATCATCAGTAGCAGCCAGCAGCGTGTTGCAAAGCTCTTTGTGGACATCCGTATTCTACACCATCATCTAGCCATAAACACAACCTGTGTCTTGGGGTTGTGCATTTAATTGTGTGTTGGAGATAGTCAGTGTCGCGATTCTTTGTGGATTTCCTGTATACATCGATATCAACGTGGGACGTTGATTTTCGTGCATTGTGTTCTAGCATAAGAAAGAAGATTAATTATCTAACCTTATAATTTATAGTCTCGCTTATAACCTAATTGATCGTTATTTCGCCTGTTCAGTACATCATCCTAAACATCATATTTCATCCATCACTTAAAGAATAGACGCATCTCATTTACATCATCATAATCCGATACCACTGTTTATTTTCTTCACATTCATTAAAAACAGGATACACACTGGTAAACAATCTAGTTTGTCGGTTATTTTTTTCGTATGGAAAAAAAATCAGTTGGGTGAAGTTTGATTTAGACTACTTTCCACCTCGTCTATCTTAACTTTCCACCCAACCACTATAAAAGGCCACAGTGTGAGCCTATTTCAACAGCAGTCAGCATTTAAAAAAATTATATCCCTAAAATGCTTTTCAAATGGCAGTGAAGAATATGAGTAGTCAGAGAAAGTTAGGTATTAGAATTGGGAGTAGAAAACACAGCCAAACTTGTGATGAAAGAAAGGTGAGATAACCAGGCTCTTATGATTCCTGCCAGGATTTGAACCTAGATCTCTGTCTGAAATTCAGACAGCGTGTTACCCTTAACACTACAGGAATTGGGTAATGGGAGCCAAAGGTCATCTCACTAATTAACACCACGTCCTAGGCATACTCCCAATCCCATCCCTTTAAGCTATCATCAATGGGCTTTTACTTTTAAATAACAGAGTAAGGGTTGGAGGAAAAGGGGCAAGGGCCAAAAATGGACTTAGAGCAAAAATACAACACAATACTGTGAATCAAAAGAAACGTAAAAAAATGAAGTTGTACTTTAGACAACCACCTTTGCTTACAACCCATGATGTCTGCTTAATATGAAATGATTCTAGGTTGATAGTTTTTTAGCAAAATTATTTTTCATGACAAATATAATACTGCCATTTGACAAATATGTTCATGTTTACATATGCCTCCACGATACATGTACCAAATTTTACATATATGCGTACAATTATAGCTTTAATATAATAAAAAAATAAAGTACTAAGATTGAGATAGGCCAGCCACCGCAAAGTCTACAAATTTAAATGTTCAGTAACTGGTTAAAATGACTACAATTCTCGAGCATGACATCCCCTGAAACTGAAATAACAAAAATAAGCACACACAAAATTTAATCAGACATTTGTCCTGACAGGGGAGAACACAATAGGACATTTTCAACTTTAATAGGTCAATGGCCTATGACCAGGGCCTCAGGACATCATTGCCGGTGACGAAGGAAGTAAAACAATTTCCTCTTTGGACCATTTTCACCCGTCCCCACTGAATTGTGTTGCCACAAATTACAGCAGAAGACACGCACTGAGAGACTATGGAGCACAGCGGTACATATATTCCACAACAATAAAAACCTTCTTCAAGTACCTTCTTTTTTTAAATACTTCCCCACCTACACCCCACCTCATTGCAAATTTCACTGAATTTTGACCGCAATCAGTAGTATTAATGACAGACTGCAAGTAGCCAAGTTTGGCCAGACACAAATTTTAAAAGCACATTTGGGGAACTGATCAATTTTTTTTTCTCATGGAGTGCTGTTAGGAAAACTGCTTTGTGCATATTTACAGTACTGAAAGTAAGCATTTACATGCTGGTTTTCTAAATAAGTTAGGCACTGACTTCTGTCGTGACATGATGACAGAATGATTTGATTGCTGCTGCACACATAAGCTTACTTGCAATCACACAGCCAATCAGAACAATGAAATGGATGTCGACTGATGGTTTACTAATAGGCCCATGCCACTAAACTTAATTGAACATGAAAAGTGTCATGTAGGCATCCAAGTCTGCCACACAAGCTCTTAACAGAGCTTCAAAATGTTTTTAAACATGAAGTTCATGTGTCATTATGACCCCTGAATACAGAAAATGATGGATCAATTTCCAAAATAATGGGTCAAAGATGTGTAAGTACTGTTACAGTAGCATAATATTAATGGGTCACATGACCCATGTCTGCACAAAATGAGGGGTCAAATAACTGCCAATACGTGTCAATGACCCGGGCCCGCTGACAATCTGAAACTCTGTTTTAACCAGGCCTAAGTGGAGTAGGCTAGGCCTACTGTTGCTTTGCTGAACACCCTCTTCCACCCTTCCCTGATTATGTCCATCCCGGTAAAGGGCAGATTCAAATTTTTGGTCCATTTTTTTTACCCGTCAAACACTAAGCATTTTCGGTTAACAGAACCCTGTGCGTGCAAATGTTAGCACTCACCTAACCAAATGAGAATCGCTGGATCTACAGCAGACAGCTCTCTCCTGAAGCCTCACAGGGTTGTCCCAGGCGCACGGATGCTCCACCTCCAGTCAGAGCTCCCCAGTCACCAATGCTGTCAATAAAATATAATGACATTTATGTTTAACACTAGAATAGAGTTAAACTGTACAAATCAAATCATCTTTATTATCTCATAACTGAGAAATTGCAGCCAGACAGAAAAGACTTATTCAAAACCAGACAGAAAAGGTTTCATTATAGCCTAAACCATTAACAAATGTACAATTAAGTACAGTGGAACCTCCTTTATAACATTTCCCATTAAAAGACTCCCTCCCACATAAGACCTACTTCTCTGAAATATTGCCCTTTTTTCTAAGTATTAAAATTACCTCCTTTATAAAACATATAAGACCCCTCCCTTATAACTATCCAACCCCATTTTGGATTCTTTTTGAAGGTGTTATAAGGGAGCAGAAGAAGAAAGTGGACAGGAGAAAAAGAAACTTTTTTAGAAAGTTTGGCCCAGCCAGCCAAGTCCCACTGATGGGTCCGCAACGTGATGCCACGCTAAGCAAGAGAATGACCCAGCCAGCCTGGTCCCGTTGATCGGTCAACAACATGATGCCAAGCGCAAAGCGAAGAGAATGACCCAGCCAGCCAGGTCCCGCTGATCGGGCCCCCAACATGATGACGCGTCTATGCAACGGGGAAGTCTTCAGTTGGTGCGGGGGCAGTGCCAGGAATCTGACACAGCCCTCCTGAACTGCCAATCAGACAGTATGTTGATGATGTCGTCTGGCAGTCTGTTCCACTGGATGGCTGTTCGTGGGAAGAAAGAGTTACTGTAGATGGTGGTGTTGGATGGTTCAACCACAAAATATCTCTTGTTATTCCTAGCCATATCCCACACTATGTTTGTTCAAAGTGGCGGAATGCAAGGACTGCCAGTTTGTACTCTAAACGAAACTGTATCTTTGTGCTTGCAAAATTTGTCTATTAGAATTACTCATGTAACTGGTATGTCGATGGCAGTATGGTTTTATTTCAAGTTACAGTATTGTATCCAAACTTGATTGAGAATGTGAATGTGGTCTATGTTTCTTCTTAGAATGTTCATATTGTAACTATTTTACTCCTGTATAATTGTGTATGTGTGTGTGTGTGTGCGTGCGTGTATGTATGTGTGCCGTGCGTGTATGCGTGTATGCGTGTGTGTGTGTGTGTGTGTGTGTGTGCGTGTGCGTGTGCGTGAGGAAGTAAGAGAACGTTGCGAGCAATCATCGTGTTTATTTTACTTTCTAATGATTCATTATTTGTTTGCCTTTAATGTTCTTGTTATCAATGTAAAGCGCACTGAGCTCATGTAAGAAAGACCGCTATATAAATTCCCATTATTATTATTATTATTATTATTATTATTATTATTATTGGGGGAGCTTTTTAATACATCGTCGGTGAAATTCAAAAGCCTCGTATCTCGATTTGGGGGGGGGGGGGGGGTCTGAGTTAGATACATAGTCAGCTTTCTAATTTTCCCCGCCACCTTCCACCAAAAGCTCGTATCTCTAACGACTTTCTATCTGGGGTAAATGAGGTTGTGAAAATAGAAGAAAAACTCATAAGTCCCAAATTCAGATCTAGTTAAGGACAAAAACCTTGTATCTTCGTTCTTTTCAAGTCTAAATAAAAATGTTCAAGTAATTTTAACAAAATACAGGACTAAACTCACAATGTCTTGAACAACATATTCATCATAGTTAATCAATCGTGGTCAAAGCGGTTAATTTTTAAAAGTTTTTTTTTCTTTTCTCAAAACTACCAAAATTGAGATATGAGGTTTTGGAATTTCACCCATTGAACTGGGCAATTCGGCAACTGCCAGATTTGACCAACTCCTAGATGGTCACACGGCCAAAGAAAGCAGGCCTTTTGATATTCACCAGACCTGCCCACCTATTGAAGAGCAGTCCTAGCAGTCACAAGTTTCCGATAATTGGGGTTTGGGACCACTGCCACAACTGCCCAGTGACACAGTGGCCAAGTCTAGTAGTCAGCGTTCCTTGTAAAGTGGCTAATCTGATGATCGCCACAACTGCCCAGCTGACACCATTATTAAACAAGAGGCAAAGCCTTCAAGGCTCACGTCTGATTTTTATTACTATAGCAGGCATGGGAATTCCCATGCCTGTATAGAGAGAATACTGTTATGTAGACACTTGTGCATCTGAAAACAGAATTAATTTTTATTTTACTGTGTAAATTAAATTATTTCTATGCATTAAATTACCCCTACCCCTTTCTTTAAAATTTAATTATATGTATGTTTATATATGCGCATGTAACATAGTGGAGCCCTATTTTTATTTTTCGCAAACAAGTAAAATTCAAAAGCATATTGACCAAGCTTTCAGAAAAACATAGTGACCAATCCCCCCCCCCCCCCCCCCCTCCCCCAGACAACCGTTGTCTGCGTTGTCAAACTCAAACGCGCAAATAAAACGAAACAACCGGGCCGTCAACGCACACACTCGGTACATCCATTTGTTACAGAAAATATAAGTTAACGACGCTAAAATGTACCTATTTGTACACACCTGAAGTCTTGTGTTTCTTTTTAAAGAGCGTTTTTGTATATCTAATGGAGAGTCTTCTTTCCAGTATCTCCTACTCGGTACAACACAACAGTAATCTCGGCAACAAATGATTTTCTTTCTTTTGTTCCTTACCGATGTATCTGACTGCTTTGATCGTCATGACTTGAAGGCTCACGTCCTAATCAAGTATCCTGCTAACTTTAACCCTCTAACATCTTATGTTTTTTTGAGAAAACGACAACGCTAAGGTTTCAGTGGAGAGTGAGTCTTCTTTAGTTTGAAGAGTGTGACTGAGTCAAGGTTAAAGGTTGCACAACAGTAATCTCTGCAACAAATGATTATCTTTATTTTGTTTCTTTATCAATGTATCTGACTGCTTTGATCGTCATGACTTGAAGGCTCACGTCAAAATCAAGTATCCTGCTAACTTTAACCCTCTAACGCCTTATATGTTTAGAGAAAATGACAACGTTAAGGTTTGAGTTAAGGTTAAAGGTCGGGGCCACGGACGCAACACACACACACACACACCGAACATGTACGATACTATAGACTCACTTTGTTTTCAAAAACGACGCGAGCCAAAAAGGACAAATTATTAAAGAAATATGCGTTGTATATTCTTCACACTTCACAGTTCAATAGAAAACATGTTGATCGATATTCATGCTTAGCTTTACTGTCAAGGAGCAATAAATTAAAACGTTATACAGTTTTGAATTACCCTCAAAACTTTAAACCCGTTTTTCTCGAAACTTAGCTGAGCAGGGATAGATGGTTCTGGCAGTCAGCCCTCGATATGATTCTTCTTGCATTCATTTTGTCACTAGTTGTCATTTGGTAAGACTGTTCAAGTTCCTGAAAATATTATGTATTGAATTTAAAAGCTCTGAGGCGAGCCTAAACTTCTGCTTGAGTGAAAAATCTTTTGTGGAATATACCATAGTCTAATACTGAGAGTATCACTATCATAACTGACAACAATAAAAAAGAAGCATATTCAATAATCCAGTAGTACTCAGTACCAGTAGTAGTCATCATTCTCACATTTTTTAAATTTTATTTTTATTTTTTACTTTACACTCATGTGCTGTTACAATTTTGAAACAAGACTTCACAAACAAAACAACTCTACTTAGCTAAAAGTAAAACCCTCAAAACAGCATGATACAATGTTGACTCTACCATGCATGAATTCTCTAGTATAAAAAGTTAATAATATTTTATTAATCTACCACACATGTTTTCTCTATATATGTGATGGTGCATGGGAAAAACCTACATAAGTCGCTCAGAATGTTTTAAGCAAAAGCCAAAAATAGTCAACAACCCCCGAAATATCAATGTTCTATTTAGGGCATATTTATGTCTATTTTTATGTGTTCTACCAGTATCCACAACATGAAAGACAATTTTGAATGATTTTCTTTGTTTATTTGATTGTTTTCTAAATCAAGTCAATAGAAACAAAGAGGCAAAATTGTATCTTCTATGCCCAATTTCTGCAAATGATCTATTTTGAATGCCAAACTTCAAATTATAAAATAAAAACTAGACAAGATAACTCAATTCGGTTTTCTGTGATCAACAAGGAATCTTGGCTCCACCATGAAACATTAAAATCTCAATTTATGCCAAACTAGCGCAACGCCTAGTACTGGCAATGCACCGTACTGGTAACGCCTAGTAACGGTAACGCCAAGTACTGGTAACGCTGAGTACAGCAAATTTGAAGCGATTCGGTTAAGAAACGGCGGAGTTATAAGGCCCCGTTTCCCGTTGGCGCTGCTCTGAGAGTGACGTGCTCTCCCGATTCTCTTCCAATTTGCTGCCAGGCTTTGCCCGGGCCATAGCAAGCCTGACATTTGAGGCGACTCGGTTAATAAACGGCGGAGTTATTCGTGAAAAGGTGAAGCGGCGTATAGCACGCGCGTTTCGCTTCCGGTTTGGCACACCGCTAGCCACAGTCCCCGGTCATCTACCTGCCAAATTTGAAGGCAATCGGTCCAGAAATATAACCGGAGATACAGGGCGCCGAGAGTCCGGTGGATACGCGTTTCGCGCATTTGCGAAACCGTGCAAATGACACGGCCGCCTCCGGTTACCGTTGCCATCGCCCCGTTAGGGCTCACAGCAAATTTGAAGCGATTCGGTCAAAAAACGGCGGAGTTATAAGGCCCGTTTTGTGTTTCAGACAGACACACACACACGGACACTTGGCTTTTTACTATATGATTTCCATTATGTCTGTTTTTCACATGCACTGTCACAAATGTTTAAATCTAGTATATGTTGTTATATACACTAACACAGTTAATATTGTGTCAAGAATCCTAAACAAAGTGAGACCACCACAAAGGTGTCTGGGCTCCCAATCGTCCCACAAAACAAGGGGTCCCAGGGACTCCTTCACTTACATTATAGAGGGTCCTAGAGGTGGGATAGAGGGTCCCAGTGGCATAGCGAATGCTAAAAAGATTTTTTCTAGTGCATCCCTGGGACCCCCTGCACATTCTCTTAGAGGGTCCTGTAGAATTTCAGTGCTTCATGGACCCCCAAATGGGGGGCCCTGGGAGCCCTGGGAGCCCTGGGTCACGTTCTCTCACCTGAGGGTCGTCATCACACAGGTCAGTGAGGTCAAGTTTGGGGCGGGGCAGCGGTCACAGACACAGGTTATCCGTTTCCTGGAGCAGGGCGCTCACCATAGAGAACTGCACCCCGCTGAGCTTCACCGCTCAGGGGCGACTCACTGCACACTAGGCCAGCGTCCGTGGAAATCACCCTGAAAAGACAACAGGCATCCATCACCACCTAAATTTCATTATAAAAATACAGAAAATCATAGCAAACCAGGCCTCCCAATCGTCCGCAAAACAAGGGGTCCCAGGGACTCCTTCACTTACAGCATAGAGGGTCCTAGAGGCGGGATAGAGGGTCCCAGTGGCGTTGCGAATGCTAAAAAGATGTTTTCTAGTGCATCCCTGGGACCCCCTGCACATTCATTTAGAGGGTCCATAGAATTTTAGTACTTCATAGACCCCCAAATGGGGGTCCCTGGGAGCCCTGGCAAACAAACAAAAGTAAAATTAAAAAAAATAATACAATTTGACAACAGCTTATTGAATAACAATAGTCATCAAATACTAAGCAGTAACATCAGGGGTCGTCAGGGGTCGCGCTAGTGTTTTTGAAAACGCGTTTTGCTTACGCGACGTCGGCAAAAAAAAATGCGTAAGGGAAGCAAAAAATTGCGTCAAAGAACAAAATGATAAATCTAAGCTAAAAACAATAAAAACAAGACTAGCAACAAAAACGTGCATTTTTATTCACTAACCAGTCATTTTCGGCGATCACAGCGATCCTCAAAGTCGACACAAGCCCTGTTATCACCCCAATGCGCTTACAGTGATTTTCCCGCCACACTGCACTGCGCCTACGTCACAGCAGTACTGAAAGCAGTAGCACTTTTCTATAGTCTGTTCCAATGTTTGGTGTAGCAGAACCACTATACGTGTAGGGACCGTAGGACTTCTAACGTCTGATTCACCATCTACACTCAGATGCGATTTTGAGCGGACGTCATTTTACGTACGGATTACGCGTAATCGCCGTAAAAATGCATGAGCGATTTTTAAAACGCGTCAAATACGCAAGAAACATGAGTTAGCGCGACCCCTGGTAACATGATACCTAGTATTCCATTACTGTGACTATTGAGTATTAACCTTTACCCTTTATCTTGCCTTGTCGGCCCGGGGAGAAACTGTTTTTACAAAAACTTCACTTGACGGGCATAAAAATTAAATTGCCCATTTATATTTTTCACACTTAAATTAAAAGCCCTTCCCATAGATATAGATCTGTATAATGAGGAAAAAATATTAGTTCAAGGCTCGAGAGATAGGATAAAAGCAATATCCCATTCCAAAGTCCTAATAACGGATATATACTGAACAATTTTTATACACCGCATTTTATGGACTACAAGGCGCACCTGATTATAAACACTTTTACACAAATTCAGATTTTGTTCTTATAGTTTCTTACTATTTTACCAGTCACATTATAAGGTGCAGGGGTCTCAGTCTAAGAAAAAAGTGTCCATGGCATCTTATGGGGTAACCCACTTGTCCAAGCCAGTGCTTCCTCCAGACCATGGCATCTTGAGGGGTAACCCACTTGTCCCAGCCAGTGCTTCCTCCAGACCATGGCATCTTGAGGGGTAACCCACTTGTCCCAGCCAGTGCTTACTGCAGACCATGGCAACTTATGGGGTAACCCACTTGTCCCAGCCAGTGCTTCCTGCAGACCATGGCAACTTGAGGGGTAACCCACTTGTCCCAGCCAGTGCTTCCTGCAGACCATGGCATCTTGAGGGATTTATAAAAACGTACTTGTCCCCATCTTGAGGGATTTATAATAACGTACTTGTCCCATCCAGTGCTTCCTCCAGACCAAGGCATCTTGAGGGGTAACCCACTTGTCCCAGCCAATGCTTCATCCAGACCATGGCATCTTGAGGGGTAACCCACTTGTCCCAGCCAATGCTTCCTGCAGACCATGGCATCTTGAGGGGTAACCCACTTGTCCCAGCCAATGCTTCCTCCAGACCATGGCATCTTGAGGGGTAACCCACTTGTCCCAGCCAATGCTTCATCCAGACCATGGCATCTTGAGGGGTAACCCACTTGTCCCAGCCAATGCTTCCTCCATACCATGGCATCTTGAGGGGTAACCCACTTGTCCCAGCCAATGCTTCCTCCAGACCATGGCATCTTGAGGAGTAACCCACTTGTCCCAGCCAGTGCTTCCTGCAGACCATTGCATCTTGAGGGGCAACCCACTTGTTCCAGCCTCACAGACTTGGCGTTGAAACTCCTGAAAACTGTAGCCTGGGGAAAATACTTAGGGTGAATATTAATGTTTTACGTCCTCACGGCCTAAATATAGAGGGTAAATTAAATGATCAATTTGAACACAGGTTTTTGTGATGTGTTCATTCAGAATGGTTGCATGTTGTGTGTGTGTGTGTGTGTGTGGTGTTGTGTGTGTGTGTGTGTGTGAACAGTGTGTGTGTTGTTGTGTGTGTGTGTGTGACCAGTTGTGTGTGTGTGTGTGTGTGTGTTTGCAGGGCTCCCAATCGTCCCGCAAAAAAAACAAGGGGTCCCAGGGACTCCTTCACTTACAGTATAGAGGGTCCTAGAGGCGGGATAGAGGGTCCCAGTGGCATTGCGAATGCTAAAAATAATTTTTCTAGTGCATCCCTGGGACCCCCTGCACATTCTTTTTTGGAGGGTCCTTTAGAATTTTAGTACTTCATAGACCCCCAAATGGGGGTCTCTGAGAGCCCTGGTGTGTGTGTGTGTGTGTGTGTCGTGCGTGTGTGTGTGCGTGTGTGCGTGTGTGTAGAGGGGTGGGGGGTATGTTTTTGGCTTTTCATAGGCCATGTTGCATGATGATACAAATCTGAAATTAGCTGTACTGTATACACAGAGGAATGCCTAACCAAAAGTTATATTTTTTATAATTAAGAACACTAGCTGTAAAAAAAAAAGGTGTAATTTTATATTAGTACATTATTTATATTTCTGGAACATTTTCATTGTACATTCAAATCCAGCCTGAAAACCTGTAAAGCTATGTCATTACTCAGACTGTTATGTTGTAAAAACTGTTGTCAGCAAAAATTTCACAAGCACTGTTCAATATGTTCACCAAAGACATATATTTTAAAGATTTTAATTTTGAAAGATGGCCGGTATTTTATTTATAAAGAAGGGTCGGTAAACTCACCCAACCACACCCAACTGGACCCAATATAATTTCACTAAATCAAAGATATTTACTAATTTAGTCTCTCTCTCTGTCTCTCTCTCTCTGTATGTGTGACATGTGAATCATCTTAATTTCTAACTGATGTAATCATGTTGGTGCTGTTTTCTCTCTCTCTCTGATCTGTACCACATACACCACTGTACACATAATATATACTCTCTCTCTCTCTCACACACACATACTCTCTCTCTCTGAGTCTCTCTCTCACACACACACACATACTCCTCTCTCTGTATGTGTGACATCGGGATGTGAACCATCTAACTGATGTAATCATGTTGGTGCTGTTTTCTCTCTCTCTTTACCACACACACACATAATATACTCTCTCTCTCTCACACACACACATACTCTCTCTCACACACACATACACTCTCTCTCTCTCACACACACACAATAAAATACTCTCTCTCTCTCCTCTCTCAGTGTGTGTGTGTGTGTATGTGTGACATGTGAACCATCTAACTGATGTAATCATGTTGGTGCTGTTTTCTCCTCTCTCTGTACCACACAAACACATAATATACTACTCTCTCTCTCTCTCACACACACAAAATCTTCTCTCTCTCCATCTCTCTCTCTCTCTCACTAGCACACACACAACACACACAAACAATTACAAATGATGATACTCTCTCTCTCTCTCTCTCTCTCTCTCGCACATTACTTCTCTCTTCTCTCTCTCTCTCACACACACACACACATACTCTCTCTCTCTCATTCTCGTTCTCTCTCTCACACACAAGCAATACTCTCTCTCTCTCGTCTCTCGCGTCTCTCTCTCTCTCTCTCTCACACACACACACACGCACACACTGACACAATTGGTCTTAGCGAGAGACTCACACTTGCACACACACACATGTATACACAAATGGCTCATTCCAGTACATTCAATGTACACCTAAGTGTCGGACAGTGGGGAAGAGGGAGAGGGGGAGCAGACGGGGAGTGGAAACAGAAAAAAGTCAGGAGAAAAGATACATAAGGGGGGCGGGGGGGGAAAAAAACGACAAAAAAAAAAGAAAAAAAAAAGCAACAAGATATGAGTGTTGTGTGTGTGTTGGTGTTTCACTGTGTGTGTGTGACCCATAGCAGTGTGCAGTGTGCGTGTGTGTGTGTAATTACCCGATCACTGATTCAGGGTTAGAGACACCACCATTGATGCTTAGAGGGCCTATTTAGGATAGAGTACACACACCACAGGGACACAGGAAGCGCCGACACACACATCTACTTCGATCAGTTTGAAGTACCAACACTGGCAACAGTAAGTTTGCTGAAGCAGACGACACTAGTGACTAGTGACTTAAGTAGCCTACTAGCCTAGTTTTGTCTGCGTCAGTAAATTTTACTAAACTGAGAATGGCACTGAGAGGCCGTGGTTGCTAAAACAAACAAAGAAGAACATTGCATTCACGTAAACACTCGCCGTTGAACAACTTGATATAATCGAGACTGAGCCTCCAACAGACTGCGTCACCAACTGGCTTGAGTAGTTTTTGGTTGAATCAAAACTATCTTGATGCAAATCCATTGTGGTTCAAGGAGAAGGTGAAAAGATGCTTAAAAGACACTTTTTTTTACAATCTTAGTATATGCATGTATATAATGACGAATAATATTTAAACTACAGAATGTTTAAAACATCTTTTTGTGTTGACGCATATTACTTAGCCTTGCCATATAGCTATATGATTACTGTATTAAAATTCAGAACTACTAGTAATAACTTGCCTGTGAACACATTGCGTTATACTAGTACACCCAGACATGAAATAATTTGTAAAAAATGTAATGTACATGATGTGGCAAATGAGTTTCACTACTTATTTGTTTGTCCTTTGGTCTTTGACACACAGGAACGGAAGTCAGAAGGTACCAGATGTGTCCCTAGAGATTAAATTTTTTTACTCGCGCCTACCATGCTTTATAAATTCAAAGCTTTGTTCTCTACTGTAAAAAATAAGAAAATATTACTCAAAACTAAAGCACTTTATTACAGTTGTTAACGGTTCTTTCAGATAAATGTTATCAATCATGTCTTTTTCCCATTTTGTTTTTAATTTAAATAGTAATACATTACATTATTTGTAATATTGTGATATGGGTTTTCTTTGAAATGATTTTGGACATCACTCTTGGGTTGATTCTTGGAAATTTATTTATGTGTGTATGTTTTTATATTTCTGTGCCCAAATGCGGTATGAAATTGCCATTTGCCTTTTGCCTTGCCAACGAAAGTCTTCTCGTAACGCACATTTTGTTTTTTTGTAGTTTACTCTCCCGCTGCAACTTTTCGCTAAAGACAGCGATCAGAAACACGCGATGCATGGGCTTAATGTTTATTCATAGACTAGAGTAAAATAGACACTAACAGTTTTAAGAACTGATGGAACATTTTAAGCCAAAACGGGACGCAGCAAGATGTATTTTTTTCAATGCAATTTTCCTGCATTAATTTTCACCATTTTTATTAGCATCATCATCTTCGAAAACGAGACCTAGTTTCGCGAAATGATCCGGGAGGAGAGATTCTCCTAGAGAGGAACGTTTCGCCAACAGTCGCGAATAACCGTTACGCCAGAAGGGGTCTAAGAAACACCACTAACTGCGAATAACGTTAGCTAAGTAAAGATAACCCTAATAGCTTACTCTTCACTTTCAGACAGAGAAAAGAGTTGCTATCAAAAGGGAAATAAATCATACATCTCTGTCAGTTTGTACAAAGATTTCGATTTAATTTGTACCAGTCAAACAAATTAGGTTTAGGCAGGACTAGTATGCCATCTAACATGTTCAAAAAATTAAGAAAGAGCACTCAAAATTACTTGTGTTTGTTTAATTTGCTAAAGTCATCCCGTATATTTTCGCTGTCGAGTGAAGAATATAAATTTTGTCTCTGTCAACTTTCTTGGCTTGTCTTCCATTTTGTAAACAAAAAGCTACGTTCTCGCGAGAACTAATATTAGCCGGAAGTAAAAAAAAAAAGTTGTACATTTCCCATGATGCAACTAACTTAGAGGCGTGCTAGCCCACGAGAGAACAAAACGTTTGCCAACTCTCCGCAAACACGGGCACTGTGTCGTTACCTCGCCGATGAGGTTTAAACGAGGTTTGGTTATGCTACACTTATCTGTATGCAAAAAATCGGGAATTTACTGGTGTTGCAAGGCCACCAGTATTGTTCCCACACTTGTATACAAATGTCCCATATGTGTCTGTGCCAGACCAGAGGACGTAAAAGACACCATTTTTGTCATTCAGCAAACAAGGGTTTTAGGACCGATTTTTTAACGTTGCGATTTGAGCAAACGCTACGTAACGTTACCCTTGTGAAACGGACCTGGGAAACAACCGATGGTGGCAGGCGTGAACCGACACGTCCTTCCGGGAGGTGTTAGGGTTGGAGAGGGGAGGGAGATGGTTTTTGAAGGAGAAGGTCACTCGTGATGAAACGACCTTGAGGAGGTGAAGGACGCAGTAGAGGACGCAAGCTGATGTAAAACGTTCCTAACTGCTAGCGGCCGTGTGACCTTAAATCGTACGCATAGCGATACCGCAGAGTGATCTTGGTGAAGGTGACAGGACAAAGAGGACGCGAGCGCGTGTCAGCGTCATTATCATGAACTACGAGAAATCCGTCACTTAAGAAGAGAAACAAATTATGGGGGTGAAAAAACCCAAATGTCAGATTTTATGAAAATAATGATAATCGTCCTAACCTGTCGCTTATGAAACAAATTGTTCGTTCTAGATAAATAAGCCATAGTTGAAACAAACAATTGCGGGTTTGGGTGGGTGAGGGTGGAGGAGGGGTGAGGTGGGTTGTGAAGACTACAAGCATTAAAAAAAAAGTAGTAATGCACAGTATTGCCTTAACTATTGATTCAAATCACACACACACACACACACACACACACACACACACACACACACACAACACACACACACAGTCCCGCACGCACACGCACAGAGAGAGAGAGATGAGAGAGAGAGAGATTGTTACTGTTGTTGGATGGTTTTTTCAGTCATGTCAGAAAAAGACGAAAATATATCCCTTTGCCGATCATAGATCAGAATGAGAAGAAGAGAAGAAGAAGAAGAAAGACGAAAAATAATTAAGAAATAATAATATTCCTTTGCCGATCAATAGACGAAGAAGACGAAAAATAATAAGATATAATAAGACATTACAATCCCTTTGCGATCTAAGATCGAGCAAAGAATAAGAAAAAAAAAAAAAAAAATTAAGTATATAATTATAACCCTTTTCGATGATACGGGCAAAGTAGTAGTAGTAGCAAAGACTACTACTAGTAGTAGTAGTAGTAGTAGAGTAGTAGTAGTAGTAGTAGTAGTAGTTAATAGTTATAGTAGTAGTAGTAGTCGTAGTAGTAGTAGTAGTAGTAGTAGTAGTAGCAGCAGCAGCAGTAAGTAGTAGTAGTAGTAGTAGTAGTAGTAGTAGTAGTAGTAGTAGTAGTAGCAGGGCAGCAGTAGTAGTAGTAGTAGTAGTAGTAGTAGTAGTAGTAGTAGTGTAGTAGCAGCAGCAGCCAGCAGTAGTAGTAGTAGTATTAGTAGTAGTATAGCAGTAGTAGTAGTATTAGTAGTCTAGTAGTAGTAGTGTAGTAGTAGTAGTAAGTTAGTAGTGGTAGCTAGTGGTAGTAGTAGTAGTAGCAGTGTAGTAGCAGTAGCAGTAGTAGTAGTAGTAGTAGTAGTAGTAGTAGTAGTAGTAGTAGTAGTAGAGAGAGAGTGAGTAGTAGTAGTCGCAGTTAGTGTAGTAAAGTAGTATAGGTAGTAGGTAGTAGTAGGAGTAGTAGTCGTGGTAAGAAGAAGAAGAAAAAAAGAAGAAGAAAAAGAAAAAGAAGAAGAAGGTTATTCTAATTCATAGTCCGCTCTCAACTCAAAGATTAAGATCCTATTAAGAACACATTGGATTAGTAATGCTATTGCTAGCTAGCATATTTAAACAATATGTCAAATAGTCCATCACTGAGGAAGGGGCATTAAATAGGGCCGCGAGGTCTATAAATAGCCCTATATCTAGCCTACCAGTATCTATAGCGTCCAACGGAAGCTCGCGCGCGCGCACACATCACGTACACACACGTTACACAACACACACACACACACACACACCACACAAACACACACACACACACACACAAGCACTCATACACAGGGACACACACACACACACACACACACACACACACACACACACACAAACACAACAACAAAACACAAACGAACGCACGCACGCACACACACACAACACGCACACGCGCGCGCACACAACACCTGACATACGTCAAACAGTCCGACATCCACGTTTATCTATAAGGGGTGCATATCTGAATGAAACACTACAAACTTTGTTGCTGCTAAAACCGGTGTCCATGTTCTGAAAAGTCATACCCCGGAAAGTTTTCCTCCCCTTGACTGCGGTTTTCAGTGGGAAGTCAGTACTGCTAGTCTCCCGCCTTTTTCTTGTTTCTCTTAATTAAGCCTTTTGCTTCTTTGCAGCCTGTGCTTTTTTATCTTTGCCTCTGTTCTTTGTCCTAAAATCGGGAAACTAGCCCTATCATATCATGTAGTATATGGATATAGCTTTTTAAAATAGCCTTTGGCCTGCATTCCTTTAGCTTATAGGAAACGCAATTTAAACTTTTATTCTATTTTTTTTATTCTTATTAAAATTGTTTTTAAAACGTTGCAACGGAATATAACACCACCCTCTCTCCCCCACAAGGAATGTCGGTCTTTCCATTTTTGTTAGTATGCCTAATTAAGTAATCGCGATTTATCGCAGAATAGTGGCGCCTGCGACGTATCCAGACTCTTCTTCTCTTCTCGATCCGCGCAGGGACTGTGTCTGTCATTATGAGCGCAGGCGTCATGCTGCCGTTATGCGCCCAACTAAGACAATAGTAGGCCCAGCAAGTACGACTCGGCTGGAGGAAAGTTTTGAAAAGTGTTCGTGACCATAAAAAAGGCAGGAGGAAGGCCTCGGTTAAGGCAGAAAGTAAGTAGTAGATGACAGCTGGACATACACATGAGACCTAAATTATAGAATCCGTGATGACAGTAAGCAAAAAGGGAAAGGCAGAGACAAAGAGAAGACAGATTGAGAGAAGCTCCATCACAGAATACTTCTCAGAAGGTGGCGGGAATACTTATGCAACAGACCCCCCGGTTCCCCACGGGGGGTGGGGGGGGGGGGGGGGGGGTGAAGTATCCAAACAGAAACAGAAACCAGAAATTACATAATTTTATTTATGAAGGGTCCGGACTATAGAAAACAAAGAAGAGGAGAGTGGGCATTTACAGCATGACACCGATGCATGGCAGATTCATGGCCGCGATAGGCCTAGTTTTGTGTCCTGGCCTGTTGGTTGTGTGTCGGTGCACAAAGAGGGGTTTTTTTAGTCGCCTCGTGAACCGTCAGTGGTAACGTTTCACCGTTCATATTTGAGGGAGCTAAATAGTGCTACGGATTTAATAGTGTGGTTTGCAAAGGTAAACATGATGTATTAATAATTTTATTGCTTATTTACTTCTTGTATTAATCCTGTTGGTTCAGTTCTTTTGGTTTTAGGTCCCCACGCTGAAGCTCGGGAAGTAGTGCTTTGTTTCATTCGTCCGCTCCGTGCGTGCGTTGCGTCCGGCCGAGGTTCTTGAAAACCATTCAAATCGATTTCAATCACTTTTAGTGGGGTTTGCCTATCGATGATCGCTTTAGTTTTGTTCAAGCTCAAGTCATGGGATTAAGCCAAGGAGTTCAAACCCCAACGGGCGCATCACAAATAATAATGATGCTTCTCTCTCTATCATCATCATCATCAGCGCTCGTCTGTCACATCTTCTATATCATCGGCTTCCCCACACGAAGTTGTGGACTATCGTAGCTCCCACGATTGTGGCATACATTTGAATGGGAAAGGAAAATGCAAATGCCTACCACTATGACACCATTCAGGGCTTCCCAATCGTCCCGTGTGCAAAACAGGGGCCCAGGGACCCCTTCATTACATTATTAGAGGGTCCTTAAGAGGCTGGATAGGAGGGTCCCAGTGCTAGTGAATGCTGAAAAGAATTTTTCTAACATTCCCGGGACCCACGCACATTCTTTTAGAGGGTCCGCTAGAATGTAGTGCTTCATAGACCCAAATGGGGTCCCTGCAATTTGTAACAACGTACCCCTGTTGCTCATTTAGTCAGGCGTGCTGTGGGTCTGCCTGAAAGCTGAATTCAGGACAAATTGATGCGGTTCAGGCAGTGGTTTCTGCATAGAGAAGACGGGGCTCTTCTCACTCTCTTTTGCCTATTAAATTGACCCATTTAGAGCAAGGTTATGATGGCAAGTCAGGCAAACTGCTGTGGTCATAGCATGCATCCATGCTTTAGTCCCACAGTTGGATACTTAACTAGGCAGTATGGGGGTCAGTACTAAGGGTATGTCCGGTAACCAATAATGGTGTGTGGTGATATTTGTGTGCTCGTAAACAAAAAGATGCTCTTGGAAAGTTCTTTTTCTAACTGTCTCTGATATAATTGTTATATCGCCACTGGGAGCTAACATGCCATGGTGACGCGAAATTTTACGCAGCTGCGTTGCTGCAGTGAATTAGAAATAATAATATAAAGCAATGTTTTTGTTGTCAGTTCAATTGTTAGTTGTCACAAGTGCCATAAACTTAATTGTGAGTTGAGGTCATTGTTCGTAAATTGTGAATACAAACACTTCTATGAAATAAACAGAATTCAAGTCAGTTGTCTGATTCCGTTTTCAAGTTGCACGGTTTTGGGTGAGATAAGACTTCTTCTTCGCTTCTTCTTTCTTACCCCTCCTCAGCTTGCTGAAGATTATTATGTGTATAAAACTGTGGGCTAGTTAATTGAGATTAGAGTCTATATGAAATATATTGAAAGAAGATGTCGCTAGTTGACACAACAGAGAGAGAGAGAGAGAGAGAAAGAGAGAGACCGAGAGAGAGAGAGAGAGACGAGAGAAGAGAGGAGAGAGAGTATTTACACATTCTTGCACCACATACACACACACAAACAACACATCCTGTGTGCCCACATTGTTTGTCTACGTGTTTGTGTGCGTGAGTGCATGCGCACGTGCGCGCCCACGCTTACGACATATACTAGGCCTGTCGCAAGGCCTACGTGACAATCAGCAGCACTCGCTTCCAACTCTAAAATTACTACAGTACAGAGCGTACAGGGAAGAGAACCCGTAAACAGTGACGTCATTAGTGCTTCAAACGTTGGCATACAAGACGTTCAATGCTGCACTTTGTCATCTCCAAATTTGGAAAGTGACGATTCTGTCGGTTTTTTTCAGCGAAACTTTAGAATGTGTATTTTTTTTTAAACATTCAATCCGAAATTAAACTGACTCTAGCCCTAACCATAACCAAAACCATAAACTGTCAAATACACAAAAAATAAAACCTTACTAAAAATTGAGTGTTCCGTGTTTGGAGATGAGCAAGTGCAGTCTTGAACGCCTAGTCGTTGGCAGGAATCGATTGGCCCAGTTACTTTGGCCCAGTAACGCCATTGCATTGACCTAGAGAGACGCAACACGCTGCCTGTCTCTAGCTAGCTGTATCGCTATCTGGAAGCTTTGTCACTAACGGCGGTGACAGACTATGTGGCTGCCTCATATGAATCAGGGTTCCACGTGGCGACGTTTTCACCTCAGTTGCATTACCTTCATTCTCGATCAGTCTGGACTCAGTCGACGGCCGACCGAATAGGGCGGGTTCTAAATTTCACTGATCGAGTGTGATTGAGTCAGATGGCTTCGTGACATCTTCTTTGCGGGAAGCAAAATTTGGTCTACGTCACGACCTGATCGCGTCATATGAGGCAGTCGCATAGTCTGTCGCCAAAACCCTTAGAGGAAGTAAATGTTCCGCTGTCTCGGTGTGTGCAGTAGGCCCCTATCCCTTCCGTCAAAGAGTTAAGGAAATATCATTCGGGGGAAGACGGGGTAAAAATCGCATGGGTGGGTAAGAAGCCCCCCCCAATTATCTCATGAAATAAAGAAAATTTCAGTCAAATTTGCCCACACGAGACGAATGCTAGACATTAACGCTCGTCTCATGGGCCCCCCCCCCCAAAATCGGACATGAAATTTGCTTCATTTCATGAGGATAATTGGAGAGTGGGCTTCTTACCGCCCATGCGCGTTTTTACCCCGTCTTCCCCTAATAGGAATTGTTCGGAAATAATTTAAGGGGGGTAATTCCATGGTGTGTGTGACTGCTCCTGGCTAATTTAATCGGTCAAAAAGGGGAAGTCACTCTTACCATCAGCTCTCGTAGCCTATCGATTCGTATGTTTGAGCAGACGTACAGCACTTGGAACAATGAGCGTCAATCTAAAGACAATGTCATTATAACAAAAATTGAAAAAAGGAGTGAATTAATCTCTAATTAACTACCTCCACCAGACTTGATTACGATAACAATCACTAGCACGTGAGTCACAGATGGCATAGTTCTACACTTTGTAGCAAATGGCACCCCTAGTTTTTCTATCAAAAAAATGTTTGACAAGTCGCTCACTTGATCCAGCTTGGTTCAAGCTTCGACCATCTGCTTGCATTGTTGAGCGTGGTATTTGACGCGAGTAGAGAGTAATGGAGGCAAAACAACTCTAATTTTCACGAAGTACCTTCTCCTAGTTTTTTTTTCTCCGAAAATCGTCTATTAGAAGCTCTAGTATTATATGCGCAAATTATGATGTAGACAAATTTTTTTTTTTTTGTTTATGATATTAATTATGAATGCAAGTTCGTATGTTTTGTATTATGTGCTAAACTTATGGTATATGTGTATAAGTTAGATGGATGGGTAGATGAATGGTTTGTATGCCCGTCGCGCCCCAGATGTGTGTTGTGTGTGTGTCGTGCCTGTGGTTGTTTGGTTGTGTGTGGTACCAAAGAATTCGCTGATGTGAGCCACAGTGTTTAAAATAGTGCGCATAATTTAATTTGTTTTGGTTTTTTCTACATTGCTATGTCTCTGTCTTTATTGTGTTGCTTTTGTTGATTTGTTTTATCTACTGCGAAAAGAATTTCCTGTTCAAAAATGGACAATAAACATATTGATTGATTGATTTTACTAGGTTGGGGGCTTACGCCAATGGCTTGCCGCTTAATTAAATTTAAGCCACTGTCCACTCAGCTCTCACTCTCTCTCTCTCTAGATTGGAAGACTAGGCGTTGCCTAAAATCTCTGTATCCTTGAAAAATAAAGTTTTAAGTTTTCAAATTTTATCCCTTTCACCGCCAAAGTCGCATTTTAGCACCACACATGATTGAACACATATGTCACTAAAAGGCATCAAAATTGGGGTCTATTATCCAAATACCCTATTGTCTTAGTTTTGGGCGAAGTAAGGATAGACCTTATTGTATGTGCAACAGAAGAATCCCCAATACTGCAGATGTATTTTGTTCTTTTTGTGCCTCTATCCAGGTAAACACGAATTGACATTTTTGGCTGCAAATATGGCTGGCGGTTGAAAGGGTTAATGTTTCTCTCTCTCTCTCTTTCTCTCTACTCTCCCTCTCTCTCTCTCTCTCTCTCTCTCCTCTCTCTCTCTCTCATCTCTCTCTCTCTCACACACTCGATTTTCAAGTTGATTTAACTATCCAAATATCAGCGCTCCGTATAAATACTGTAGTTTGTTGCTTGTGTTTGTGTGTGTGAGAGTGTGTGCGTTGCGCGTGGGATGTGTGCCCGCCGCTTCTGATTTGTATAGTGTTTCTATCTCAAATATAGCCGCACCGTATAAATACTGTATGTTGTTTTTGTGTTTGGGGTTGAGAGAGAGTGTGTGTGCCGTGTGCGTAGTGCGTGCGCGTGTGTGCATGTGGTGCGCAGTGTGCGTGCCCGCGCTTTTTATGTTGGTTGTGTTTGGCTGTTCGAGAGTTGTGTGTGAATGTGTTGCGTGTGCGTGGTCCATATAGCGCTTCGATTTCAAGTTGATTTAGTATCCAAATATAGCACCGATTATAAATAATGTATGAAATTGTGTGTGTTTGGTGTTGTGTGTGTGGTGTTGTGTGTTGTGTTGTGTGTACTGTGTGTGGTGTGTGTGTGTGTGTGTGTGACACAGGTCTACAGAGTCAACCCATCAAACGAAGAAGCATCCCAAGCCTTACAAAATGGCGAGTAAGGGTAAAGCTTTCGGTTTCGGCATGGTTGCCTTCAAAAAACATCCTGAGGTAAGAGGCCATGCCATACATTTATTCTCTCTCTCTCTCTCTCCTCTCTCTCTCTCTCTCTCTCTCTCTCCCTTCTTCTAAAAACTCCAAAAAGAATCTCAGTTTATGGCTGGGGAGACAAATAGATTCCCAATTCACATAAATTCTGCTGTCAGGTGCATTTCCTACTGGTTAAAATTATTGAAAATGGACACTGAAAGATTGCCACGAAAAGCGTATGATATGCTCTATGATTTAGACTCGAAGGGGAAAAGTAATTGGGTAACTAAGGTACGTGTGTGTTTGTGTGAACTTGGTTTTGGTTTTTTGTCTGGTATTGTCAGGGAGTAGGTGGAGAAAAACTGTTTATAAGCAGCTTACGTCAAAGACTTACAGATACTAGGTGGCAAGATTGGGAAGGTCATATAAATGCTAGCACTAGATTCGATGTATATAGAATGTTTGCCTCTTCACATTTAGCTCATAGCTATCTTTTGTTGAATATTGATCGGTGTCAGCGAACTATTTTGACTAAGTTTAGATTCGGTATGTCTGTTATAAAAAAGCATAAGTATCGATACGAAATTTTCCAGCATGCTGATCTGTTATGTCCATTATGCAAAGATTCAATTGAGGACGAGGTACACTTTGTCTTAAAATGTCCTGCTCTAAGTGTTCTTCGAGCAAACCTAATCCCGTATAAATACTACAAAATTAATATCCATGTCAATTTCGTTTAACTTTATTGATGGCGAATACTAATGAGAGAACAGTACGTAATCTAACTCTGTATTTGTACAAAGCTTTCCGGTTAAGAGAGACAATTATGTCCTAGTTTGTAATTGTTTGCTAGTATATATCGCCCGCTTTCACTGTGTGCCCAAAGCGATTTGTTGTCGTCCTCAAGTGCTATAATCCACTGATGTATAAATATTGTTAATTATTGCCCCTGTATTCATATGAGGCCTTGGCCTCCTGAATGAATAAACCATTCGACTTCGACTTCGACTTCTCTCTCTCTCTCTCTCCTCTCGTCTCTCTCTCTCTCTCTCTCTCTCTCTCTACTCTCTCTCTCTCTCTCTCTCTCTCTCTCTCCTATTCTCTCTCTCTCTCTCCTGATCTCACACTCTCTCTCACACTCTTCACACTCTCTCCCTCTCTCTCTCGTGTGTAGTGCGCGCTTGCTTCGTGCCTGTGTGTGTGCTGTGTGTGTGCGCGCGCGCGTGCGCGCCGCCCATGCTCCCGTGACGGTGTATGCGCGCCGCGGTGCCCCCCCCCCATGTAGGGTCGTGCGCGCCGACGCTGCCGTTCTTCAGTTTATAACGCTCCTTCCACTACAAGCGATTCAGAACAATATGATGCTGCGCGTGTGTGTGCGCGGCATGGACCATGTTATACCCGTCTGGGTAAAGGTCAAGATGCGCGCCCCCCCCCGCCAAACCCCACCCCCCTCCCCATACATTTCTCATGCACTTTCCCTACATTTGCCATTTTCACACTTGCCTTTCTGACCAAACAATTCAAGCTGTATTTTATTAACCTTTTCAGCTAATTCTCTTTGTTGAATAATTAATCGCAGTCATAATAAAGGTCTATCTCTCTTGTGTGTGTGTGTGTGTGTGTGTGGTGTGTGTGTGTGATGTTTTATGTGTGTGTGTGCTGTCGTGTGTGTGTGTGTGTGTGTGTACTGCGCCTGCGCGCGCGTGTGTATGTGTGCGTGTGTGTGTGTGTTTTCAGCTCCATCACCTCTAATTTCCGTCATGGGCATTGCGGTTCCTCGGGGTCTCAGCGTTCATAGGCTATTCCCTTTTGACCAAAACCGACATCAGCCGTGAGCATTACTTCCTTCCTCCTCCTCTCTTTCTTCTTCTTCCTTCTTCTTTCACTCCATGTCAATTATGAGCGCCAGATGAGTCTATGCCTGTCGCTTCATGCGATCGCGCACTAACTAAGAAAGATTAGGTTCAGCCCACCATATCCCCTACATCGTCCGGTGAGCATTCTTCTTCTTGGTTCTTCTTCTAACCCTAGACTCCATTATGAGCGCAGATGCGTCATGCTGCCCGTTATGCGCGGCCTAACTATAAAGACAGAGTTAGGCCCAGCATGTCCCGACTTCATCTTGGTGATAGCATTCGTCGTCTTCTTTCTTCTTCTTCTATTTCCTGTCATATGATGAGCGCAGATGCGTCATTGGCTGTCGTTATGCGCGGCAATAACTAAGAAAGATTAGGTCCAGCATGTCCCGACATCGTCCGGTGAGCATTCTTCTTTTCGATCGCTCAATTAATGAGCGCAGATGCGTCATGCTGTCGTTATGCGCGGCCTAACTAAGAAAGAAATTAGGTTCAGCCATATCCCTTACATCGTCCGGTGAGCATTCTTACTCTCCTTCTTCTTCTTCTTCTTCTTCTTCTCCTGTCAATGTATGAGCGCAGATGCGTCATGCTGCAACCGTTATGCGCAGGTCCATAACTATAAAGACAGAGTTTAGCGCCTAGACATGTCCCGACTTCATACTGGTGAGCATTCTTTCCTTCTTCTTCTTTTTACTACAAGTCTTTGTCCTGTCAGGATGATGAGCGCAGATGCCGTCATGACTGTCGTTATGCGCGGCCCTTAACTAAGAAAGATTAGCATTAAGTCCAGCATGTCCCCGACCTTCATCTGGTGAGCATCGGTTCTTCTTTTTCAGTCTTACTTTTTATTCTTCCTTTCCTAATCAATGATGAGCGCAGATGCATGCTCTGTACCATTGCACACAGTTTTTAACAATTAATCTGATTTTTTTCTTTTTTTTTTGAAGAAGAAATATATTTTAAAATACCATGTGGAACATACGGCCAATATGTTTTATAGGGAATTGCTTGGTGCATTTTTTAAATTTTTATCTAAGATTTTTAGAGTCAGTCTTTTAACTAAAATGAAAGACCCAAAGACAAACCATCATTATCATCGTCATCACCATCATCATCATTACCACCATAATCATCATCATCATCATCATTCTTCATTATTCATCATGATCATCGTCGTTGTTATTATGATTCATCGACCTATCGTCATAAGTCTATCATCCATCATCATTATCATCACCATCACCACCAACCATCATCATCATCATCATCATCACCACCATCGTCATCATCATCGTCATCATCATCACATCATCATCATCTTCATCATCATCACCACAACCATCATCATAATCATCATTACCACCATCATTATCATCATCATCATTTTCATCATTCATCATCATCATCACCACTCATCATCATCATCACAATCATCTACTTCGTCATCATCATCATTGTCATCCATCATCATCGCGTCGTACGTCGTCGGTTGATTCATAGATCATCGAGTCGTCAGTCATCTCACAAGTCATCGTACGTCGCCTCGTCTATCCATCGATCATCATTATCGTCGTCGTCGTCATTATCATCATCATCACAACCATCATCATCATAATTACCACCATCAATGTGCATCTATTACCATGCATCATCATAATTTACTACCTATCATGCTCATCATGCATCATCATTCCAGTATTACCACCCAGTTATCTATCATCACCACAATCGTCATCATCAATTACCGACCTATCATGACAGCTTCATTTAGTCATCCATCATCACCACAACACAATCGATCTTTATCTTTATTACCAACCATCATTCATCAGCATATTACACACCATTCCCCGATCATCATCATTACACACACAATCCCCCACACTAATCGTCAACCATCTACTTCATTACATCAGATCAGTATCACTCATCACAGTACCACCATCATCATCATCAGGTATACCACTCATCCATCATCACTCATCATCATCAACATCAATCATCATAACCATAACCACCAATCATCATAATAATAGACCACAATCATCATCATCATCATCAGCATCAATCATCATCATCATAATTTACCACCATCATCATAATTACCACCATCCATCATCATCATCATCGCTCAGTTCGTCATCATCACCGATCCATCATCATCCACCATCAATCATCATATCATCATCATCATCAGCATCATCATCATCATAATTACCACCATCATCATAATTACCATCATCATCATCGTCATCATCATCATCATCATTTATCATCCATCATCATCGCGTCATCATCATCATAATTACCACCATCATCATAATTACCACCATCACATCATAATCACATCATCATCATCATCATCATCATCATTATTACATCATCATCATAATCACCATCATCATCATCAATTTACCATCATCCAGCATCAACCGTCACCATCATCATCATCGTCAGTATCATCATCATCATCAATCATCAACATCATCATTCATCATCATCACCATCTTGTCATCATCACTATCATCATCATCATCATCATAATTACCAACAATCATCATCATTACACACAATCATCATCATAATATCATCATATTAACCACCATATCCATCATCACTATCATCATCATTTATCATCATAATCATCATCATCATCATTATCATCATCATCACACATCATCCATCATCATCATAATTACCACCATCATCATAATTACCACCACTATCATCACCATCATCATCATCATCATCATCATAATTACTCACCACATCATCATCATATCATTCATGCACCACCATCATCATCATCTACATCACTCATCATCATCATCATCGTCGTACATCATCATCATATCCATCATATTATCATCACATCATCATCATATCACTATCATCATCATCGTCCACAATCATCATCATCATCATAATTACCTACCATCATCATCATACCACCATTACCACCATCATCATCACAATATTACACCATCATGCATCACCATCGTCATCACTATCCCCATCTACATCGCCGTCATCATAATTATCATCACCATCATCCGTCATCATTACCACCACCACCACCATCACCACCATGGCATCATCATCATAATTACCACCATCATCATAATTACCACCATCATCATCACTACGTATCACCAGTCATCATCATCGTCTCGTCATCATCATCATCATCATAATTACCACATACACCACCATCATCATTACCACCACCACCACCATCATCATCATCATCATCCATAATTTACACTAACATCATCATAATTAATCATCATCATCATCACTCATCACCATCATCATCATCATCGTCAACTCATCATCATTAATCACCACCATCATCATCATTACCACCACCACCACCATCATCATCATCATCAGCTTCAATGTTGTGACAGCGTTGTGCTGTAGGGTGCAATGATGGAGGTGTCATGTTATGAATTGTACTGTATGTTTTTGTTGTTTACAGGTTGTTGAAATGTTGGTAAGATTCACTGATGAGTGTTTTGTACTAAGTGGTCAAACTTTATACGCGGTGACAGTCCTAGAGATATCGACCATAGCTGTTGACGGGACTATAATGGAAAAAAATAAAAACAAGTGCAACGCCGAGCGGTAGCAAAGTCCCCTCGCAGCATCGCCGAGCTACCTCCGAAATCGGAATGTGTCGTGGCTGTACACATACATAAAAATGCATCAAAACAGCTCGTAACTACATAAAAACGCATCAAAACAGCACGTAACTGAATAGGTTTTTTTTTTTTATATATAGCCTTGGGGTTCTGACCTGTGATTTGAGCGTGCGCGATCATGCGCCCACGCGCGCACAGAAAAATTCATGACAACTGTGTTATAGACCATTCATCAAGAAATTAATGTTGTGAAAAAAACCTGCATTAAAATACATGCAAAACTTCGCAACATATATTAGCGATTATGTGTTTCGGGGTTTGAACCCCGTAACTGGCGCGACCTTGACCTTAATGTAAAACTAAATACATCAGTGGATAGCTTGCATCTTGGCAAACTAGTATACCAAATTTGATGATGATAGACTGAATAGTTTTTGAGAAAAACGGACGAATAGCCGGACGGACGCACGCCGAAGGCACACCGACGGACGCGGACGGACAAAAACAAACTAGCCCCCCGAACCTCCCCGAACCTTCGGCTCGGGGACTAATAAAATTTAAAAAATGTGTTTTCAGAATGTAACAAGTCCAGTGGACATACCTCCCTGGGAACAGATAGGTGCCACGTGAAACGCCGAAAGGTGTGTGTGTGTGTGTGTGTGTGTGTGTGTGTGTGTGTGGTGTGTTTTGTGTGTGTTGTGTTTTTGTGTGTGTGAGTGTTTGTGTTTTTGTGTGTGTATGTGTATGTGTTTGCAATGTGTGTGTGTATGTTTGCGGTGGATGTGTGTATGTGTTGTGTCGATGTGTGCTGTGCGTGCGTGTGTGCGTTTTTGTGTATAGTGTATTTATGTGCGTGCGTGCGTGAGTGCATTGAGGTGATTGTGGTTAATGTCAAAGTCAAAGTCAACATGTTTATTTTCAGAGTGTACATTGAATAAGTTTGCTCTTTTTATTTTTATGTAGACGTGTGTGTATTTATTATTATTTATTAGGTATTAGGTACGCTTATAGTCACAGAGGCGTCTAATCTGTGAAATTTCGAGTTGGCTCCCACCTGTGAGAGCAGCTGCGTCGCATCCCAGAGTGCGCACCGGCACTTGTTGTGTGTGTTTTTTTTGTGTTTGTGTTTGTGTTTGTGATGTGCGTGTGCGTGCGCGTGTGTGTATAAAAGTCAAAGTTAACAAATGTATTTTCAGACGGTACATTGAATAAGCAATTCAATTTGGGTTTTTTACAGAACGTGTGTGTGCATGTGCGTGCCTCTATTGTATGTTGTGTGTGTGCGTGCCTATGTGTGTGTGTGTGTGTGTGGGCGTGCGTGCCACGCATATATGTGTGCGGTTGTGTCTTCCTGTGCGAATGCATATTATTATGTGTATATCTATCTACATGAGCGTGTACACACTTTGCATGCGCAGTTTTGTGTGTATTTGTACTCGCACGCGTACTTGCGCATGCATATGCGTGCGTCTGAGTGTATATGCGCGCACGCATGCGTACATTACACACAAGTAACAGGGCCGGAAGTTTTGGTGTGTTTTTCATTACATACTAATCAGCAACTACGCCTAGTAACTGGCAAATAGCACCATAACTGGTACCACCTATTAACGGTAACGGCCAAGTACTGGTAACGCTGAGAACAGCAAATTTGAAGCGATTCGGCTAAGAAACGTCGGAGTTATAAGGCTCCCATTTCCCGTCGGGTCGCTGCTGTGAGAGTGACGCTATTCCCCCGATTGTCTTACAATTTGCTGCTAGGCTTTGCCCGGGCCATATCAAGCCGGACAGGAAATTTGAGGCAATTCGATTAAGAAATGGCGGAGTTATACGTGAAAAGGTTAAGCGGCGTATAGTGCGCGCGTTTTCTGAAGCGATTCGCTGCCGGTTTGGCACAACGATAGTCACCGTCCCCGGTCATCTACCTGCTAAATTCGAAGGCAATCGGCCCAGAAACACCGGAGGTACGGGCGCCGAAAGGCCGGCGGATGCGCGTTTCGCGCATTTACCGAACCGCGCAAATGACACGGCCGACTCGGTTGCCGTTGCCATCGCCCCGTTAGGGCTCACAGCAAATTTGAAGCGAATCGGTCGAAAAACGGCGGAGTTATAAGGCCCATTTCGTGTTTCAGACAAGACAGACAGACACACACACACACACACACAGACAGACACACACACACACACACACACGAAAGTTGGCTTTTAACTATAATATGATGATTAAGATATTTGTGTCACGTGATTTGCATACAATGTAAATAAGATTTCTGTTATAAATACCGACCCTTGTTTTGGGGGTGAATTGGAGTAGGGGTGAGGTGGTCGGTGGTGGTGGATATGGTGGGGACGAGGGGTGATGGGGGGTGGTGGTGGGGGTGAATAAATGAGTGCGAGGAGAGATATGGTGGGAAAGAGGGCAGTTCTTTATGTTCTGACACAGTGGGACCTCCCTTATAAGACCTCCCTTTATAAGACTCCCTCCCACATAAGTCCTACTTCTCTGAGACATTGCCCTTCTTTGTAAGTATTAAAATCACCTCCCTATAAGACCCCTTCCCTTTATATGACCTCATTTTGGGTGATTTTGTGAAGGTCTTATAAGTGAGGTTCCATTGATAGTCGCTTGTATCGACCCTAACTATGTCCAACTTCTTGCGAAGCATGGTCTCTTGTCCATTTTTCACAATCAATCACAATCACAATATTTATTCGTCCAATATGGAAATGTGTGTGTGGTGGTACGTAAAAAGTTAAACGGTATGTAATAAAAGATCACAGTTCCAATATTAAGATAACAGATTCACGCAAAGCTCAAGCATGCCCAGACAGCAAGCACCCCCACTACACTCCACCCCCCCCCCCTCCCACCTCATACACATAGAGACAGACAGAC
>CM065710.1:31094848-31124721 GCA_017654935.2 Phymorhynchus buccinoides
TTGTTTGCGAAAAATAAAATAGGGCCTCCTCTCCACTAGTTACAGCGCATAAATTAAACATACATATAATTAAATTTTAAAGAAAGGGCGTAGGGGGGTAATTAATGTAATGCCATAGAATAGAAATTAATTTAATTTTACACAGTAAAATAAAAACTAATTTCGTTTTCAGAGCACAAGTGTTTTTCTACATAACAGTATTTATTCTCTCTCTACAGGCATGGGAATTCCCATGCCTGAATGCGATAGTAATAAAAAATCAGAATGTCGAGCCTTTGAAGCTTTGGCATATTGTTTTAATAATGGTTGTCAGCTGGGCAGTTTGTGGACGATCATCAGATTAGCCACTTTACAAGGAACGTGACTTACTGACGTGGCCCACTGTGTCATGGGGCAGGTGTGGCAGTAGGGTACCAAACCCCAAAATTATCGGAACTTGTGACTGTACTGTGGGACTGATAGGACTGCTCTGTAAATAGGTGGGCAGGTATGGTGAATATCAAAAAGGCTGCTTTCTTTGGGCCAGTTGTGACCATTTCCTAGGAGTTGGTCAAATTCTGGCAGTTGCCGAATGCCCCAGTCAATGGGTTGAAATTCCAAAACCTCATCTGGTGAAATTTCCAAAACCTCAGATCTCAAATTTTGGTAGTTTTGAGACAAAAAAAAAAAACTTTTTAAAAATTAACCGCTTGGTACCACGATTTATTAACTATGATTGACTATGGTGTTCAACACATTGTGGCAGTTTAGCCTGTATTTTGTTTAAAATACTGAACATTTTTATTAGACTTTGAAAAGATGAAAAAAGAACGAAAGAAGATACAAGGGTTTTTTTTTGTCTTAACTAGATCTGAATTTGGGGATTATGGAGTTTTTCGTTCTTATCCACAAACCGCCTATTTACACAGATAGAAGAAAGTTTTAGAAAGTTGTTGTAGGAGATACGAGCCTTTTTTTCGGTGGGAAGGTGTTGCGCTGTTGTTTGTGTCGGGGGGGAAACATTGTGGTGGCGTGGATGTTGGTGGGTGGGCGGGGACATTTAGGAAAGCTGAATAAGTATCTACTCAGACCCCCCCCCCCCCTCCCAAATCGAGGATACGAGGCTTTGAATTTACCAGACGATGTATTAAAGCTCCCACCAATAATAAATAATAATAATAATACTAATATAATGGGAATTTATATAGCGGGTATTTCTACATGTAGTCCAGTGCGCTTACATTGATAACCAAGACCATAAAGGCAAAAAAATAATGAATAATTAGAAAGTAAATAAACAGATGATTGCTCGCAAGTTCTTTTACTTCCTCACGCACCCGCACACGGCACACCACACACACTCACACACAACACACGCATACACGCATACACGCACGCACACATACATACACAAGCACACACACACACACATACACAATTAACAGGAGTCAAAATAGTTACAATATGAACATTCTAAGAAGAAACATAGACCACATTCACATTCTCATACAAAGTTTGGATACAATACTGTAAACTTGAAATAAAACCATAATGCCATCGACAATAACAGTCAATTGACATGACTCTAATAGACAAATTTTGCCAAGAACAAAGATTACAGATTTCGTTTAGATACAAACTGGCAGTCCTGTCATTCGCCACTTTGGAACAAACATAGTGTGGATATGGCTAGGAATAACAAGAAAAAAGATATTTTGTGGTTGAACAATCCAACACACCATCTACAGAAAATCTTTCTTCCCCGAACAGCATCCAGTGGAACAGCTGCCAGACGACATCATCAACATACCGTACTGATTGGGCAGTTCAGGAGGGCTGTATGTCAGATTCCTGGCACTGCCCCCGCACCAACTGAGAGACTTTCCCCGTTGCCATAGACGCGTCATCATGTTAGGGGGCCCGATCAGCGTGGACCTGGCTGGCGGGTCATCTCTCGCTTGGCGTGGGCCTCATGTTGTTGACGATCAACGGACCAGGACTGGCTGTCATTCTCGCTGAGCGTGGATCAACGTGCGGACCCATCAGTGGGGACTGGGGCGGCTGGGCCAAACGTTTCTAAAAAAAGTTTCTTTTTCTCCTGTTAACACTTTCTTCTTCATGCTCCCTATAACACCTCAAAAAGAATCCAATAAGGCGGTGGATAGTTACTAAGGGAGGGGTCTTATATTGCTGTAGAAGAGGTAATTTTGATCACTAGAAAAAGGGCAATATTTCAGAGAAGTAGGTCTTACAATGGGAGGTCTTATAATGGGAAAATGTTTATAAAGGAGGTTCTATTGTACTTATTTGTACATTTGTTAATGGTTTAGGCTATAATGAAACCTTTTCTGTCTGGTTTGAAATAAGTTCCTTTCTGTCTGGTTGCAATTTCTCAGTTGTGAGATAGTAAAGATGATTTGATTTGTACAGTTTAACTCTATTCTAGTGTTAAACATAAATGTCATTATATTTTATTGACAGTATTGGTGACTGGGGAGCTCTGACTGGAGGTGGAGCATCCGTGCGCCTGGGACAACCCTGTGAGGCTTCAGGAGAGAGCTGTCTGCTGTAGATCCAGCGATTGTCATTTGGTTAGGTGAGTGCTAACATTTGCAAGCACAGGGTTCTGTTAACCGAAAATGCTTAGTGTTTGACGGGTAAAAAAAATGGACCAAAAATTTGAATCTGCCCTTTACCGGGATGGACATAATCAGGGAAGGGTGGAAGAGGGTGTTCAGCAAAGCAACAGTAGGCCTAGCCTACTCCACTTAGGCCTGGTTAAAACAGAGTTTCAGATTGTCAGCGGGCCCAGGTCATTGACACGCATTGGCAGTTATTTGACCCCTCATTGTGTGCAGCACATGGGTCATGTGAACCATTAATATTATGCTAACTGTAACAGTACTTACACACATTTGGCCCATTATTTTGGAAATTGATCCATCATTTTCTGTAATCGGGTGTCATAATGACCCATGAACTTCATGTTTGAAAACAATTTGAAGCTCTGTTAAGAGCTTGTGTGGCAGACTTGGATGCCCACATGACACTTTTCATGTTCAATTAAGTTTAGTGGCATGGGCCTATTAGTAAACCATCAGTCGACATCCCTTTCATTGTTCTGGTTGGCTGTGTGAGTGCACTGAATGCAGGATATATGTGCAGCAGCAATCAAATCATTCTGTCATCATGTCACGACAGAAGTCAGTGCCTAACTTATTTAGAAAACCAGCATGTAAATGCTTACTTTCAGTACTGTGAATATGCACAAAGCAGTTTTCCTAACAGCACTCCATGAGAAAAAAAAATTGATCAGTTCCCCAAATGTGCTTTTAAAATTTGTGTCTGGCCAAACTTGGCTACTTGCAGTCTGTCATTAATACTACTGATTGCGGTCAAAATTCAGTGAAATTTGCAATGAGGTGGGGTGTAGGTGGGGAAGTATTTAAAAAAAGAAGGTACTTGAAGAAGGTTTTTATTGTTGTGGAATATATGTACCGCTGTGCTCCATAGTCTCTCAGTGCGTGTCTTCTGCTGTAATTTGTGGCAACACAATTCAATGGGGACGGGTGAAAATGGTCCAAAGAGGAAATTGTTTTATTTCGTTCGTCACCGGCAATGATGTCCTGAGGCCCTGGTCATAGGCCATTGACCTATCAAAATTGAAAATGTCCTATTGTGTTCTCCCCTGTCAGGACAAATGTCTGATTAAATTTTGTGTGTGCTTATTTTTGTTATTTCAGTTTCAGGGGATGTCATGCTCGAGAATTGTAGTCATTTTAACCAGTTACTGAACATTTAAATTTGTAGACTTTGCGGTGGCTGGCCTATCTCAATCTTAGTACTTTATTTTTTTATTATATTAAAGCTATAATTGTACGCATATATGTAAAATTTGGTACATGTATCGTGGAGGCATATGTAAACATGAACATATTTGTCAAATGGCAGTATTATATTTGTCATGAAAAATAATTTTGCTAAAAAACCTATCAGCCTAGAATCATTTCATATTAAGCAGACATCATGGGTTGTAAGCAAAGGTGGTTGTCTAAAGTACAACTTCATTTTTTTTACGTTTCTTTTGATTCACAGTATTGTGTTGTATTTTTGCTCTAAGTCCATTTTTGGCCCTTGCCCCTTTTCCTCCAACCCTTACTCTGTTATTTAAAAGTAAAAGCCCATTGATGATAGCTTAAAGGGATGGGATTGGGAGTATGCCTAGGACGTGGTGTTAATTAGTGAGATGACCTTTGGCTCCCATTACCCAATTCCTGTAGTGTTAAGGGTAACACGCTGTCTGAATTTCAGACAGAGATCTAGGTTCAAATCCTGGCAGGAATCATAAGAGCCTGGTTATCTCACTTTTCTTTCATTACAAGGTTTGGCTGTGTTTTCTACTCCCAATTCTAATACCTAACTTTCTCTGACTACTCATATTCTTCACTGCCATTTGAAAAGCATTTTAGGGATATAATTTTTTTAAATGCTGACTGCTGTTGAAATAGGCTCACACTGTGGCCTTTTATAGTGGTTGGGTGGAAAGGTGGAAAAAAAGTAAGATAGACGAGGTGGAAAGTAGTCTAAATCAAAACTTCACCCAACCGATTTTTTTTTCCATACGAAAAAAATAACCCGACAAACTAGATTGTTTACCAGTGTGTATCCTGTTTTTAATGAATGTGAAGAAAATAAACAGTGGTATCGGATTATGATGATGTAAATGAGATGCGTCTATTCTTTAAGTGATGGATGAAATATGATGTTTAGGATGATGTACTGAACAGGCGAAATAACGATCAATTAGGTTATAAGCGAGACTATAAATTATAAGGTTAGATAATTAATCTTCTTTCTTATGCTAGAACACAATGCACGAAAATCAACGTCCCACGTTGATATCGATGTATACAGGAAATCCACAAAGAATCGCGACACTGACTATCTCCAACACACAATTAAATGCACAACCCCAAGACACAGGTTGTGTTTATGGCTAGATGATGGTGTAGAATACGGATGTCCACAAAGAGCTTTGCAACACGCTGCTGGCTGCTACTGATGATCCCATCGTTGAAAGCCCACAGCAGTCGTGAAGAACAGATGTCCACGGGAACGCTCTCTGCAACATGCTGCTGGCTGATACTGATGATTCAATCGTAGGTGGACGGACAAATCCCCCCCCCCCCCAACCCACCCCCCCCACCCCATGTAGTGCAGTACACACAATAGACTGTAGGTGCATTGCGTTTTTCCGTCTTGCCTTTATCTTCTACTATTTCTGAATGCATGTGTTTAATTATGTAAAATGGGAGGAAAATTAGTGTTAAATATAGCAAACGATAGAGGATGAAGTACTCAATCTGCAGTAAGAAAGGCAAGACTGAAAAAGTGGAAACAACCATTACTTCTTTTTTTTTTTTATACTTGAAAAGAACGAAGATACAAGTTTTTGTCCTTAACTAGATCTGAATTTGGGACTTACGAGTTTTTCATCTATTTACACAACCTCATTTACCCCAGATAGAAAGTCGTTAGAGATACGAGCTTTTGGTGGAAGGTGGCGGGAAAAATGAGAGCTAACTATGTATCTAACTAAAAAAGTTTTTTAAACAATCGGGATACAAGATTTTTGAATTTCACCGAGGATTTGTTTCTGTCATTTCTCTTCCCTGTCCCTATGGGCCAAAAGACCTGAGACGAATGGAATAAATGATTGTTATTGATATTGTTACACACACACACACACACACACACACACACACACACTATATATGCCCAACGTTATTTTCGATTAAAAGATTAATGCTATGTGTGCGTGTGTGCGAAATGATCAAAATAGATTCTGTCATATCCAGCTCTGGAATTGCAAGGATTACTATAATTAATACGTTAGTTAATATTAATTTTCTTTTCTTTGCCCCAAATCCATTTTTTGTTTTCCTTCTACCCATCACGGTCATGCTCTCTCTCTCTCTCTCTTACACTCACACACACACACACTCACGCACGCACGCACGCACGCACGCACGCACGCACACACACACACACACTCACACACACACACACACACACACACACACACTCACACACTCTTTTCCTCCTCCTCATTTTAATTCAATATTTGTTTATGTCTGTTTTGTTTTTTGTTTAATTAATGTAATTATTTAAGTCTAATATCACCATTGTTGTGAACAGACTTTAAATTAAATCAATCAAATCAAAACACACACACACACACACCACAAACACAAACACACACACAACACAAACACACACAACACACACACACACACACACACCACACACGCAGGCACGCACACACAGCATTAATCTTTTAATCGAAAATAACGTTGGGCATATTAGATGGATTAAACACTTCTTTACTAGATAAGTACTGTTTTGGAACATCATGTAAATCGATACAGGCTTCACTGTACCACAGACAAATATATTTTTGATAAGTGAGTTGAAAGGGGGCTAACTCCTTGCCAATGAATGTACTGATGAAGAAAACAGTTATTCTTCTTGGAACACATACTCATTTTTACTGTTTCCCCCTCCCCCCCCCCCCCCACCCCCCCCGAGAGGGCTGGATGTAAAAAGGCATATTACTGCGTATTCCTATTACCCTCTATAAAATAAAATTAATTAATGCTCTCTGTCTCTCTCTCTCTCTCTCTCTTCTCGCGCGCACGCGTGCACGCGTTTGACAGAACATGGCCCTAAACTCCACAACAATGTTCAGAAACTCTGCTCAGAACGCACTGTCTTGGTTTTACAGAACATGGCCATAACCTCCACAACAATGTTCAGAAACTCTGCTCAGAACTCGCTCTCTTGGTTTTACAGATAACGGCCCTAAACTCCACAACAATCTTCATGAACTCTACTCATAGCTCACTGTCTTGGTTTTACAGAATATGGCCCTAACCTCCACAACAATGTTCAGAAACTCTGCTCAGAACTCACTGTCTTGGTTTTACAGAAAATGGCCTTAAACTCCACAACAATGTTCAGAAACTCTGCTCAGAACTCGCTCTCTTTTGTTTTACAGATAACGGCCCTAAACTCCACAACAATCTTCATGAACTCTACTCATAGCTCACTGTCTTGGTTTTATAGAATATGGCCCTAAACTCCACAACAATGTTTAGAAACTGCTCAGAACTCACTGTCTTGGTTTTACAGATAACGGCCCTAAACTCCACAACAATCTTCATGAACTCTACTCATAGCTCACTGTCTTGGTTTTACAGAATATGGCCTTAAACTCCACAACAATCTTCATGAACTCTGCTCTGAACTTGGTGCCAGTCAAACAGTACAGGTAGAAGTTGATGGCACTGTTAGTGGACCACAGGACGTCGCTGACTGCACCGAATACTGTGTACTGTCCATTTTCTATAGGGTCACCCCAGTTGACATTACCATCTAATACATTGTAAATGCCATCTGGTATTGTTAGAAGGAAGAAAGCAACGCTGGCAGCAACCAAGGTGACAGTCAGTGAAGACACTTTCTGTTGTCTGGAATCCTGGCTGGCTTGTTGTACAGAAAGACGTTGGTTTGTTGTAAGAGAGCTGACCAGTGTCCTCAACAGAGCAGTGTTGCTGACCACCAGCAGTAGGAAAGGTAATACATAGGATTGAAGAAGGCGTATCCATTGAAACACACTGTCAACAAACCACCGGTACATTCCTGATTGATGTACACCACAAATTCCCCCACGAAGATCATACCCATACAGATAATGACAATTAATCATAATGAAAATGATAATCACAATTCCTGCAGTAGTTCGTGACTTTCTCTTGGTCCACACAGCACTGACACGAAGAGGCCACAGCACAGAAGCAGCTCTGAGCATGGTGAGTGACACCAGCATCCATGATGAAACAGGGGATGCGCTGTCTAGTGATGAATTGTAAACTTTGCACTGCCAGGATCCCTGATCCTTGAAATACTTTACATTAAACATGTATGAAATGGAAGACTCCAATGGGTATATCAGAACAATCTGGTCCGACACGGCCAGAACTATGAAGAAAACACTGGACGTGGACGAAGGAAGACGAAGCATGATCAGAATTACCATTACATTGCCGAAAACACCCAAGGCACACACCACTGCATAGCCAACATCTTCAATAAGATTTGCTGCGTCTAAATATGGTCGGTTTAGATCGTGCCACATGTCTCTTTCCAGACGGCGCGAATTCTGCATTCTAGCGGTCACATGAAACTATGTAGCATGATGGTGGATAGACTGCTATCATCTACCAGTTTGTGTGGAATTTCATTGAAACAAAAGGTCACATGAAACCATGTAGCATGATGGTGGATAGACTGCTATCATCTACCAGTTTGTGTGAACTTTGAATGAAAAAGAAAAGACTATAGCACATCATTAGCCATACAAAGCACTGTCAGTTTTTGATTACCAAATATCAAAAACACTGGTCAGCAGAGTAAGACTTGCACTCATTATAACCTATATGTCTCATATGAGGATATTATATCTTCCAAACTAAAATGAAAGGGTTATATTAAATTATGTTATCCATATGTATGAAAAGGAATAAAAGTGGGAGAATGGAGAGAGAGAGAGACAGAGAGACAGAGAGACAGAGAGAGAGAGAGAGAGAGAGTATTTTAATTAAAAGGCCAAGCCACATGATGGGTTTGCAGTTAAGGTCTCTGTACACTTTAACAATATTCACAAAATATCACTATTTCCCCGTGACAACACAGTGAGTTGTAAGTCATATCATGAGTGGCCTATCACTGTGTTGCCATGGGAAAATAGAGATATTTTGTGAATTATATTTGTTTAACAAACACATTGCAGGAAATAACAAATATAAACATTCCGAGAATCGCATATCAAACAAGTAAGCAATCTATCAATTAGAGAGAGAGGCTCAATGGCTCAATGACTCAATGAGGTTTTATTGCTATAAAGCGTGAGCTCCATTAGCAAATCGGCATGATAAATGATAAATAGATAAACAATGAAAACAATATCGACAGCGCGTAAGAGTCCGAAATGGAAAACCATGGCAAACAGTTCTCTCTTTCTTTTTTCTTTTCTTTTCACGACAGTCATTTCCACAAGACAGCTACACGAATGTCAACAGGAGTAGCGGTGGAGCAGCACCCGTCAACCCAGTGAGTGTTGCACACAGCAGCCGTCATCCCAAGTAGAAAACGATGAGCCCTCGAAGAGTCTCCAACTTCTCCTTCGCACGTGCTGATTTGCGGTTACTCTTTCCCCCCTGTGGAGTGTGTCAAGTTTCTCTCACTCTTCTGTCAGCATTTTTCGTTCGTTCTGTTTGACGTACCAGTAACAGCCTGAATCAGCTGAGGGGGTGCATGGGAACTCCATCACGATGTCGTCCGACTCGAGTATGATCACTCCAGACGTATCAGACGAACGATGCACTACCACCTTTCTGAAATGTTTGTTTCTGTCCTTGTCCCTAAGGCTCTTCTGCACAGCCCTGTCAGTGTAAGTAGAGACATAGTGTGTTTCTGTCCTTGTCTCTAAGTCTCTTCTGCACAGCCCTGTCAGTGTGAGTAGAGACATAGTTTGTTTCTATCCTTGTCTCTAAGGCTCTTCTGCACAGCCCTGTCAGTGTGAGTAGAGACATAGTTTGTTTCTGTCCTTGTCTCTAAGGCTCTTCTGCACAGCCCTGTCAGTGTGAGTAGAGACATAGTTTGTTTCTGTCCTTGTCCCTAAGGCTCTTCTGCACAGCCCTGTCAGTGAGAGTAGAGACATAGTTTGTTTCTGTCCTTGTCAAGGCTCTTCTGCACAGCCCTGTCAGTGTGAGTAGAGACATAGTTTGTTTCTGTCCTTGTCCCTAAGGCTCTTCTGCACAGCCCTGTCAGTGAGAGTAGAGACATAGTTTTTTCTGTCCTTGTCCCTAAGGCTGTTCTGCACAGCCCTGTTGTGAGTAGAGACATTCTTTGCTGTCCTTGTCCTGAAGGCTCACTGACAGAATCAGTGAGAGTAGAGACATAGGTGTTTTGCCTTGTCTCTAGGCTCTTTGAAGCCGGTCGCGTGTTGTTTCGAGTGATCAGACGAGAGTAGAAGAGAAAAGTTTGGGGCACGCCATACTTGAGTAGAGACTGATTTGTCTCAGAGAGATTCACTTTCAGTGATGGCTTGAGGCGCAGAACAACAACTGTGTTGAGGCTGCTTTCACCAACCACCTTCCAGCTCGTCACGGTGCTGTCGGATAACAGAGCGTTGAGAGTTATACCGATACTTTCTGGGAAGCCAGAAACAGTCAAAATCCGTAAATTTGTCACAGGCACAGCCCTGTCTTGAGAAGGTGTTTCTTGTCCTTGTCCCTAAGGCGCACAAGCCCTGTCAGTGTCGAGAGAGAGTCTTTGTCGAGACCTGTTTGCTTTGATGAGAGAGAGAGTTTTGAGTGGGGGGTTGTTTCGAGGGCAGGATACTTGAGGGAGGGAGCAGAGAGAGAGGAGAGAGAATGCTGTCGGAAACAGAGCGACGAGACCGAAGAGAAACAGACAGTGACACAGATATACAGAAATAGACAGAGTGAAAAATACAGAGATATGGGCTGAATGAAACTACCTGATATTATGTATTGGGAAGACGGGGTAAAAAGCGCATGGGCGGGTAAGAAGCCCACCCCAATTATCTCATGAAATAAAGAAAATTTCAGTCAAATTTGCCCATGAGACGAATGCTAGACATTAACGCTCGTCTCATGGGCAAAATGAGACTGAAATTTGCTTAATTTCATGAGATAATTGGGGTGGGCTTCTTACCCGCCCATGCGCTTTTTACCCCGTCTTCCCCTAAGTACTTTATAATCGCAGGGGCGTCTCTGTGAAATAGGGGTTGCTCCCACCTCGAGAACGCGTCGCAGGCAGGGGCGCGCCACCCAATTATTTATTTTTTTTGCATGCAATATTTAAGTGATTGATGAGGAAGGAAATACGGGGGGTGGGGTGGGGGGGGTGGGGGTGTTACATTTTGTCGAAATGACAACTTTTTCGTTTGCCACTGGGTTTAACGTGTGCTAAGTGCATGGGCACACAGGACTCGATTTATCGTCTCATCCGAAAGACTCCACGTTCAGACCGTAAGGCCTAAGTGCAAACTGAGAAAAAAAAATCCCCTGTAGGCCTACACAGGTTCAAACTCGGGCTTTACTTGACACAAGGCGAACACATTACATCTGTGCCACTCTACACCACTATCGCTTTTCCTTACAAAGAAATCTCTATAAAAAATATACAGAGGTCCTCGCCCCTTCTCTATCCTTTTCCCTGCCATTGGCCATGCTCCTTTAGGGTTGTTGCCTTATTTATATTTACAGATTTACATTTTTAAATGCATCACCTATGTGGCACGAATTACTAAAAATTATAAAATATAAGAAATGGCTAGCAATACAATCGGGAAATGTTCTATTATTAAGCTCACGTGTAGCCATCACAAACAACCAGAATGAGCACGCACACGCACGCACGCACACACACACACACACACAACAGTCAACGATTCAAAGATTCAAAGATTGTTTAACCTTTGACCCCTTTTGGGTCATGGATGACTTGAAACAAATCAAGCAAATACAAATGTAACAATTGAAAACGGTTATAAAAGACAACTCTGATATAAATATCACACTGAAGACAATGTTACACAACTTTACTAAAGGTCTGGTACATGTTAACATTATTCACGGGATATCTCTATTTCCCCATGGCAACACAGTGTTAAGACACTCATGACATAGACTTACACTCACTGTGTTTGCCATGGTGGAAACATATAAAATCAGTTTTGTGACTTTGCTAACGTGTTACACAGACCTTGCGAATGTCGCTAAATGTATGACACTGTTGAATTCCGCCACTAGAGCAAACGACACTAGTTAAATACGGACTTTACCACATGTAAATATTCTGGAAATAAACTGACATCTGATAAATATTGTAATAGTGGACATTTCCCCTTATAAAATAAAACTCGTCACCATGGTCCGTTCTGATCGCAGTCGGTCTACACTCATCGTTCTCCACGGGGTATTCCCAATCTTACTGCTCGGTTTCTATGTATGAGTTTTATGATAGCCCGTCCCGGGCCGAAACGCGTATAAGAGAGATTATATATCCACATCATGCAACATTTCAATATATCTCCACACTGACAGAAATACGGTTTTATAATTTCTATGACATAACACTTTTATTACTTAGACTCTAAGGCGTCAGTTCAAGTAAGCTTGTAATTATCCTCTAAAATGAAATACGAACATTTCTACAAAGACTGTTAATTCTACGAAAACGTTTTGGCGTATCCAAAACGGTACAAATCCAGTTTCTATTAGATTGTGCTCGTATACCGGTACATATCGACCACACAGATGTAAAAAACCTTATTTGTATATAAACCTAATAACACTTCTTTTACACCACACACACCCACACCCAGCACACATCACACACAAATCCACACTCAAATCGCACCACACACAGCGTTTCTACCTTGGACTTTGGAACGACGATAAGGCGAAATCCACTTGGTAACAAGTGTAAACAAAATCAGGTGGACAAATCGCCGCAAGGTGTCCGTCTCAGGTGAGGAACAGAAATGATGAAGATTGTAAGTCGGACTGGCAGAGATGGCCATGTGGACGGGTCTTGTGAACATTCAGCGGCGTTCTTCTCCAGTACACACCAGCTTTAACGTAGGCGTTGTTCTAACATTTGTCCACTGGACTATTTGCCCGGATCCTGGCTATGACGTTCTAATTCCTACAAAATATTTTTTCAATGAATTCCAGACGCTTCTGTTTTCACGAACATAAGCCAGTAAACTCCCAAAACTATCTTTCTGAACTCTGCGCTGAACTGTACTGTCAGTTACACATAACAGGTAGCAATTGACAGCACAGTTAGAGTACGCAACAAGATGAGAGGCTGGATTCACGAAACACCCCGGTACTGTCCGTTCTGTATTGGATCGTTCAAATCAGCATACACTCTCATTATTAAATATATCGCCCAGGGTGGAGCAAGGAGGAAAAACCGAGCACTTGCAGTCATCAAGGTGATGGTCATTGACGACACTCTCTGTTGTCTGGAATCATGGGTGGAGTGTTTTACAGAAACACCTTGGTTTGTTCTCACAACAGATCTGACCAGCGTCCATAACAGAGCATTGTTGAAAAGCAGCAGTAACACAAACGGTATGAACCGTGTGATAAATTGGCGTATCCAGTCCAAGTACCGCGCTGGTCCAAAGTTATGACACCATTCTTCCCAGACATAATAGTATCGAGACAGGTTACTATTAACTGCAATGATAGTAACGATTACTATACTAGCCGTAACTCGTGACTTTCCCTTCGTCCACACAGCACTGACACGAAGTGGCCACAGCACAGAAGCAGCTCTGAGCATACGTAAGGGCCACAAGCGTCCATGATGAAAGAGGTTCTGCTGTGTGAAGTATGATTCTATTCAGCTTACACTGCAAATCGCTACGAGAACTGAAATATATTACTTTAAATGTCCTGTTCAGCCAGCGCTCTATGGGACTTATTATCAGCACCAACTGGTCAAACACAGCCAGAACTTTGAAGGAGGGGTGGGGGTGTTTTTTTTTTTTTTTTTTTGAAAACGCTGTATTGTTCTTGTAGGTGGTTTAGGAAGACGATGCACGATCAGAATCATCAGACAATTTCCGAACAATCCGAAAACAGCCACAACAGGATCCCCAATGTCCCTGATGAGATTGCGAGCCGTTATGTAAGGTCGGTTCAGATCATTCCAGATTGGCATTGTTCTGTGTGGAACGATGTGAGATATCCCCTGTACTGGTCAGCTCATAGAGTGGGCAAGTTGAAGATGGTGGGGTCAGTTTTGACGGGTTTGAATCAGCTGTACGAAAGACGAACGAAGCAACATGCCAGGAAGATTGTGAATGACACGTCCCGTTTTATGAACAAACATTATGAACTGTTACCTTCTGGACGATGCTACAAGACTTTTAAAGTTAACTGCAGGGCATAGAGATCTTTCATCCCCAGATCCATCCACCTCCTAAACTCATGATCCTTTTAACTGTGTGTTCATCGTGTTGAAAGTAACTACCTCATGCACGTGCTTTTCCTCAGACGTGTATGTACCCACATGTAATGTGTATGATGTATTACGTGTAATCTTAAAATGTGTACTTTATACTCATGCATGCTAAATGCGTATGTCCGTATGTTTTTTTTTGTCCCTATGTCTTCGATGTGAACATTTAAAATCAAAACCAATTAAAATAACTTGGTGTTTGATTGTGTTCTTCAAAAATATGGGAAAAACAAGAAGGATGAAATATATAGCAGTGTCTAGCCTTAGTTTTTCTCCTTTATTATGGAGGGGCATGCAGAACGTCCGTAAGCCGAGGACAGGCTGTTTCATTCGACTCTAAGGGATCTCTGCATCAGCTTCGGCAGCTGCGATGGGGTCTTTTAACTACAGGTGGTATAGCTAACTGCTCCACCCCTTCAACTAAGAAGATTGTTGCATCTAATGGTATTTTCATCCATCTTTTTTTCTAAATGTTCTACTATTAAAGACATAGGGACACAATAATAAAAGAAAAGATTTATGAATTTGCTAGTTATCGCATTTTAGGCTTTCAAAATGCTTCTAATCTTCTGAGTCCCGTGTTAGGCTGGGGGTAACAGTGCGCATAGGGCAGTATTACTGAATTTTCTCAAATATACCTATATTATTTCCTTATGATACTTATGTGTTCTATCAATTGGTATACCATTTGAGTTGCCGGTCCTCTCTTGTCGTGTCGCTTATTTTATCATATTTAAAAAAATTGAACTTTCATATGTTCACACTTTTACTTAAGAATGTTATCATTTCTAATTTACTTGAGTGCTGGTTTGGTTTTTTGGAGCCTTTTACCAATATACAGGAAGAGACATTCCATTTGTGGAACAATCTTACCTTTCTTTTTTCTTTTCAACAGAAAAAATACTCTCACACACGAACTCACACTTTCATACACATTACATGGAGAATGATCATAGCAAACTAATCACACCAAAAATACCCAATATTTCAGTGTCGGATAAGCATTTGTCATCTAAACAAAATCTAACAATCAAAAATACCTTATGACTTGAGTTATATATTGCTTACATCCAATATTATTTTATGTCAATAGTTCACAAAACCATACCATTCAATAACTCACCAATACCAATGGCTCTTTAATGTGTCCATAGCCACTATCCAACAAAAATAACAGATGGCTCACAAATTACAACTTTTGACCTTGACCTTGAGAACCGAATGTTCTTCTTATGACCATCTTTTTTTTTTTACATAATTGAACTTACAAAGTTCAAACTTCATTTGCAGGTGCGTTAGTTTATGGTAAGTCTCATTTTTGAGTACTGATCAAAGTCAAGGTCAATGTCAAGGCCATAGGCTTGGATGTGTGAAATCGGTGTTTTAGCTATATCTTTCGCATTTATGCAATTACAGACTTCAAATTTAGCAGCCTGGTCGACAGGGTCCATGTCATGTGTGGTACGGAGTATTGTTCAGATTCATGACCTTGACCTTGACTTTTGAACTAATCTCTTATACTTGCAGCAGTGGTTATAGTTCAAACACCATGCACCCACATAACCCGCTTCAAAGTGTGTGTGAAAGTGTATCACCTAAATAACGCAAACAGGATGGGGGACAAGATGTGATGGGGAAGGGAGGGGGCGTAAAGAGCTCTGGAACTTGTCCCCGCTCAGCTACTCACTTGTTTTGTCTGCTTTTCTTCTGCTGATGACGTTCGCTGCTGCCAAGGACGTTTTGTGCACAGACAGGGGCGACATTTCATGCTGTTTGTCTGGTAGTCTGAAGGGTGTGCACGCCTCCCCTCCCCTGGCACACACCCAGCGGTACCCAGCGGTTCACGTCTTCTGGCTGGTGGTCTAGTTTCCATGCTTTCTGATGCTGGCAAGGGCGTCTGCTACCAATGTAGACAAAAGTTGACGCTGTTTTAGCCCCATGTACGGTTTGGTAAAGGGTGTGTACCCAGGTAAAGGGTGTGTACCCTGTTCAACGGTGTGCATCCTGGTCAAGAGAGTGTACCCAGGTAAAGGGTGTGCACCCCGTTCAACGGTGTGCATCCTGGTAAAGGGTGTGTACCCAGGTAAAGGGTGTGTACCCTATTCAACGGTGTGCATCCTGGTCAAGGGTGTGTACCCAGGTAAAGGGTGTGCACCCCGTTCAACGGTGTGCGTCCTGGTCAAGGGTGTGTACCCAGGTAAAGGGTGTGCACCCCGTTCAACGATGTGCGTCCTGGTCACGGGTGTGTACCCTGGTAAAGGGTGTGTATCCAGGTAAAGGGTGTGTACCCCGTTCAACGGTGTGCATAATGGTCAAGGGTGTGTACCCAGGTAAAGGGTGTGTACCCCGTTCAACGGTGTGCACCCTGGTCAAGGGTATGTACCCAGGTAAAAGGTGTGTACCCCGTTCAACGGTGTGCACCCTGGTCAAGGGTATGTACCCAGGTAAAAGGTGTGTACCCCGTTCAACGGTGTGCACCCTGGTGAAGGGTATGCACCCAGGTAAAGGGTGTGTACCCCGTTCAACGGTGTGCACCCTGGTGAAGGGTATGCACCCAGGTAAAGGGGGTGTACCCCGTTCAACGGTGTGCATCCTGGTCAAGGGTGTGTACCCAGGTAAAGGGTGTGCATCCTGGTAAAAGGTGTGTACTCAGGTAAAGGGGGTGTACCCCGTTCAACGGTGTGCATCCTGGTCAACGTTGTGTACCCTGGTAAAAGGTGTGTACTCAGGTAAATGGTGTGTACCCAGGTAAAGGGTGTGCATCCTGGTAAAAGGTGTGTACTCAGGTAAAGGGTTTGTACGCCTGCGGTAACGGTGTGGCGATTCTGGTAAAGGGTGTGTAACCGCAGGTAAAGGAGGTTTCTTGAGGTGTAGCGCCAGGTAATAGTGTGTGTACCCAGGTAAATGTTGTGTACCAGGTGGAACAGGGTGTGTCTATCTCGGTATAATATGTGTGTACTCAGGTATACATTGTGTGTACCTTCCAGTTCATCGTATTTGGCGTATCTGGTGAGTAAGTTGTGTATGTTCGCCAGGTGTAAAGGGTGGTGTAGCCCCGTTCAAGCGTGTGGTCAAATCCTGGTAATGATGGTGTGTACGGGCGCTTTAAGGTAAGGGTGTGGGCAATATATGGTAATAGGTGTGTGACCTCAGGTATTAGGTCTCTGTGATACCCAGGTATTCAGGGGCTGTGTAACTCAGGTAAAGGCTGTGGATTCCGAGGGTACAAGGCTGTGTATCCCGTTGGCAGGTCGGTGTGCTGATCGCTAGGTCTCGCTTCCCAGGCACATTAAACGATACGAACTGAGGGTGTAGGGAGATGGGGGAGGGTAGACTGGGAGGCAGGGTATGGCATGCAGTAGAACTTAAAGAATGCGTGGATGACGAGATCAAGGTTTTTGTGCCTGTGTTAGCTCACAAGCACGAGTAGAAGACTTTCCTTGGCTGAAATCATGGCATAATTTCAGATCTCAACATTAAAGTCAAGGACTATTAACATATTTCTTGACGTTGCATTCATTGTTAGTGACCGGTGCATCGATTCTTGTGTGTATTAATTAGTAATTGTGTTGGCAGTGTGTGTGTGTGTGTGTGTGGTGTGTGTGTGTGTGTGTTGTGTGTGTGTGGTGTGTGGGTGTGTGTTGTGTGGTTAGTGTGTGTTTGATGATTCATTTGTTAGTAACTCTCTCTCGTGTGCTCTCTTCTCTCCCTCACTGCTCTCTCTTTCTCTCTGGCCCTGCTTTCTATCCTCTCTCTCCCTCTCCACTCTCTCTCTCTCATATCCATGTCCGCTCAGTCCATCTTTGTAGTTATCACTTCCAAACTCTGTAGAACTAACGCCAGATGTCTTAAGACCCTTTAGTTAAGAGAGTGGGCATGTATTATGGGTAAAGCATCTTCATTATAAACAAATTCAGCATCTCCACTATGATAATGCCAAGAGAGTGGGTGTGTAACCTGGGCCAAGCATCTCCACTATAAACAAATAAAGCATCTCCCCTAGGAACAGGTCAAGAGAGTGGATCCTGGGTAAAGCATCTCCACTATAAACAAATAACACAGCTCAATGGAGATGATGTGTGTGTATGTGTGGGTGTGGGTTGGTGCGCAGGTTTGCTAGTTCTTTATAATCGTAGATGAAAGTGGCGGTGCGAAGCGTAGTGAGCAGGTTTGCCTAGTTGTTTATAATCGTAGATGAAGGTGGCGGTGCGAAGCGTAGTGAGCAGGTTTGCTAGTTGTTTATAATCGTAGATGAAGGTGGTGGTTCGAAGCGTAGTGAGCAGGTTTGCTAGTTGTCCATAATCGTAGATGATGAAGGTGGTGGTGTGAAGCGTAGTGAGCAGTGAGCAGGTGAGCGCAGTGAGGAGGCGTAGTGAGCAGGTTTGCTAGTTGTTCATTCAATTCAATACAACTTTATTCATCCTTGTGTGGAAATTAAATTGTGCGATCACAGGCTCGATAGACAATATTAAAAACATTCAGATTACATCTAATCGAAACACACACAGTTAAGACAATAAAATATGCATATAACATCATCAAGGAATTAAATAAAAGAGGGGAGAGAATTTGATTTGAGAATTATGTGAATAAACATGAAGAACGTACACTCATAAAAACGCGATCTAATTATTTACCGTAAAATAGATGGAACCAATTAAGATTAATATTTTAGATTACAAAGGCCATGCCAGGGCTGTCGCTACGTTAAACTTCACCACAAATTAAAAAACAATATAAATCAATTAATATAATATATTACATAAGTATCACAAATTAAAAACAAATTAAAACAACAGTCAGCAACAAAGCATAGCACCGAAGTCGGTTTATACCCCGCCCCCCCAATGAAACGTTAAGGACAGCTGGCCTACATGCGAATAATACAGACGGATGCGGCAGAGGGAATGAAAGAGTTTAAGTGCCTTGATGTTCTTGCACGTGTCCGAGGGAATGATCGTCAAGAGTGTCAAGGTCGCCATGATGTTCTGCACGTCTGTCGCTTCTGTCCGATCGTCTGCATGCTCGTCATGTAAGGGAGGTGTGTCGTCCATGATAGTTTGTACAGGGTTCTGTTGTAGCATGTCGTCATGTATAGGGGCGTGTTTTCGTGCAGTCATGATCGTCCTCAGTTTGTCAGTCAGTGTTCTGTTGTAGGCTACATGTCGTCATGTAAGGGGTGTGTCTCGTCAGTCATGATCGTCCTCAGTTTGTCAGTCAGTGTTCTGTTGTACAGGTCGTCATGTAAGGGGTGTGTCTCGTCAGTCATGATCGTCCTCAGTTTGTCAGTCAGTGTTCTGTTGTACATGTCGTCATGTAAGGGGTGTGTCTCGTCAGTCATGATCGTCCTCAGTTTGTCAGTCAGTGTTCTGTTCTTACATGTCGTCATGTAAGGGGTGTGTCTCGTCAGTCATGATCGTCTCAGTTTGTCAGTCAGTGTTCTGTTGTACAATGTCGTCATGTTGAGGGGTGTGTCTCGTCAAGTCATGATCGTCCTCAGTTTGTCAGTCAGTGTTCTGTTGTACATGTCGTCATGTAAGGGGTGTGTCTCGTCAGTCATGATCGTCCTCAGTTTGTCAGTCAGTGTTCTGTTGTACATGTCGTCATGTAAGGGGTGTGTCTCGTCAGTCATGATCGTCCTCAGTTTGTCAGTCAGTGTTCTGTTGTACATGTCGTCATGTAAGGGGTGTGTCACGTCAGTCATGATCGTCCTCAGTTTGTCAGTCAGTGTTCTGTTGTACATGTCGTCAAAGGGTTTTTGTTTTTTGCCACCACGCCACCCGCTTTCTTTATAACTTTATCTAGTCGACCTTTGTCTTGTTTTGATGATGAAGGTGGTGATGTGAATGTCACAAAAGTGACTTTTTAATTTTTTTCATAGAATAAGCGTGCGCTTGTGGTTTGGTAGATATATTTTGGTGCTGTTTGATTGGATGACAGATTTTGGCTAATAAGTTGGTAGAAACTGAAGTGAGTGTGTGTGGGGACCGGCAGGCAGGCTGGGTGTGTTTGTGAATGTGAGTTCCTTTCTGGTAGGGTGATTATTATTTTAGTTTCATTATTCTTTTAGTTTGACTAATCATTTATTTTATTTTGATTTCATAATCATATTTATTTCTATGTGCACACTATTTGATTCTTTATTCAAAGATGATATCATCCTGTTTGTTAGTTCACGCCTCCGTTTTTATTTGGAAGACTGATTCCTTGGGTAAATGCCTCGACCACGCTCCTCACTTTCCTTGTCTGTCTTTTGGATTGTGACAGCGAAGCGTAATGAGCAGGTTTGCTAGTTGTTTATAATCGGAGAGAGAGAGAGAGAGAGAGAGAGAGAGAGAGCGAAGAGAGAGAGAGAGAGATAGTATGTGTGTGTGTGTGTGTGTGTGTGTGTGTGTGTGTGTGTGTGTGTGTACACGTGTGTGTGTGTGTGTGTGTGTGTGTGTGTGTGTTGTGTGTGTGTGTGTGTGTGTGTACGCGCGCGCGCGTGCGCACGCGTGCAAAGCGTAGTGAGCAGGTTTGCTAGTTGTTTATAATCGTAGATGAAGGTGGTGGTGCGAAGCGTAGCGGCGCAGGTTTGCTAGTTGTTTACAATCGTAGATGAAGGTGGTGGTGTGAAGCGTACAGATGTCATCGTAGGTGAATGGTTGTGTGTGTTTGTCCGTTATTGTGGCTTTTATCATCGTTGGTGTTACAACTGTTGTTGCTGCATCTGATTATGCTGCTGCTGCTAACGTTGCTGTTTTTATTATTCATTCGCGCGCGCGTGTGTGTGTTGTGTGTGTGTGTGTGTGTGTGTTTGTGTGTGTGTGCGTGCGTGCGTGCGTGCGTGTGCGTCACAGTGCGTGCGTGTGTGTGTGTGAATGTACATGCATGTTGGGAGATCTGTGAGCCAGTGGTTAGCTCATTGTTTTGATTGTACTGTAAATGACACGGAGTTGACATGGATCACACAGACAGAACCAGTCCACAATGAGCGGACATGGATCACACAGACATAATCAGTCCACACTGAGCCGATATGGATCCACACAGACAGAATCAGTCCACACTGAGCTGACATGGATCACAGAGTACAGAATCAGTCCACATCGAGCTGACATGGATCACGCAGACAGAATAGAATCCACACTGAGCTGACATGGATCACGGCAGACAGAATCAAACCACACTGAGCTGACATGGATCACGCAGACAGAATCAGACCACACTGAGCTGACATGGATCACACAGATAGAATCAGTCCACACTGAGCTGACATGGATCACACAGACAGAATCAAACCACACTGAGCTGACTGATGGATCACACAGACAGAATCATACCACAGGGGTCGAGAGCTGACATGGATCACGCAGACAGAATCAAACCACACTGAGTTGACATGGATCACACATACAGAATCAGTCCACATCGAGCTGATATGGATCACACAGACAGAATACCGAATCCACACTGAGCTGACATGGATCACACAGACAGAATCAGTCCACACTGAGCTGACATGGATCACGCAGACAGAATCAGACCACACTGAGCTGACATGGATGACACATACATAATCAGATCACACTGACCAGTACAGTAAATATGTGAAACCATTTATGTATTAATTGTTAGAAGCAATAATCCATTTGGGATAGAATTACAGAATTATAGTATTGTATTCCAAGTGGTTGACGCTTTTACCATTGCAGGATATGGCTACTATAACTTTGTGATCACCAAAGCTTAATAATTCTGTCAAGTTGTATTATTTGACAACTCAGTTGCCACTTGCACTTTCTCTTATCAGATATAATAAAGTTGTGTTTGAGCTTTTAGTTGTGTTTGAGTTATATTACCACATAAACCGAATATCCAGGTGATATACTTATTTAATTAATGATACAGATCACTTTCTCTTTCAACAGCCAGGTATGAGACTATTTTGTTCACAGCAATTTGGCAACAGAACATATTCACGTTTATGTTTGAATGACTGGAAAATATAATGCAGTGTCGTAAAATGCGGTTTGAAAGCAGGAGTATCTAAGGGAAAAGGAGAGACTGCAACAACGGAGTGACACGTTGACGTCTAGATGACCTGCACACAAGTCTGGCGAAACTATTCTGGACCTTCTGTAGCTTGTCCAGTAGAAACTGTAGTGAGCCAGCCAAGAAACTGTTGCAGCAGTAGTCCAGTCTTGAGAGAACTAACGAACAGACCAATACATGTTTAGTTCCCGAGCAAAAATTTGATCATTGTGTTTTTGTTATGATTGGATCAGTAAAGTGTGTTAGTATTCCATGATCATTGTGTTTTTGTTATGATTGGATCAGTAACGTGTTTTAGTATTCCATGATCATTGTGTTTTTGTTATGATTGGATCAGTAAAGTGTGTTAGTATTCCGGCCATGAACAAAAAAATGAAAACAAAACCCCCAAAACACAGACCAGCGTTTTGTAGCCTTAGTTGAAAGGTAGTGTCTGATCGAACTGATTTTTCGAATTTCCAAAATAAACTGCCTTACACAGACATTTGCGACATGCTGCTTGAAAGAAAGGGTGGAATCAAACGTCACGTCAAATGTACAAGCCTGAGAGGACAATGAAACATCAGAAATCCTGATGATGATAGAAGAAGGAAGATATTGGGTGATTCTGTGGTCAAAACACACAAACTCGCTCTCTCCGTCTCTCTCTCTCTCTCTGTCTCTCTCTCCGGGCGCTCCATCTCTCTCTCTCTCTCTCTCGTCTCTCTCTCCTCTCTCTCTCTCTCTCGCGCTCCGAGAATCTTCTCTCTCTCTCGCTCTTCGATCCTGCTTCCTCTCTCTTCTCCTCTCTTCTCTCTCTCTCTCTCTCTCCTCTCTTCTCTTTCGCTCTCTCTCTCTCTCTGTGAGTGTTTGCGTGCTCACGGCGTGCAGCATGTGTGAGTGTGTGGTGTGATTTGAGTCTGTCGATAAATCAATCAATCAATCAATCAGTCATTAATAGAAGAACATCTTTGTCCGGCATGCACATACAACGTAAACATAACAATAATAAGACGCATATCAGTCATTAACAAACTTTCAAACCATAATCAAAGCTGTCCACACATTTTTGCTTTAATAAAAAATTAAAACAAATAGTTAAAAAAAATTACAATGCAAAACATTAACACCTCTTGAAAGCAACACACACACGCACACACACAACACCACACACACACACATTCAACCAAAGCACACCCAGCACAACAACACAACCCGCAACAACGCGACGGCAACACATACACATACACACGGACCCCCCACACGATACACGCACCCCCCACATACAGCCACCCACACCACCTACACACACAAACATAAACACACAAACGCACGCACACACACACACAGTCGCAAAAAAACACTTGTACGCACACCAACACACAACCACACACACACCACATAAACGCACGCACACGCAACACTCCCCACCAACTCACGACCGCAAACACGCACACCACAGGCCCACCCACCACACTTCCACACACAACACCAAATCAGAACGCGCGCACTTCACGCACGCCAAAACGCATTCCAAAAACGCCACAACGCACAAGCACACACCACACCCATCACGACAACACACACACCACACAGCACACCACAGGCAAAAACCCACCCACAATCACAACACATTTACTGCACCTGCCCAATAGTTGCCTGTTGCGGAAGTGAGGAAAAATGCCTGACTGAAAGGGGTACTGGGGGCCTGGCAAGGCCCCGAATCCAAGTTTCCAAATAACCTGTTTGAGAAAAGCGTACTACAGTAAAAAATTTGAATCCCCCCCTCAGTCCCCCCCCCCCCCCACCCTGGTCCCAGGTAATTTACGCCGGAAAAAAATGATAGGCCTAAGCCTGTGCCTGACCTGCCCCCAGAAGTCCCCCACCCCCCTACGAAACATGCAAACACGTTCCTTGGGCCTTTCAGGCTGGGCCTGGGGATCTTTTTCCAGGCTTTTTCAGGCCCCTCAAAGGCCTTTCAAGGAATTTTTTAAATGTTACTTTTGGCCCCCATTTGAAACCCATGTTCAACGAATAATTATAAAACGAACAACACACAAAACGAAAACTTTAACAGACCAATACCATGAACCGAACGGCCCCAATATACACACGGGACAATAGGTCAACCGCAAACAAAGGAACCCCAAAAATTATTAGACCAGAAAAAAAGAAAACAATTAAACCAATACCAGAAAAAAAACAACGAGCGGTAATACATCCACGTACTCATGGGAATGATTTTGATTTTTTGGCATCTCCCTTTAAATGGGATTTTCCACAATAAATTGGTTATAAATTAAACATATGTAGAAACCTATTTAGCGTCCTGCCGCCAACCGTCCTATTTCAGGAAACAAAAAGTATCTACTTTGTAAAAAAAGTTACTAGAAGCAAAAGTAATGAGTGCCCCATAACTCGTCACCTCTCACCCTCCTCACGAGAGGAGAAGGAGAGAGAGGAGGAGGAGAGCGAGGAGAGAGGAGAGAAGGGAGAAGAGAGGAGAGAGAGAGAGAAGCAGAGAGGATAGAGAGAGGAGAGGGGGAAGAGCGGAGAGGGAGAAGAGAAAGGGAGAAGAGAAGAGAGAGAGAAGAGAGAGGAGAGAGAGAGGATATATATATATTAGAGGAGAAGTGGAGAGAGAGTGGGGAGGAGAGAGAGAGAGAGGGAGAAGAGATAGAAAAAAAAGAAAACGAGGGAGGAAAGAGAGAAGGTGGGGGGGGAAGGTGGGGAGAAAGAGAGAGGAGAAAAAAAAGAAGAAGCAGAGAAGAGAGGAAGGGGAGGAGAGAGAGAGAGAGAGAAGGAGAGATGAGAGAGAGAGAGAGAGATGAGGAGGAGGACTGAGGAGGAGGAGGAATGAAAAGACCCACCTTTTTTTTGTTTCAGAATTTCATATTTAACAAGCGAAATATAAACCGTTTTTTGTATTTCCCCTCCCGGTTATATCATTTGTTAGAAAACAAAAACCTGTTGTTGGACAACCTGATTTTTCATTAAAACGTTTTCAAAAAGCGTTTCAGCTTTTGTCCAACTTCTCCCACCCTGCCCACGGCCCGGTGGGGGGAATACCAGGGTCCAACGCAGTTTGTCCAATTAATTCTAGCAGGGGGTGAACCTTTGCTCAAGAAGCGCAACTGGGTTCTTTTGGCTTTTTTACAGAATATGGCCCCCCCCCCTTAAACTCCACAAAACAATCTTCCAGAAACCTCTGCCTTGAAAACTCGCTGTTATTGGTTTCACAAGAACTTGGCCCCCTAAAAAAAACCCTCCCACAACAATTGGTTCCCCCCAGAAAGCGTTTTGTTCACAAACCTCAACTGTCCGTTGTTTTTAAAACAGAAAAACGGGCCCTAAGAAGCTCCAACAAACATGTTTCAAATGAACCCGTCTTCTCCCCCAATATCTCCACAGTCCTTGGTTTTTTTTTACAGAAACCGGCCCTTAAAACTCCACAACAATTCTCATGAAAGTCTTCTCAGAACTCCCTGTTCCCCTTGGATTTTTGCCAAGAACAAAAATGTGGCCCCTGAAAAACTCCCACAAACAATCCTCCATGAAAACTCTGGCTCTTTGAACTTGGTGGCCCCCCACTCCCAAACAAGTACAGATTAGAAGTGTTTTTGATTGGCACTTGTTGTAAGTGACCACACAAAGGACCATTGGGCTTGATTGCAAACCCCGAATACTTGAGTAACTGGGGTTCCCCCCATTTTTCATAGGGGTTCACCCCCCGTTGACATTGACCCATATATATATTGTAAATAGCCATTGGTGTTGTTAGAAGGAAGAAAGCAACACTGGCAGCAACCAATGTGACAGTCAGTGAAGACACCGTCTGTTGTCTGGAATCCTGGCTGGCTTGTGTGTTTTTTGTTCAGAAAGACGTTGGTTTGTTGTAAGAGAGCTGACCAGTGTCCTCAACAGAGCAGTGTTGCTGACCACCAGCAGTAGGAAAGGTAATAAATTGAATTGAAGAAGCTTTATCCATTGAAACACACTGTCAACAAACCACGCGTACGTTCCTGATGGAAGTACACCACACGTTCCCCCACGAAGATCATACCCATACAGATAATGACAATTAATCATAATTAAAATGATAGTCACAATTCCTGCAGCAGCTCGGGACTTTCTCTTGTTCCACACAGCACTGACACGAAGTGGCCACAACCCAGAGGCAGCTCTGAGCATGGTGAGTGACACCAGCATCCATGATGAAACAGGGGATGCTATATCTAGTGATGAATTGTAAACCTTGCACTGACAGGATCCCTGATCCTCGAAACGCTTTACATTAAATATAAATGCAATGGAATAGTTCAATGGGTGTGTCATAACAATCTGGTCCGACACGGCCAGAAATATGAAGAAAACACCTGGACGTGGACGAAGGAAGACGAAGCATGATCAGAATTACCATTACATTACTGAAAACACCCAAGGCACACACCACTGCATAGCCGAAATCTTTAATAAGATATGCTGCGTCTACATATGGTTGGTTTAGATCGTCCCACGTGTCTCTTTCCAGACGTTGCGAATTCTGCATTCTAGCAGTCGACATGAAACCATGTAGCATGATGGTGTATAGAACAGCTATCAATCTAGACCACGTGTGGAATCTCATTAATAACAAAAGGTCACATGAAACTATGTATCATGATGGTGAATAGACTGCTATCATCTACCAGTTTGTGTGGAATCTCATTAAAACAAAAGGTCACATGAAACCATGTATCATGATGGTGTATAGACTGCTATCATCTACCAGTTTGTGTGGAATCTCATTGAAACAAAAGGTCACATGAAACTATGTATCATGATGGTGTATAGACAGCTATCATCTACCAGTTTGTGTGGAACTCATTGAAAAAAAGGTCACATGGAACTATGTAGCATGATGGTGGATAGACTGCTATCATCTACCAGTTTGTGTGGAAATCTCATTGAAACAAAAAGGTCACATGAAACTATGTAGCATGATGGTGGATAGACTGCTATCATCTACCAGTTTGTGTGGAATCTCCATTAAAACAAAAGGTCACATGGGAACCATGTAGCATGATGGTGGATAGACTGCTATCATCTACCAGTTTTGTGGAATGTGGAATCTGGAACATTAGCATGATGGTGGAAACAAACCAGGTCACATGAAACTAATGTATTCATGATGGTGGATAGACTGCTATCATCTACCAGTTTGTGTGGAATCTCATTGAAACAAAAGGTCACATGAAACCATGTATCATGATGGTGGATAGACTGCTATCATCTACCAGTTTAGTGTGGAATGTCATTGAAACAAAGCTGTTACATGAATTCATGTAGCATGTTGGTGGATGGACTGGAATCATCTACCAGTTTGTGTGGAAAACAACAAAAGGTCACATGGAAAAACTATGTAGCATGATGGTGGATAGACTGCTATCATCTACCAGTTTGTTTTTTTGTTGGGTCACATGGAACTATGTAGCATTGGATTCTTTTTTTTTTTTAGAAACAAAAGGTCCATCTACCAGTGGAAAACTCATTGTAAAGCCCATGAAACCATGTAGCATGATGGTGGATAGACTGCTATCCATCTACCAGTTTGTGTGGAATTCCTCATTGAAACAAAAAAGGTCACATGAAACCATGTATCGCAATGATGGTTGGATAGACACTTGGGCACTATCAGTCCTACCAGTTTGTGTTGGAATTCTCAATTGAAACAAAAGGGTCACACGAAACCATGGCATCATGACTGCTATCATCTACCAGTTTGTGTGGAATGTCATTGAAACAAAAGGTCACATGAAACCATGTAGCATGATGGTGGATAAACTGCTATCATCTACCAGTTTGTGTGGAATGTCATTGAAACAAAATGTCACATGAAACTATGTAGCATGATGGTGGATAGACTGCTATCATCTACCAGTTTGTGTGGAATGTCATTGAAACAAAAGGTCACATGAAACCATGTATCATGATGGTGGATAGACTGCTATCATCTACCAGTTTGTGTGGAATGTCACTTGAAACAAAAGGTCACATGGAACCATGTAGCATGATGGTGGATAGACTGCTATCAGTCTACCAGTTTAGTGTGGAATGGTCCCCATTGAAACAAAAGGTCACATGAAACCATGTAGCATTATGGTGGATAGACTGCTATCATCTACCAGTTTGTGTGGAATGTCATTGAAACAAAAGGTCACATGAAACCCATGTATCATGATGGTGGTGTAGACTGATATCATCTACCAGTTTGTGTGGACTGTCATTGAAAACAAAAGGTCACATGGAAACCAGGTATCATGAATGGTTGGGAATAGAACCTGCCTATCCAATCTACCCAGTTTGTGTGGAATGTCATTGAAACAATGGTCACATGAAACCATGTAGCATGATGGTGGATAGATTGCTATCATCTACCAGTTTGTGTGGAATCCTCATTGAAGCAAAAGAAAACATGAAACCATGTAGCATTGATGGTGGACTAGGGCTGCTATTATCTACCATGTTTGTGTGGAATTCCCTCATTTGAAACAAAAAGGTTCCACAGTGAACCCATGTAGCATGATGGTGGATAGATTGCTATCATAGACCAGTTTGTGTGGAATGTTCTTGAAACAAAAGGTCACCATGGAACTATGTAGCATGATGGTGGATAGACTGCTATCATCACCCCCCCAATTGAACAAAACAAAGGGTCCCCAACACGGAACCCTGTATCATGAAATGGTGGATAGGACTGTTATCATTCTACCAGTTGTGTGGAATTCATTGAAACAAAAGGTACATGAAAACTATTTTCATGCTGGTGGATAGACTGCAACCCGACAACGAACAGCAAAGAAAAGGCAAAAAGGAGAGAAAAACAATTTATGAACACAAATGAAGGCGGAAGTGGTGGTGGGTTGCATGAAGTGAATGGTTGGATTGGGGGTTGAGGTAAAAATGACTTTTTTTCATTTCTTAAAATAGTATTAATTTAATTTTAATTAATTGTATCTTCATTTTACCGTGGGAGAGGACAATTTTCCATGTGCGGTCAATGCCAATGGACAAGAAAGAACTTATGACGCGACGACTTATGACTCATCACTACCGTTGTGTGGATTTCAATAGAAAAAAAAGCCTCTCCTACTTCATACCCAACAATTATAGATATTATTGTCCGTTGGTGAGACCAAAACATCAAACATTGGTCCGCCAGTAGTAAGGAACTTGTGCGTCATTCATTATAAAACTACTAGCAGCCTAAGCCTGCGCTTGCTTCACTTCGCGGCAGCTTTTCCCTGGAAATGTCTTAGAATAGCAGTTGCAAGGTAGCGCTTCGAAATTCTCCCGTCTGCTTAGGAGTCCAGGTCACATCACGGGTAACTCTCCTCTCACTGTGCTATTGTCCCTTTAACTGTTTCTATCGCATTTTCCCTGAATATATATGCTTATTGGTCTAACGCAACGGTTTTGACAGCGCATTTGTTTCAGAGCCCCTGAGTTTCACTCTCACGGTGTATTGGCCCTTCAAAAATTTTTCCCCCGCTTCCTCTGTTGATTGCTGATAAAATATGTTATGGTTGTGCTAAGAAGCCATTGACTGAGCGAGCCCTGTGAGACTGTGACGTCACTAGGCGTGCCGTGGCGCCCTCCTAGTGTCGCCAGCGACGCTGTGATTGTGTCACGGTGCTTGACTTCTTTACTCTGCTATTTACCTATCCACATCTGCATAAAACTCAGGATTGTGTGTAAACTCATGGTTACAACCC
>CM065710.1:31125221-31165221 GCA_017654935.2 Phymorhynchus buccinoides
GCATGTGTGCGCGCGCGTGTGTGAAGTCGAGTGCGCGTACTTCTGTGATCGCGTGAGTGTTTCTGTGTGTCTGTATGTGTGCGTGCATGCAAGTGTGTGCATTGTGTTTGTCTCTCTGTCTGTTTCTAAGGGATGAGGAAAACAGAGAGAGAGAGAGAGAGATAGAGAGGAGATGAGAGAGAGAGAGAGATGAGAGAGAGAGAGAGAGGAGAGAGAGAGAGAGAGAGAGAGAAGAGAGAGAGAGAGAGAGAGAGACAGAGAGAGAGAGAGAGAGAGAGAGAGAGAGAGTGACAGAGAGAGAGAGAGAGAGAGAGAGAGAGAGAGAGAGAGAGAGAGAGAGAGAGAGAGAGAGAGAGAGGCAGACAGACAGACAGATAAAACAGAATGAATGGGTGTTTCGTGTGTTCCAAGAAGAACAACTCTGCTTTCTTTATCAGTACATTCAGTGGCAGGAGTTAGCCCCCTTTTAACTCAAACAGCAAACGATGTGCAGCCAAGAATGTTTTATTTTCAGTCTGATGCACCGCCGAAAACAATATCTTGATTATTCAAAAACATCGGGACTTTCCTGGTATTGCAGTACCTCCAGGATCGTCCCACTATCTATATAGTTAAAATGTATAAATAATGTCCCACATGTACCTGTCCCATGTCGGAGGACGTTAAATGGACTTTCATTCATTCAGCGAAGCGTTTTGATTTACAGGACATTCTAAAACATCACGCATCATCCGCACATGTGGAATTTTAAGAAACTTCGGGACTTTCCTGGTACCTCAGTACCTCCAGGATCGTCCCACTATCTTTATGGGTTATTAATGTCCCAGATGTGCCTGTTCCAGGCCGGAGGACGTTAAATTAACTTTCATCATAAACGTCTCTACTTTAGTAGAAAAGATCAAATTCAATGGTTTCTTTTAACAAATATATTCTAAAAGGGTAAGATGGATTACTGAAGAGCTCGGCGAACCGGGATGACAGAGTTATCGTTATCGTTAGTGGGGACAGTACACTTTTCACAGTGGAGGCTATCCAAAAACTCAGACTGGAACTTGAACGGAGAATTCAACTGGCCTATCGACGTGTAAAATGTGTACTGTTTCAAAGGGACATAACCAGTGTTTCTATCCTCACTACTCATATAGGGAAAAGAGACCGGATGCTTATCTTCCCCTATGCAGTCTTTGCTTTTAATAATAAATGGTGTTTTTTTAAAAAACTTTTATTGTCCCAAAGTAAAGACTTGTGACACATTCCAAAGGACTTGGGGGGGGGGGGGGGACAAAGCGAAATGGGGCAGTGGGTGGATGCCTCGTGCCTCCATACGTACGGGGAGCTGGACGACCACGCCCCCTCCACGAGTAATCTCCCCGTGGGGATACCAGGGGGTCTTTCGTAAAAAATAATAGTTCCCCCACCCTCTATTCACTGGTACAAACCAGCCCTACACTGAAATGACTCCTTACTTATTATTGACGAGGAAAACGGAGTGGTGTTTGTATTCACTGGCACAAACCAGCCCTACACTGAAATGACTCCTTACTTATCATTGACTGACATTAGCATGAGGCTGGGGCCACTACCAATGTGACAACAAAACAGTAAGCCTTGGCAACGAGGTCATTATTATAGCAGGGGTGACCTCTGCCCAGAGCTCACTTTCTTGGTTTTACAGAAATGGCCTTAAACACCACAACAATGCTCAGAATCTCTGCCCAGAGCTCACTGGCTTGGTTTTACAGAAATTGCCTTAAACACCACAACAATGCTCAGAAAGTCTGCTCAGAACTCACTGTTTTGGTTTTACAGAAAATGGCCCTAAACTCTACAACAATCTTCATGAACTCTGCTTTGAACTTGGTGCCAGTGAAACAGTACAGGTAGAAGTTGATGGCACTGTTAGCGGACAACAGGACGTAGCTGACTGCACGGAATACTGAGTACTGTCCATGTTCTATAGGGTCAACCCAGTTAACAATTCCAAAACATACATTAAAAATGCCCGCTGGTATTGTTAGAAGGAAGAAAGCAACGCTGGCAGCAAGCAAGGTGACAGTCAGTGAAGACACTTTCTGTTGTCTGGAATCCTGGCTGGCCTGTTGTACAGAAATACGTTGGTTTGTTGTAAGAGAGCTGACCAGTGTCCTCAACAGAGCAGTGTTGCTGACCACCAGCAGTAGGAAGGGTAATACAAAGGATTGAAGAAGCCGTATCCATTGAAACACATTGAAAACAAACCATCGGTACATTCCTGATGGAGGTGCATGACAAGTTCTCCCACGAAGATAATACCCATATAAATAATGACAATTAATCATGATGAAAATGATAATCACAATTCCTGCAGCAGCTCGTGACTTTCTCTTGGTCCACACAACACTGACACGAAGTGGCCACAGCACAGAGGACGCTCTGAGCATGGTGAGTGACACCAGCATCCATGACGAAACAGGCGATGCTATCCCCAGTGATAAATAGTAAAACCTTGCACTGCCAGGATCCCTGATCATCGAAACGCTTTACATTAAACATTGATGCAATGGAATAGTTCAAGGGGGGTGTAACAGAACAATCTGGTCCGACACGGCCAGAACTATGAAGAAAACACTGGACGTGGACGAAGGAAGACGAAGCATGATCAGAATTACCATTACATTATTGAAAATGCCAAAGGCGCACACCACTGCATAGCCGATATCTTCAATAAGATACGATGCGTCTACATATGGTTGGTTTAGATCGTGCCACGTGTCTCTTTCCAGACGGCGCGAATTCTGCATTCTAGCGGTCACATGAAACCATGTAGCATGATGGTGGATAGACTGCTATCATCTACCAGTTTGTGTGAACTTTGAATGAAAAACTAAAGACTCTATGGCACTTCATTATATATCTCGTATACATATCGACCACTCAGATGTAAAATACTTATTTCTATATATAAAACATATAAAAACTTTATACACACACACACACACACACATACACACACACACACACACACACACACACACCACACACACACACCACACACACACACACACACACACACACACACACACATACACACACACACACACACACACGTTTCTCCCTTGGACTTTTGACCTACGATAATTATAAATCAAATGGGTAAAATATGTTGAATCAAAATCAGTGGGAAATCGCCACAAGTTGTCGTTCAGATGAGGAACAGAAATGATGAAGAGGTAAGTCGGACCTGCAGAGACAGCCATCTGGACGGATCTTGTGAACATCATCGAGTTATACACCAGCTTTAACGTAGGCTTGTTCGTTTGTCCCCTGCACCATTGCCCAGTCTGGCTTTACTGTTCTATTCCTACAAATTATTTTTTCAAAGAATTCGACGCTTTGTTTTCACGACATAATCCAATGAACTCCCAAACTACCTTTCTGACCTCTGCTCTGAACTGTCTGTGAGTTACACATAATAGGTAGAAGTTGACAGCACAGTTAGAGTACCACAGAAAAAGGCTGGCATCACGAAACACCCAGTACTGTCCGTTCTGTATTGGATCGTTCCAATCAACATACACTCTCACTATTAAATATATCGTCCAGGGTGGAGCCAACAGGAAAAACCGAGCACTTGCAGCCATCAATGTGATGGTCAGTGACGACACTCTCTGTTGTCTGGAATCATGGGTGGAGAGAACAAAAGAATGTTCCTTTTGGCTCAGTGCTGATTACCTTGCATATTTCAAACAAATATGAAATAAAATCACCCATTTTTCTGTGATTTCATCACAGAAAAAGTGTATGTTTTTATTCTATTTATTCGAATTAAGCAAGGTTATCAGCATGTGCCAAAAAAAACACATACTTTTGTTCTCTCTGCCTACTCAAAACGAGCAAAACGATCAGCATTGTCCCCAAAAAACGATCCCTTGTAAAATCACCCATTTTTTTTTATTGTACACACGAAACCAAAACGAATCAAAAAAAAAAACACCCAACTATTTTTAGAACCAAAAACATGTTGGGACACGCTCAATCCACCGATGACGTCATACCACAAAAAAACCCAAATTTATTTTTACAGTGGGGGAAACACCGTTTTGAGACATCTGTTTAAAAATAGGATGCGGGGGAATTTGCTACTAAAAATAGTTATAACGGTGTTTTTTTCATGTCGTTAACAGGAATTAATTTTTAAATTATAGAAAATAATTTGAGTTTAAAAAGTAACTCAACATGGCAATGACGTATGATGACGCTATTGGATACGCTTTGAAACAAGTTTTTAGAGAAACAGATTTAGAAGTTATTGATCCGTCGAATGTATTAAAAAGCGTAACACACGCTATTTCACAAATACCGGGGAAACTAGCTATAGAACCCCCCGTTAAAGTGCTGCTAGCGGTTTATGTAGAGTACACAACAATCCATGGTGAGCAGCTTCAAGTGTGGGTCTCTACTAAACAACTTGTTGTTCTTACTTATAATGATTTAACAGAAGATTGGGCAGACGAAATGATTACTCAGTTTGTTAAAGCATCTGAAGAAGCAAAGCTGAGAGGATCTGGCTGGTCAGAAGGCGGCGTTTTAGAAATCAAAATGAAGGAAAGTAAATATTCACCCATTCAAGGAAATTCATTTATTCCTTTACCTAAAGATTTAGTTTTAAAACGAGCAGTATTAAACATTAAGAATACGGACAACCAATGTTTTGGCTCATCAGTTTGGGGTTAATTCATTGTTTTCTGTCCATTTTGCTATGTATGGAAGGTTGTTACTTTTGCTTTCTTGTACCTGTGTAAAATAAAGCCATTTTTCGCAATGCTTACGTGTGTATAGTCAGAAAGAGAATGTTTTTTTAAAATCCTAACACTTTCCGGTTTACCAGAAGGAACGTGCGTGTGAGCGCAGATCTGTGTGCACGCGAATGGAGCGCCCGAATATCTCTAGGCGTGTGTGTGCGTCAGTGGTAGGATGTTTTTATTTTTATTGTTTCTTTGCTTGTCTCGTGCAAGTCGATTCAAAGTTGAGTGAGTTCAGGTCAACCGGTTGGTGTGTATTCTGTAGCAGGGCAGGGTTAGTCAGATTCATCACAGGTCTCCACAGCGCAACTTGTGGCTGTGTTCTGGTCGTCCCAGGGAGCAGTGCACCTACTGCTCAAATGTTTCTTCACGGCTGTTCGGTCAGCTACTGGTGTTTCGCCACAGGAATAGCTCTGTTCTTGTGGGAAGCCAGGGTCTAAGTTTGGCAAGGGGGTTTAGCTTCGTCAGCCTACCCGCCAACTTAGGGGTTTTCGGGTCTCTCTGGGACCCCATGTAAATATTGTATCAGTCACGGGTTTGATGGGTGAGTAATGTGTGTGGGAAGGTTTGTATTCATTTTCAGAAGTCTAAATTGAACGGGGGTGGTAGTTTTTGAAATGGTTTTAGTCCTGGGTTGGCATTTTCGAGAATTGTTGTCAGTCTCACTAGTCCGACAGTTAACTAGTCCGACAGTTTTCTAGTCCTACAGTTTCCTTCAAACAATCAATTTTCTTCGTTTTCTTCTTTATTGTTAGGATATTTTGTTACCTTATTATATCCCTTTTGTTCAAACAATCGGCAGTTGTGTTTTCAGGGTGAGCTGTCGGGCTGCAGACCGTGCAACTTGGTTGAGCTTGTTTTATTATTTTGGTTTAGTTTCGTCTTCATTTTTACACAGTAACTTTTTATGTTAACCCTCTTAGTTTTAATATATCTTTTAAAGTGATTGTTTCAGCTAGTGCCATTGTAAAGGAAGTTTTCTTTGGGAATTTAATTTGGCCATTTCAATTTCAATTCACAAATTCCAAAATTAAGAAGCTTTTGACTCAATCTCTCAATCCGCTTCTATGAAATCCAAACCTCGGTCACTATGACTCGGCTGAACTGAGAGTGATACTTACCCGGCCTGTTCGCAGGCCTACTTCTTTTTCTTGTTTTGCTGCGTCTAAATATGGTCGGATTAGATCGTCCCACGTGTCTCTTTCCAGACGTTGTGAATTCTGCATTCTAGCGGTCACATGAAACAATGTAGCATGATGGTGTATAGACAGCTATCATCTACTAGTTTGTGTGGAATTTATTTGAAACAAAAGGTCACATAAAACCATGTAGCATGATGGTGGATAGACTGCTATCATCTACCAGTTTGTGTGGAATTTATTTGAAACAAAAGGTCACATAAAACCATGTAGCATGATGGTGGATAGACTGCTATCATCTACCAGTTTGTGGGGTGGAATTTCATTGAAACAAAAGGTCACATAAAACCATGTAGCATTATGGTGCAAGACAGCTATCATCTACCAGTTTGTGTGGAATTTATTTGAAACAAAAGGTCACATAAAACCATGTAGCATGATGGTGGATAGACTGCTATCATCTACCAGTTTGTGTGGAATTTCATTGAAACAAAATGTCACATAAAACCATGTAGCATGATGGTGGATAGACTGCTATCATCTACCAGTTTGAGTGGAATTTATTTGAAACAAAAGGTCACATAAAACCATGTAGCATTATGGTGCAAGACTGCTATCATCTACCAGTTTGCACGAAATTTCAATAAAAACAAGCGGATCGCCGAGCGGCAGATACGTTCCCGAGCGGATGAACTAGGGCACATAATAGCAGCATAACGCATCTGCACTCCAGTGACAAGAAACTGAGCAATTGCCAAACAAACACATAATAACAAATGACAAAATTAATGTGTCAAAAATGTGTGGTTGTAAATGACCGGTTACAGATGGTCATATTCACAGACTCTATCCGTTGTGACCTGGACTTTGACCTTTCTTGTACTAGTCGAACGATGTGAAAGATATGGCCCGTAGAAGGAATGTACGTTTTCAAGGTCAAACGTCAAGGTCAAAATCAGCATGGGTACTATGATTGTATGGGACATTTTGCGTAACGTGATGCACCACCACAGTAAATTTGAAGCGATTCCATGCAACAGTTCTTGAGATACAGCTTGGGGGGTTCGAACCCCGTGATTCGCACGCACACGTTCACGCGCGCATGAGCACACAGACAAATGTATTATTATAATGTCATAGCCCTTTGATCAGAAACCGTTGTGAAAAAAACCCCGCATTGAAATCTGTGTAAAAGTCCGCGAGATATAAACGATTGAATGTTTGGGGGTTATTAGGGTTATCAACTCCCTTGACAGTGAGAGTGAATCCCTTGTTGGTCAGTGCTGAAAAGGGCACTAACTCTTGCGAAAGGCAGCCATTTAGTGACGTTAAAATATAAAATAACGCAATCAGTCGATAGCTGATATCCTCTATAATTTGTACACTAAAAGTGATTGAAATAGAGTGAACGGTTTTTAAGAAGAAAACGCGGACGCGGACGGACGGACGGACGGACGGACGGACGGACGGATTGAGGACGGACGGACGGGATGAATCGAAAAACAATACTTGCCGTAGCTTCGCTCGGGAACTAACCCGAAGCTTCGCTCAGGAACTAAAAATGTTCAGATAAACCGGTAAAGGTAAAGGTAAAGATCCCCCCTGTGCCACCCCCCCCCCCCCCCCCCCCCCCCTGTTAATTTCTCGGTTAATTCTATTTTTCCGTTTTTGCTTTTCTACTATGTACTGCAGTACACCGCGATTTGTCACAGTTGTGGTTCGTTGCGTTTTTCCGTCTTATAGGGTGGGTGGGGGGTAGGGTTAGGGTTAGGGCTAGGGTTAGGGTTAGGGTTAGTTAGGGTTTAGGGTTAGTATTCCAAAAAGGTTATTAGTTTAAAATGTTCCTAAAATACAGCTTTATGTATGGTAAGAAAGGCAAAACGGAAAAATAGAATTCACCCATCCCCCGATATGAGGTAGGGGGGGGTGGCACATCTTGACCTTTACCCATAAAACCATTGGGATTTTTCATTGAACAAAAATGTCACATGAAACTATGTAGTATGATGGTGGATAGACAGCTACCATCTACTAGTTTGTGTGGAATTTCATTGGAAAACAAAATGACTCTCTGGCACTCTAATACCCACAGTCTTGGCCATTGCAACAACCATGTTTTGCTACCAGTGAATGCCCTTGGTATGCTTTTAGAATGCTTGCTAAGTACTGACCAAACAAGGGCCAAACTTAACTCTCAAAAGTTTATAATTATGGCCCTCCCCCCAATTATACCTTATTTGATTGCCATGCCCTTAATAATGATGTATGATGAATAATATCACTAAATGCCAAATAAATTGCCCCCCCCCCCATAATAAATGCCCCAATTTAATGCCAACAATTATGCAATTAAGTGCCCTGCCCCAATCCCGCCCCTTTTCAGTACTTGACCAACAACGAGGTACTACTTAACTCTGCACTCTCACAAGATGTCAAGGCATTCACTCCAATCTCACTCTCTATACTGTCAAGGGAGTTAATAACCATAGTTGCAGAGGCCAATAGAGATCATTGTTAGTTGTTGACTGCCAAACATCAAAAACACTCGTCGGCAAAGTAAGTCATGCGCTCGTTATAAACCAAGCTTATATGTCTCATATGGGATATTATATTTTCCAAACCAAAATGAAAGGGTTATATTAAATTATATGTCATCCTAATAATGTACAAAAGTGACATAAAAAAAGAGAGAGAGAGAGAGAGAGGAGAAAGAGAGAGAGATTGAGAGAGAGAGAGAGGAGAGAGAGAGAGAGAGAGAGAGAGAGAGAGAGAGAGAGAGAGAGAGATTCAATTCAATTCAAACAATTTTAATGACTAGGCCTTCTGCCCGTATCATAGGGAGGCTGGGGGAGGGGGTTATAAAGACACATAACATGTGCATCGAAAACTAGAAAATAACACAAATTCTCGTGGATTTAATTATTTAAGCAAAAATAAACAAAATTAGTAAGTAAATAAATGAACAGATATATAAATAAATAGGTACATTAAAGAGAAAAACAACAACAAATAATCCAATATGATATTGAGTCGATGAAACAGATGGTTAAACAATTAGCCAGAACAAGTCGATTGCAAATATACCAAACTATTAAATCTATCAAACAACCAATCATCCATTATTAATTAATAAATAATCAGAACAAGTAAGCAGTCCCACATCAATCAGTCACCGATAATTAATAAATGCACCAAACTAGTTCAACAAACCACCATTAATCAACAAATTTACCATTTATTAAGTTGATTCTGTAGTCCAATTGGAGTAGTTGCTCTCAATAGAGAGAGAGAGAGGAGCAGAGAGAGAGAGATGTGAGAGAGAGAGAAGAGAGAGATGCTGAGAGGAGAGAGAGAGAGAGAGAGAGAGAGAGAGAGAGAGAGAATGAAAGACGGACAGAGAGAAACAGACAGTGACACAGATATGCAGAAATAGACAGACTGAAAAAAACCCAGAGATGTGGGCTGAATGAAACTACTACACATTAGGTATTAGGTACTTTATAGTCACAGGGGCGTCTCTGTGAAATTCAGGTTGCTCCCACCTAGAGAGCGCGTCGCAGTCAGGGGCGCACAACCCAATAGTTTTGCATGCAATCTTTTTTGTGACTGATGAGGAAGGAAAAAATGGAGGGGGGTGGGTAAATTTTGACCAAATGACAAGCTGTTTCGTTGCCACTGGGTTTCACGTGTGCTAAGTGCATGGGCACACAGGACTCGGTTTATCGTTTCATCCGAAAGACTCCACGTTCAGACCGTAATGCTTAGTGCAAAGTGAGAGGAAAAATCCCCTGTGCCCAGGTTCGAACTCTGCTTTACTTAACAAGAGCCGAACGCGTTACCTCTGTGCCACTCTACACCACTATCACTTATCCTTACAAAGAAATATCAATCAAAATATACAAAGTTCTTCGCCCCTTCTCTGTCCTTTTCCCTGCCATTGGCCATGCTCCGTTAGGATTGTTGCCTTATTTATATTTACAGATTTGAAATGCATTACCTATGTGGCACGAATCATCCAACTGTCCGTCCGTGTGTCTGTGTGTGTGTCTGAAACACAAAACGGGCCTTATAACTCCGCCGTTTTTCGACCGAATCGCTTCAAATTTGCTGTGAGCCCTAACGAGGCGATGGCAACGGCAACCGAGGCGGCCGTATCATTTGCGCGGTTTCGCGGTTTCGCAAATGCGCGAAACGCGCATCCGCCGGCCTCTCGGCGCCCGTATCTCCGGCGTTTCTGGGCCGATTGCCTTCGAATTTGGTGGGTAGATGACCAGGGACGGTGACTATCGGTGTGCCAAACAGAAAGCGAATCGGTTTAGAAACGCGCGCGCTATACCACTCCGCCGTTTCTTAACCGAATCGCTTCACATTTGCAGTACTTGGCGTTACCGTTACTAGGCGTTACCGTTACTAGGCGTTACTGGTACTCGGCATTGCGCTAGTTAATATTAAAAAAACGCTAAAAAAACCCAGGGAAGAAGTTGCTAGCAATAAAATCGGGAAATGTCCTATTATTAAGCTCACATGTAGCCATAGCAAACAACCATAATGGGCAATCTCTCTCTCTCTCTCTCTCTCTCTCTCTCTCTCTCTCTCTCTCTCTCTCTCTCTCTCTCTCTCTCTCTCTCTCTCTCTCTCTCTCTCTCTCTCTCTCTCTCTCTCTCTCACACACACACACACACACACACACACACACACACACAGACACACACACACACACACACACACATATTCAAATATTGTTTAATCCTTTGACCCCTTTTGGGGCATGGAGGACTTGAAACAAATCAAGCAAATAGAAATGCAACAATTGAAAACGGTTATAAAAGTCAAATCTGGTGGCCGTTTCACAAGGGCTAACGCTAAGTAAGTGCAAATCGGCAAAAACAGTACTAAGAAACACCTCTTTTGCTGACGTTTGTCGAAAACGTTTTGTGGCTGCTCCCAAAGTATCTCGTGGCGAACTATCACGTGATTTGCATGGGGTGAATACATTTCTTGTTGTTGATTGGTCCATTAAAGTTTGGTTAAAATAATACACCTTTTTTTTGACCAATCAGACAAGAGCTTGTAATATTCTTCCGCAAACGTTTTCTAAAGTGTTTCTTAGAACAGTTATGGTGCGCGGCGACCGTCGTCTAGAGAAACTCCACCCAGATATAAATAGCACACTGAATACAATGTTACATAAATTTACTAAAGGTCTCGGTACACGTTAACATTATTCACGGTGTCATGTTTAGGGTGAATGTGATCAGGGTTTCAAGAAAAATAGTGACAACAGTATGGGTCGCTCACGCACACTCGACCTCACTCCAGACAGAAATGTACAAAACAAAACACATTTTATTTACTAATTCCTCATTGTACAACTAATGAGGCTTTATACTGAAAATGTCTCTGCCCCTGTCTCGTGACATGAGATGCGAACACCTACTTAAGATTATCGCCCTTGCCTGTCAGGAACTACGAGTACATACAACAAACAAACAACTACACGAGAAGTGTAAAGTGACGTTATTTTCTTCACAAGAGACAAAACAAATGTGACCGAGTGACGTAAGTAGTCCACTCGTCACTAATTATTCATAGCCCAGTTTACTGGTCACAAGACTGTTCAAAGCAGACGGTTCAATCTGCCGACAGACGGCTCGATTGCAATTCGCTAGTTTTGACACCTATTGTTACCGTGTCAGCAGACAACACGATTACGTTGTCTCCTTTGTAGACACGCGACCTTATGCAAATCAAACAAGTCACGCGCCTTGGTTCAAAACGAAGGCAGGCTACCAATTCAAATCCTAAGCCTGTTAATAAACATACTTTAGCCTCTCCCCCTCTTTTATTTTCATATCCAGCATCTTTATAATTTCAAATGCCCCAAATGTTCTTTTGACCCAGAAGGCGTAAAAACTCTATTTTTCTTTCTTATTTTCATATTCATAAAATCCTATCTTAGCTATGTAACTTAATTGACTAGTCTGTCAATTACGGCCTCAAAATGCCGATATCTCTCATATATAGCTAACGATTTATTCTGTTAAATTACATCGCTCTTCCTTGCCTAGAAACCTTTGTTATTCAAGGTTTCCCTTTCGCCTTTCAATAGCAAGAAAGCGCTTTGATGTAATACATTAGTATTGACAGTATATATTTTACGTCAAACTTAACTTTTGACGAAACGTCGCACCGACGTCATTATACTTGTCGTCTGCTACCACACTAGCCAGGGACAGTGCGCTGCACTAGCCTGCAAGTCGCGCTTCTAACAAAGTTGTGTTTCTTTGTCACAATGAATGCTAATTATATTCTTACTGTGTCATCTAATATAGTGACATAGTACATCAATATAAAGCTCTCATTGCCCTCTTTTTATCAGTACTAACCCAGTACTTTTTATCAACCCCAAGTATCATAGTTGTAGAGTTATTAATTTTTTAGATGCTAGAACCCATTAAAGTGGCTTTCAGAATACCTAGTTTTCGCCTATTTTAATGGTCATAGCTTTATAACTTTTTATATCCATTTGTATCAGATTGTAGCTGGGTTCGCGGCCTTTATTTTGATATGTTTCATGTGTTGCTTGGTTAAACCATTGCAGATATACATTGTGTTATTCAACTGCCAACAAACACAGATTTGCTTGAAAACACAAGTAACAAGAGTCGATTTGATCTCAATCATGTGACGCAGGCTTTGCAGCTCAGACTGACCTATGTAATTCAAATATGAACGCGGCTGGTCTTCATCCACACATCGGCGGGCCAGCTGGAAGCAAGAAAGAGAAAGAGACAGAGCTGCTACCACTTTGCTGTTTGCTGCTTCTTGCTGCTCTTCTTCAGCGAACTTCAGGGCTACCTTGAGAGTCTGCCCAGACCTCCAGCCACCTTTAACTTGACAGTACGGCGGATCACTGACAGGATGAGGACCTTCACCACTCTTTGAGCCCTCCTGCCAGCTCCGCCGCACGACATCTTAGTGTTACACCACCTGCTCTGGGAGCAGAGACACTACTTCGGCAGTCTTCCTTTCCGGAGTGGGGGCTTCCCAGCGTCTCCTGCAGGACCGGATCTTCCTCTTTCGTGAGCATTAATAGGGCATTAGGGGTCTTTTTTCTTCTTTTTTTTGCAGTATGATGTGTTATTCAGCTGCCTAGTGGCTAGGGTCTGTAGGAAATACCACAAAAGTGGTATACCTGGGAGAACTGCGTTGGCCACCCGAGCCTTTGCACAGCAGGACTCCCGGGGCTAGGGCCTAGGACGTCTAGCCAGTTTAGATTGTACCGGTTTTTTCCTTTGTCATCTTTCCTCCCTGTCTTTTTTTCCGACATCCCGTCGTTCCAAACGATCTATCCATCCCCCCACTCGTAGGCCTTTGCCTGGTGGGTACGGACCTCATAGCATAGGCTTCTGTTAGGATAGTTCTTCATTCTGTTAGGGTTCCTGCCAGCCCCCTAATCTGTTGGGGGATTTGTGTGCGAGCAACAAAACTAGTTGAGCATAGGTCTTTTCTAAACTTGTAGGTCTTTTCTCTCTTTCAAATTGTTAAAATTAAATAAAAACATTTCCGGACTTTTCTATTATTGTTTGACCCGGTCTTGTAGGGAACGTATAGGTGAAGATAAAAATGGATAGGATTACTTATTAAAAGAAATTAAAAACTGGAAACTAAAAGTAAAAATATTACTTGCAAAATAAAGATAAAGTGATAGGTAGGTTTTTTTTTAATACAAAACACCCACATTTAAAATCGTAAGTAATCAAGTACAATCAATGGGACTACCACACTTTTTGGGGATCTCCTAGTGAAGTCAAATAAGTGACTGAAAGTTAATAATAATATTTGTTATACACAAATTAAATTGCGGTAATTAAGTCTATTCACCGCCAGAGACAAAGTGAGGGCAGAAAAATCCGATTTTTGTTGAGAGGAACACTTTATAGTGGTACTCTCGGCAGAATATTGTAGTGCTCTACACAGAGCAACTCGAACCTGATTGGTTCCCTCTAAAGACGCCAATTTTTGATTGGTCGTCCTTGTAAACGAAAGAACTGCACCATTTGTAAACATGTAGAGTTCCCCTTTCCGTCTCGCCCAGCCCACCCTCTCTCCCTCTATTAGGCGAGGGTAGGAAAGGAGGAAAAAGTTTCCCTCTACGTTCTTTGAAAAGACTAAAATTCATAAGAAAGTGTATAAAATTATAATATAAAATATATTTAATTGATTTAATTTTTGTCGGATAATATTCCCTGTTATGAACAGACAAGACCTAGTTCAAGGGGGAGCACGTCCTCCTGGGGAGACCTCACGGATCCCCCCCAGTGACAAAAACACCTCTAACGACACAGATTTCATGTCCAGCGATTCTGAATACACTGACGTTGAGTCAGAGGCAGAAACCATAATCTCTAATGTGTCACCAATGGCACTTGAAGACACCAGAGACGATGCAGTCTTTCAAACACCTCAAGATCACTCCCCAAGGAGAAAACAAAACGTAAACCTTGCCAATCCAAAATCCACCAGGAAAAGAAGCAGGCAAGACAGGGGCTCGGACGAACCCCCGGAAACTCAAAATAATCGGTTAAATGAAAAAAGACCAAGAGAAGATGAGGGAGAATCCCCCATCAAAGATCACCTTACTGTACAAACCAACAGAAAAACCTCTCAAAACTCAGCCCTTGGGGCGGCGTCTCTTGCAGACCCCATCCCGGGAATTCCCAAGGGTATAGAGTCTGTCTGGGGCACAGTGCCCACAAAAGGAACTAAAAACAACCAAAAACAACCAAACGTTAATCAAACCAGAAAAATCAACCAACAAAACCTTCCACCGCCCGTCTTTTTTAAACACCCAGTGGTGCTAGAAGATTTAGGCACTGGCCCAGCAACGTTTCGAGCTTTGGGCCCTACATCAAGTTATCAACTTTACAAACAAACAATAGGCCCCATCCTCAGTCAGCGCCCACTTTCCAACAACCGCTGGCTGATTGGGTGCAACTCAGTAAAACAACAGCAGCAGCTTGTCAAAATGAAAAAGATTTCACAAATCCACATAAAATGTTCTATTCCGACAGTTACAAATGAAGGTGTCATCAAAGGAGTAGCTCTGGAGGAAGACACCCAAAACATCGTCCAGAGCATTCCAGAGGCTAAATCTGCATTCAGATTGAAAAACAAAGATGGATCAGACTCAAGAGCTGTCAAGATAATTTTTAACAGGCCAACCCTCCCCACCATGGTCAATTAAAGCCGAAGAATTTCACGTACACACTTACGTGGCACCAGTTAGAAGATGCAGGAATTGTGCCCGCCTTGGGCACAGTGCGAACCAGTGCCGCTCAAAGAGAGTGACCTGTGTTCGATGTGCCCAGGTCGGACACGACGTCTCGAAATGCAAATCAACTACACCGAAATGTGTCAATTGTGGAGGATCCCACTCAGCAGCATACTTGGGATGCTCACAATATCAAATAAGGCTCAGGGCAAACCGCATTCGTGGGGAGTCGTTCCTTCCCTACTCGGAAGCCATTAGAAAAGCCAAAATAGACTTGGAAACAGAAAAGACAAAACAAACCCGAGTGTCGTCGGTGCACTCCCCCTCCCCAAAGGTACACTCCACATGGAGAACAGAAGACCGCTATAGACCTAGTCCTCCAGGCAGCTACGCTGCCAAAGTGATAGGCATCAGGACACATCGTCCCAAGAGACAATGCAGGCGAACAGCCCTCCAAACTCCACTGTAACCAACAAAACAAGGTCAATAAAACCAAAGAAAAAACACTTCAGACCCAGAATAACAAGCTCAAGAGCTAAAACACTCAGAAACAGAGCTCAAGAAGTCAAATTAGCATTGGCAAATGCAGCAACGGAAAAAAAATAGAAGAAATTGTAAACAAACAAATTGAAAAACAAACGGAATCCATTGTAACCAAACTAACAACATACATGGATAACAAACTGTTTCACAAAGTTTCAAGAACAAATCAATCTCAAACCAAACAGCTGCAGAGCTTAATACTTTCACCCAAACAGCTTCTAGCAAATCCCCAAAGAGCTGTTCATGACTAATATTTTGGTTAGCCTCGCCAAAGCGAAAACCAGCAACAAACCTAGTCTTCTATTAGAAGGACTATCATCTATTATGACACCCTCCAACACTACTCCCATCCCCATGACACAAGATAGTAACCTCTATCGCCTGGCACAATTAGTGTGTGAACCAGGAGAAACATATAGACAAAGACAAAGACTAACATCCCAGGCTTCCAAAGCCAAACAATATGGCTAGTGGCAATAGAAAACCAATTTTAACCTGTTTTAGTAGATAAGGTTTATCGAAACCCTCTATTCTTATCCTGTCTAAGCATAAGGCCACTTTAAATATCCTGCAGTGGAACTGCAGATCCATAAATACAACGAAGGATTACTTAATACATTTTCTAGCTACAACCTCCACACAGTATCATATACTGTGTATTCAATCTTTAAACGTAAATTTTTCTCAGTTACCTAACATTGATGGATTTTGTTACCCACCAAATGTTAGTAATACGGTTGGTAAAGTTAAAACAGCAACTTATGTAAGTATTAATTTACATTATATTAAACAATCACCTACCGTTTTAAATATAGAGGACATTCAGTATTCAAATACTATTCAAATTCAATTGGAACAAAAACCACTAAATATTTTGAATATGTATTTTCCAAAAGGCTATAATGCAGCTCCTACAACAAATTGGCTGTCCTCTCTGTCATCCTCTAATTCCTGGGCGGTGGTTGGGGACTTTAACGCCCAACACCCGTCCTGGGAAAACAAAGGATCCACCAGTTCCAAAGGAGGAAACCAACTGACACAAGAGATTTTACCCTCAAGCTTAATTTTACTAAATGATGGAACATACACACACTATCCGGACCAACTAGGACAAAATATGTCAGCTATAGATCTCACTATTGTTAGTCCCAACTTACAAATAAATAGTGACTGGACTCCTTTAGTAGATCCCTTGGGATCAGACCATAAACCGATCTCCATTACGTTTAATGCAGAAATAAATCAAGAAACATCAACTTCAAAAACATTCAATTTAGAAAAAGCAAATTGACCAATATTTCAAACGGCCCTAAGTTTATTTACTATAGAGGAGATAGAACATCAAGACCTCGAAATGTACTATCAAAATATAAGAAGTAACATATTAAATGCTGGTCAACAATCGATACCAATGACCACACAAAACGAAACCACTGTCAGTTTCACCAGAAATAACCCCTGGTGGAACGGAGAGTGTGCAGAAGCAGTTACAAATAAACACCAAAAAAGTAACATATTTAATAAATTTCCAACAACAGAAAATTTTGACGATAAAAAAATAGTAAAAAGATGGTAGCAAAAGCCAAATTAGAATACTTTACTGATGAAAAAATTACAAACTATACAGATTTGGGAAAGGCCTGGAAGAAACTAAAAAAGTTAAAATTAAAAGGATGTTTAAGGAAAACTAGAGTTTTGAACAAGAACAAAAAAATTACTACAAACAATCAAGAGACAGCCAACACCCTAGCAGAAACTTTTGCCAGTGCAAGTCAAACTAAATCTCTTCCACAACATGAACAAAATAGAAGAGCTAAAATACCAGCAACTGAAAAGTCAACTAATAATAACGATGTAATCAATGCACCGCTCACTTTTGCCGAGCTTGCTAGAGCCCTAAGATTAACAAAGAAAGTTAAAAAAAGCTACAGGAGAAGATCCAATTTCCTTTGGAGTATTAAAAAAACTACCCCATTCGCATCTAAAGATTATTCATAATTTCTACTCTAGGTGTTGGGCGAGGGGGGAGGTGCCGCAGGCCTGGAAAGAGGCACAGGTAGTGGGTATCCTGAAACCCAGAAAACCGAGACAGGACCCAAAAAGCTACCGGCCCATCTCCCTCACCCATCACCTGGGGAAAATATACGAAAAAATCGTTAAACTACGATTAGAATACTTTTTACAAAAAAATAATATTTTACCCCCTTTTCAAGCAGGATTCCTTAAGCATAGAAGCTGCATTGAGCAGGTAGTCAAGTTAACTTCCCATGTCAGAAAGGCGTTCACCCGAAAGAGGAAGGTACTGGCTACCTTCTTCGACATCAAAGGGGCCTACGACACTGTCTGGCATGGGAGGCTGCTTCAAAAAATAAGCAAGCTCGGCATAGAGGGCAATATGTTTAATTTTATAAAAACATTTTTAGAAAATAGCAAAATGAAAGTTAAAGTAGGAAACTCATTTTCAACAGCCCACAACCTGGACATGGGCGTACCTCAGGGAAGCATAGTTGCACCAATACTTTTTAACATTATGTTACATGATATAAACTTGACCCCACTTCAACTGTCTAAAATTTCAATGTACGTGGACGACATTGCGATATGGACGTCCGCGTGCAAAGCTAACGCTAAAAGTAGAACTTTTCAAAAGTTTTATAAAAGCCATCAAAAGAATACAACTGCCATAGCAACTTACCTTGAAGATAATGGCTTTACGCTATCATCGGAAAAGTGTCAGTTTATGGTTTTTGCAAATTTAAAAACAACAGACATAACATTAGATATTTTAGGGAACGTAAAACAACAAAGCTCCAAAGTAAAATTCTTAGGAGTAACCTTAACTCCAAACCTTAATTGGAATGTCCATATTTCATACCTAATTAAGAAAGCCTACCAGGCACTAAATTGTATAAAAACTATTTCCACAGAACCGTGGGCAAAAAATCCCAAATTTTTAACATATTTAGTTAATGCTCTAGTAAGAAGTAGATTAACCTACGGAATGGAAGTTTTCCACTCCCTAAGTAAAGACCAGGTACAACGGCTGCAATCAATGGAGTGCAGAGCACTCAAAACAGCCCTAGGTATACCATCCTACGCGATTAACAAACTAGTTTACAGAGATGTGGGATGGTTGCCACTCGAAAACCTTATAAAGCTAAATTGTGCCAAATTTATAATTAGATGGTGCGCGGTAAAAACAGATACAGACCAAGAATTTATAATGGATATTCGGGAGCCTTCCTTGGATTACTCAAAACTACAACGGAAGCAACCTCTTTTATATTAAAAAACAAAAGACATAATTAGTTACTCAAAATGCCTATTTGCTAAAGCAAATCTCGAACTAAGGGACGTTGTCCCTCACCCCGTAACAACCTTCCCTACGTGGGAAAGAGAAGATACCACATTTGATGTAACACTACACGAACAATACTCTAAACAGGATATAAATGTAATCAGCGCCGCAGCCAAATAAAAAGTTCATGGTTTAAGACACTACATGCAAATTTTCACTGACGGCTCTAAAATTGATAACAAGATTGGATGCGCTTTTGCCATCCCCTCACTTAAAATAGTTAAATCATTTCAATTAAATGATCACTTGTCAATTTTTAGCGCTGAACTGTGGGCCCTGTTAGAGGCCTGCAATTACATAAATAATTTACCGTGACTATTTTTACAGATTCACTATCTTCGATCCAAGCTATTCAAAACGAAACATCAAACAGATTTGAAGTGATAAGTGAAATTAACTTATTGTTACATTGTATTAAATTAAAAGGAACAAACTTACAAATAATATGGATCCCATCCCATACAGGTATAAAAGGTAATGATCAGGCAGACAGGGCTGCAAAACAGGCAGCCCAGGGCCACGCAGGGACAAAAATAGATATAAAGCTATCAATTAAAGAAGCGAAGGCAAAATTAAAAACATCAGCTTTTCAGGAGTGGGCAGAAGAGCTAGAAGAATATACTAAAACTCACCCACAAGATCATAAGGTTTTTCAAGGCCTGTTTCTAAATATACAACGATCTTTACAGTCAACAATATTTAGACTAAGAACAGAATCAGAACGCTGTAAATTTGTAGAAATAAAATGTAAATGCAATGAAGCATTGAACGTAAACCATCTCTTCAACCCATGCGTAGAAATAAAAATAGAACTTAAAGAGTTACTAGATAAATTGAAATTACATAACATTCATTATACTAAAAAAGACATTCTCACTAAGGGGTCAGAGGGATGGTCCCCAGCTGTATGGCTGGCGGAGACCCTCAGACAGTCACCCCTTGGCCGTCACTTTTGACCGGCTAATGCAAAACATAAAAGGCCGTCTCTTAAAATTAACTTTTTAATAAAGTAAAATAAACCCAGATTATTTTTTTCGCTCCGTAGCCGCGTTTAGCTTAAAGTGTAGATAAGCTTCAGAACAGGCATAAGGACTCTGCTCAGGACGACCTGCCTCTGTTTGTTCCGGGGAGGAGGGGTCCCTCTCCCTCCCTCCCCCCGGCCAAACAAACAGGAATCGTAGCCTTTTAACAACTATTTTATAAATGTAAGTAATGAACAAACATTATCGAACATTTAATCCCTGTTGGACTCCAGGATTGGGACGGGTGGGGGGGAGGAGACACTGGTGTCTGTTTTCTCCCTCACCCCCCCCCCCCCCCCCCCCCGTCTGATCTGTTCTCCCGCTGTATAAATCCCCCATCTCTTAAATAAGTTTTACCAGGACTCGGCCTCATTTGTTTGTGCCTTTTAGAGCCCGAAGTTTAAAAATAAATTACCTTTTAATTAAATCCAACAGGGACCCATTTAAAACTTTTTAATACTAGCATTGGTCTCAGCCAATGCGACAGCTTCGGCTCATTTTAAAAAGTAGTCTTTGGCTGATGGCACTAGTTGTCATGGAGTCAACGGCTGGATGTACAGTTTTAACTCTTTTGGAAAAATAAAGTATTTTTTGTAAATAATTGGGCCCTCTTAGTAGGACAGACCTTAACTGATTTTTTTAAACTTTTTGACTTCATTTTAAATGGTGGTCCTGGAAATTTTAATCAGAAGATGCTCAAATACAATTTTATCAAAAATTTTAACTACCAAAATTAATATTATAATAACTAGCTAGCTAATTAACGGGTCAAACAAATACGAGCCATGGCACCTATATTCAAACCTATTAAAATAAAAACTAAAAACTTTATTAAAAACAAATTAAACGTTTCCCCCCCCCCCCCCCCCCATCTCAACAACTTTATAAACAAGAAATGTCCCATATGGTCTTTTTAAGAGCGGGAGGACGTAAAGCTTTAATTTGTGCGGCTGGTCAGTGTGAGCGTCAGTCGAGCAAAGCCAAGTATAGGCGGGAGCCTACACCAGCCACTCTGGGGAATGTGTGCGTGTGCCTAACTGTGGTCATCAGCCTGAAATGTTTGAGCACTGATCCCTGCTCCTAGCTGTAAGTAATCTAAGCCAGTGTTTATTGTTTAATTTGTTTTACCTACAAACTGTTGTTTTACATGTTGTTTAACTTAATCAGTGATCTAACCTTGTCACTGTACTCCTTTTACGGAACAGGAAGACTGTGCTATTCCCGTCACTGAAACATTGTGACGTCAGTTTATTCATGAACCTTCTCCAGAGAAAGCTAACTCTATATGGCCTGTCAACAGAATCGGTTAGTCTCATATCATCTTTTCTATCCAACAGGCGGCAATTGGTCCATCGGGACTGTAATTCATCCTCATTAATATCTTTAGAGTATGGTGTGCCTCAGGGCTCAGTCTTGGGTCCCATTCGTTTTACTATTTATATAAATGATTTACCTTTACACATCTCCTGTCCCTGTGAACTTTTTGCCGATGATACTACTTTACACGACAAGAACAAGACTGCTGACTTAGTACTTACCAACCTACAAAATGACGTGAACAACTTTGTGACATGGACTGAATATAACCACATGGCCCTTCATCCTAAAAAATCAAAGCTTATGCTAATTACCACAAGACAAAAGCGACAGAACATAAAGTCTGATTTACCAAAAAATAAAGTACATGACAAGTTTATAGAAGAAGTGGACTCGCATACTATACTTGGTCTGGGGGTTGACAACAATCTTTCTTGGTCGTACCATGCCTCTATTCTCACTCGTAAGTTATCTAAAAAAATATTTCAACTAAACAGAATCAAGCACTTTCTTGATATTCACACCAGAAAACTCTTCTTTCATGCATATATTCAGCCTGACATTGATTATGTTTCAACTTCTTGGGATCAAGCAAGCAAAAACTGTCTAAGACATTTCAGAAAGTATTTATAAACGTGCAATTAAACTAATTCTTCTTAAATCATCAACACTATACATTTATTATTATAAAACTATTAACATGCTTCCCTTCCACTCCAAATGTCAATTTACTAAGGGTGCATTTATGTATAAAATTTTCAATGGACTCGCACCTCCTTATCTATGTGAAAAGTTTCCTGTAACTCAGGTGCGGAATAAAGAAACCATACTCCTCCCCCGACCTAGAACAGACTTATTTATGTCATCGTTGACATACTCAGGTGGAAGGTTGTGGAATGAAATCCCTGAGTGCATAAAAACTAAAAGCGCATTGCTGTTGTGATGGTGTGGAGTGGAAGGGTGCAGGGACAGACAGGAGTGCAGGAATAGTAGGCAGGAAACAATCAGCAAGCAGCAAACAGCAACAGGCAGTCAAGGCTGACACAGGTCTCTCTCTCTCTCTCTCTCTCTTTATTGCTTCTCTCTCTCCATCTCAGGTAGAGTCTCAGGTAAGTCAAAGTCTACAGTCTCCTACAGTCTACTACAGTCTCTCATAAGACTCTCTTAAATTTTTACCTGTGGCTAGATATATGGACAAAACCCGGACCGCAAAGACAACAACTTTACCTTTCACGCAATCTGCTCCCGCAGAGCTAATGGCTGCCAAACTTGTGTTTGTTACTACACCTTTTAAGTGTGTTGTCTCTACGGTCGTCATACATAGCAAGACATGATGCATATGGTTGGAAAGCTTGAAAAACACAGAATAATATGACATTCATCAATAGTCCGGAGTTTCTCTTTAAAAAGAAATACTTGCAATTAAGGTGCAAACTGATCCCACCTTTTAACAAGCCCAACCCATATTTTATAAAATAACTAAATAACTGCTTCACAAATCAGAATAACAAACTAATAATAAAAAAGCAAAATACACAAACTTTCATTTGTATAAATTTCAAGTCCCAATTCAATCTATAAAGTTCATAATTTGTGTCCCGAAATTCGATAGAAAACACAAGTCGAATTTCTATTGATCTAGGCTTCATGCTTGTGGTTTGAAGCAAATCTTAAATCGTAAAATATTATAAATCTATAAGGTCCAAGATCATTTTGAATATACAAAACTAGTTTCGTTAGCTATTAGAACGAAAACAAAAGGGCGAATCAAAATAATATTGCTTGGTTTAGAAAATTAGTATTTCGATTCGAAAGACAGTCAATCGGCATTCACACGTGGTATAGGCCTAGCCTACCGTACAAAGAACTCGGGAGGTTCGTGAATAGCTACAATGAATGGACTGTATTCATTTTGCAATACTACAAGTTTATACGGAAAAGGTCCATAGCATGCCATATATGAAATGAAAGAGGATAGATTATAGATTTAGGTCGTATAATTAGAAATTCAAACATTTGACTAAAGTTTGAATAAGAATAGAAAACATGCGAAACGACCTGGAATATTTTGACCCACGTGTTAATTTTACCAATCACAAAATCTTGAATTGTCAGGCTATGCGAGTATTTCAGTTAATACAAATGTATGGGATAAAATCTATGATTTTTTCTGGTTCCGACCATATGCATCTTATATCAATACAAACTTTAATTAAGCAAGAATATGATAAAATACAATTTAATTACAAATAAATCTCAAGGGAGTTAACTCGGGCAGATAACTCCAAACTAGCAAAAATAGGCGTCTGCTACGAGTAAGTTTAGAGGGCAATAGTAGCTGTGTCCCCACACTGCTACACTGTCATTTAAAATATGCTGTAATAAATATTTATTCGAAAGGCTATAACAGTTCATTTCTCCCCTTTTCTAAACTATTGTGCATGCTAGTAAATGCGCATGTCTGTAGCTTATGCTCCTATTATCTGATATTGTAAAATTGTCAATTGATTACAGAGAGAGAGAGAGAGAGAAAAGTAGAGATTTTACGCCTTCTGGGTCAAAAGACCATTTGGGGCATTTAAAATTATAAAGATCCTGAGAAAAAAAAGTGGATTTTTGAATAATAGAGATAATTTTAAAGTTATAGAAATTTTAATTGCGCACAAATCTAGAATTTTTAAAAATTTATGTTTTTGATAAAATATTTTGTTTGTAAAAGATATTTGGCCGTTTGCTTTTAAGTCTGGCAGGTTGGAGGAAGTCTGATTAAACCCCCCCAGGGCTACAGTTACAAATCATGCTTTACGCTCAACTGAGCTTTTTGCTTTTTAAAATCAATGTTTTTGTGCTCAAAGAGCTTTATTATTAAAAATTCTTTAGAGGCATGGGCCTACATAGATAAATATATACAGATAATTATCAAGTGATCATAAAAAGTTTTATTTTAATGGTTTTTAAGAGAGTTAAAACCAGAGGTTTTTGTTAAAAGTGATATGTACATTATTATTATGTACACTACTTTTACATACAAACTATTTAGTCTTTTTATTTGATTTAGTTGTATTTACTGTTTTTATTAAAATATGTTTATTTTAAGAGTTGTGATTAAATAATTTTTATTTATAGTTTTCTAAGTATATAGAAAACTATAATCCTGCTATTTTATTAATTCTTGTTCCTTGGGATATAACCTGACATAGGGATATCCTACTAAGATACATACCTCTAATAGTTTTCATATTTTGTGAAAACAGGTTAAGATTTTGTAAAAATTTAATTTATAAGTAACAGAATTCGTTTTATTTTAAAAGTTACTATTAAAAATGTTTTTGTTTATATTTAGTTAGGTTATGGAACCTGACCATTAGTGACAGGTCTCCAAGTGGGCGGACCCAGTCTCAACCAAAATCCATCAATGGCCAAGTGGTTGTAAAGTAATATGTACATAACCAGATGGTCATAAAAGATTTAGTGGTTTAAAAATGTATATGTACATTATTATTATGTACACATCTTTTACATACAAGCTATTTAGTGAAATATTAATATTTAGCCTGTTAAATCTTGTCCCTTAGGACATGATATACATAGTATAGAGATGTTTTATTAGAGTATATATCTCTAGTAGTTTTCATATGTTAAAATAGGTTAAAATTTTGTAAAAAGTCAGTTTATAAATACCAAGATTCGTTTTGTTTTAAAAGTTACTATTAAAATTTTGTTTGTTTATATATAATTAGGTCATAAAACCTGACCATTGGTAATTAGTTTTTTAAGTGGACGAACCCAGTCTTAATCAGAATATGTTGTATTATATGGTGATGTTGTTAATAAGTGGGGGAACATACCGCCAGAGGCCTCCATTACTATAAGTAGTTTTATTTGTTCCAACTGATCCCAAGGGGGCGTAGCAACAAAAATTCTCCAGCCCCTGATGTCATGATGGAGTCTAAAAGTAAGAGAAATAAAAAGAAGTTTTAAGCTTTTACTTGGTAATGAAGATGAAAGTGGAAGTGGGGATGGTTAACGATTCTTGCATGCTCGGAATGGAGGGAGGGAGGGGAAGGGACCCCTCCTCTCCGCTCCGAGCAGTGGCAAGGTACCGCTTGGGCAGTCCAAAAAAAGGGGGGGGAGCACGAGCGCAAACGCGCGACGGTTTACGAAAGAACCCCCCGTTGCGCGCACCGGACACCCATCTGCAGGGGGAAAGGACTTTAAAAAATGGTGGGCTCAAAAGAGTCGCTTCGGCCCATCAGGCGCATGTTTTAGTTAAAAAGGGGAGGGAGGAAAAGGGAGCAGGAATGCAGTTAGGTATACGGCCCGCGCACCAGAGGGACTCCATCCCCACCAGTAAAAATAATTTCTAGTGAGTTCTTAAAGTTAAGGTAGAACTTTGGGTTTCGCTTTCTGCGAACCCAGTCTATGTCTTGATCCCTGTGGCGCTGGGGAGGCGCCACAGGCGATTTCTGCTAGTTGCATAATATTTAGAGCGTTCTTGGGATCAATAGGGAGATCCTCAGTGTCAGTAATCAGAGAGGAAAGGTCCTCGATTAAGGATTTAGGTTGGTTAGAAGTTCTGGCTTGTGCCAGACTTCGGAGAATACGGGTTATGAATGATTCTTTCAGTGATTTATTTTCTTCTTTGGGAATATTAAGATTTACAAGTTGAGAGGTTGTTGGGTGAGTTTGTTTTGTCAGTGTATTGTCAATGTGTTTAGTTATTGTCGTCATTATTGTCTCAGTCATTTTTTCCAGTTGCTTTGAGATCATCTCTTCGACTTTTTCTTTTGTGATTCGTTCTGAATTTCTATGTGATCTTTTCCTTTTTTTCTTTTTTCTTCGTTTGTGGGTTGAAAGTGGAGAGGTGATCTCCTCCGCCTCCCCCGGGCCCTCCACATGTGATAGATGGTCCAGAGGAGTCGGAACAGGCTGATCTACATCAGATTTTGTTGTTGGTTTATAACCTCTGACCCTGTTGGCGTAGGAGTCAGACGGACTCCCAACGGGAATCCATTGCACTCTCCAACTAGGGTCGACTGTGGGCATGTCTATTTTGGGTTGGTTATCTTTTTGATCTTTTTCTGTTTGTAGACTTTCCTTAGCCCTCCTGATGGCCTCGCTGTAGGGCAAGAAAGCCTCTCCTCTAATTTTGTTTGCCCTCAGTCTGAGTTGATACTGAGGGCATCCTTGGTAGGCGGCGGAATGTCCACCGCCACAGTTGACACACTTTAAATTTTGACTGCAGTTTTTGGCTGAGTGTCCAGGGGCAGAGCACCTGGTGCAAATTTCGAGTTTTGCTCTGCATTGGCCAGTACCGTGCCCATATCGAGCGCACCTGCGGCACCGTCGCACTGGGGCAACATATGGTGCCACAGGGAACTCCTGGGCATCGATCTTAACCAAGGCAGGCAAGATTGGCTTTCTAAAGATAAGTTTGATGGCACGAGAATCTGTGCCATCTCTGTTCTGAAGTCTCTGGATAGATTTGGCATCTGGAATGTACGTTAATAGGTCTTCGAGATCCTCCTCGAAGGGGATTGGCTTAATTACCCCCTCAGTAGTGGCCTCAGGGATGACACATTTAATGTTAATGGAGGCGATTGATGTTAGCTTAGCTAGCTTATATTGTTGAGTGGCTGATTTGCAGCCAATTAACCAGCGATTTCCAGTTAGAGGCCTCTGGCTGAGGATGTCCCCCACGTTATTTCTGAAAATATTCATGTTTGTTGTCGGACCCAGCGCCCTGAAGGTAGCTGCGCCAGTGCGCAGATTCTCCAGGATCACTGGGCACTGAAGATAGATAGGTGGAACTGGGTTTTGTTGGTGAGGGGGGGGGGGGGGGGGGTGTCTTCGTCGCTGTTGGACTTTGACGAAGTCACTCCCCTTATTAGTATCTGAGTCCAATTCTGACTCCTCGTTCTTCTTTTCTTTAGTGTCTTTGGGGCCCCAGATCGTAATGGGTTCCTCTGCCAAGGGAGGAGCCACTGGGGAATCTTTTTCTTTCTCTTGGGGGAGTGCCATAGAGGTCTTCTCCTGAACTGGGGTTTGGATAATTTGGATGATTGGAGACAGGGGGACAGCACTCTCTGTCTCATCCATTGAACCTAGGTCTTCTCTATTCTTTTTATCTTTAGGCTGTGCCATCTCTGGACTGCTTTTTTCTTCATTGGAGTATCTCGATTTTCTTTTAGCTCTTCTTGTTGGGGTAAGAGTGTCTTTTTCATTGGTTTTTTTAGGCATAGCTTCTGCTGTAAAGATGGAGTCCTCCTCTGAACTTGTGTCCAGGTAATGGGTCATAATTTCAGGATTAGTCATGGTCTCTTCAATGGTATTATTAACAATCTTAAATAAGTTAAACTAGTTGTAATAGGACGGACCCAGTGTCCGCAACAGGACCAGGAAGGACAAAAGAGTCCCTCGTGGCCGTTTCGAAGCAGAAATCCGCCCTACATTTCTTTGTTTCCCGGGGGAACCAATCAGAATAGTGTGGTTCCCGCGAGAACCAATCAGATGCTTACACTTGTTTTCGTAGCTGGTGTCACAAAACTGCTCCAGCTATATTCAAAAAGTGTTTTGAAATACCTAAAAAGGCCACAGGAGCTATATCTGTTATAATTTATGAGTCTATGCTTTATGTAAGAAAAATATCTCTACAAGTTATTAGTTTAGTTATTATTTAAGGCAACAGAACACCCAAGGGCTCAATATTACCTAAAAATCCACCAGATTAATCACGATTTTAATTGTCAGAATATTTTAATCTACAGGGTAGTTATCTCAGGTTTTTTCAGTTTATTATATAGTATTAATTCTTAATGTTTTAATGTCTTAACACTTCAAATCTTTATTTTATTTTATCTTATCTTTACATTATTGTTTTACGCATCAAATTTTAACAAGTCTTTATATTATTACTTTTTCTTCTGAGGAGGAGAGGGTCAACACCTAAATGAAAGAAGTTCCTATACCCTAGAATTTTAAAAGACTTACTCTAAACTAGTTATGTTGTTAGGTTGCACACAAACTCCCCCAACAATTTAGGGGGCTGGCAAAAACAAAACAACCCTAGAGAAGGAGGAACTACCCTACAGAATCTATGCTATGAAGACCGATCCCACCGGCAAGAAGCCTACAAGTGGGGGGTTCAGACAGACTGATAAGAACGACATGTAAGTGTCGAAAAAAAAGATAGTGGAGGAAAGATGTAAAAGTGAAAAAATCAGTGAAATCTAGCTTGCTATGGTCCTAGTCCCTAGACCTGGGAGTCCTGCTGTGCAAGGGCTCGGGTGGCCAGCGCAGTCCTCCCAGGGATACCACTTTTGTGGCACGTCCTACGACCCTAACAACTAAGCAGACGAATAAAACATCGTAACTGCCAAAAACAAATGAAAAAAACCAAAACCTTAGTGCCCTATTGATGCTTACAAAAGACAGATCCAACGACGTGAAGTGAAGATCAGGAAGAGACGTCGTTGGTGGAGACAGAGGTGGAAGACAGTCGTAGTAGAAGAAGATGGTCCTGAGTCCTCCTCAGAGTCCAAGGTTCGGAGCAAAGCTCAACGAAGATGATCCAACGTTGGACAGGTGCATGGAATGGTCATCATGCAGTGTCAAATGTCGTGCGGCGGTGCTGGCAGAAGGGGCCCAAAGAATGGTGGTGGTGTCCTCTCCTCTGTCAGGCAGCCGCCATACTGTGCTGTAGTGTGGGCAGAAATCCGCTTTCTCTCTCTCTCTGCAAAGGTGCCCTCTCGGTTCGGCGGTCAAGCTGTGTATGTCAATTGATTACTTGTCTAACTATGATTTATGTGTGTGAAAGGAATTGTGAGAATGTTGATTTATATTTCATGTAGGAAAAACTATTAACTTTCATGTTGTCCTTGTTCTTTGGATTTGTTGCATTTGATTGTTACATTGTTTACTTTTTGAACCATTTGAGTTTGTTTTGTAATTTATGTATTTATTTATTCACTTCATATGCTATTAATTTAGAGGACCTGCAGTTATTTATGCTTACTCCTCATTAAAAATTTCGAGTTCGAGTTATCTCTCTCTCTCTCTCTCTCTCTCTCTCTCTCTCTCTCTCTCTCTCTCTCTCTCTCTCTCTGTTGATATTGTTGTGGCCTACTGCAATGTCATAAGCTAATGTACGTCACAGCTTACCTCAAGACAGCAATGACGTCAGTGTCACTTTGCGTCACTGTAGCACAGTTGTAAGAACTCTCTCTCTCTCTCTCTCTCTCTCTCTCTCTCTCTCTCTCTCTGTTGATATTGTTGTGGCCTACTGCAATGTCATAAGCTAATGTACGTCACAGCTTACCTCAAGACAGCAATGACGTCAGTGTCACTTTGCTTCACTGTAGCACAGTGTAAGAACTCTCTCTCTCTCTCTCTCTCTCTCTCTCTCTTCTCTCTCTCTCCTCTCTCTCTCTCTCTCTCTCTCTCTCTCTTCTAATGTTGATATTGTTGTGGCCTACTGCAATGTCATAAGCTAATGTACGTCACAGCTTACCTCAAGACAGCAATGACGTCAGTGTCACTTTGCTTCACTGTAGCACAGTGTAAGAACTCTCTCTCTCTCTCTCTCTCTCTCTCTCTCTCTCTCTCTCTCTCTCTCTCTCTCTCTCTCTCTCTATTGATAGCAACTACCCCAGTTGGACTACAGAATCAACTTAATATATTGCAAGCATGTTGTGATGATATGAAAATGAATGTAAACATTGACAAGACAAAAGTTATGGTATTTCGTAAGGGAGGCTTTCTTGGTAAACATGATAAATGGTACTATAATGGTAAGAGATTAGATGCAGTTAATGAGTATTGTTATTTGGGGTATAATTTTACAACAATGTTGAGCACTAGAAAAGGCACATTACATCTTGCAACCAAAGGAAAGAAAGCTGCTATACAACTTTGTAGGGTTTTTCAAAATTATAAAGAATTAAGACCAAGCGATTTGATCATATCAAAAAAATTCATTTATTGGTATGCAAGAGCCTTCTGGGGGTACCAGTTAGAACGCCAAATAAAATTGTATATGGCGACCTGGGACGGTACCCATTGTATTAGAGATGTGCATTAAAAATATATTTAAGCGATTCCCATTGTAATGCTGATAAAATTGGAGAAAAATAGTTAACTTGGAGTAAAGATGTGTTGTCTGTCAATAATTTGCAAAAGGAGGCGCGATTTTTGGAAGTGTTGTTCTACTTTTTCATTCATGACTCGCAAAGAAAAGTTTGTGACACTGATTTCTTCCAAAATCAAGGCGATTGAAAGTTTGACAGAACTCAATTGATTTACAAAAAGTGAGCATTCACTGATAGAGTGCGGGTTGTGGAAATTATGTGTAGCAGATTTGAGAAAAGAACTATTTTAATATTGGTTTCTGCGTTAAAAATGATCTATGAATCGAGCAAAAAATCTATTTCCACTTTAGGAATGGCTTCTTTCACGTCACATCACATCGCGAACGAGAGAATGAGATCGCCCTGTACAGACGATCATCTTTCGAACAGACTAAAATAAAGTTTGAAAAACACACGATCGGATACATTGTGCATTATAATATACTTACGTTTATAGCGTCGAAGCAAACGTAAGTATAAGATTATTCGTGTGAAGCAAAATAATGCTTGGAATAAACGCTAAATTCAGCAAAGGATGCCAGCTTACCAATGAGTCGTGCAGCTAAACCCAGCCATTTTCGTTCCATCGTTAAGAAAGGGAAGTCACTTTTCTTATAAAAACGTAAACAAACCGCTGCCCAAAGCGAAGCCATTTTTTGTGATCGGTAGCTGTCAACTGAGCAGTGGAAATTTTCCGTACGTGACAACAAGATTTAAGAAAAGGATTGACCATCTCCATCCCTTCATATAAACATTGCTGAAGGCTTAAATTCTGAGCCGACAGCTTTCAAAGTGAACGCTCAGTTTACCGATGAGTTGCCTCTCTTGAATTACCGTAGATTAGAACGATAACCCTTCAAGCCCAGCTAACAATCAAAACAATTCCTTCACACAATCAGTGAGTACTTAGTAATTTAATTTTCTTTGCATAAGCAGAAAGAAATCGTCTTTATTTCAAAGTGACCGCCGTGGGAACACAGACATTTTTATTTTTGAGGTGTTGCGGAAATAATTAATAATTCATTACGTAACATTCAAGGGAGATAATAAATTGCACATATCTAATTGTATGTTAATTATTTTGTTGCAAGTGTACGCCTTTGGTTTAAATTAGTACAAATGGATAATGAAATATTACCATTTAAAGCGTATGGAATGTTGCTTAAATTAGACCAGTCTGGTAAGAACTGCTGGGTTTAAAAAATTAGAGAGATTTTGTGTAATACAGGTTTCAATATCGTCTGGTTACAGCAAGGAGTCGGTAACGTTAAATTATTCTTGAATATATTTATATGTCCATTTTCCTCAAGTTCAAGCGGTCTCTTTTCAAACGTTGACGCAATGTTAATATGTACTCAGGTTTTTCACGTCATCATTTTTTTCACATCATCGGTTTTTTCACGTCATCGTTTTTCTGATATTTTATTATTTCTACTCACTCTTCCTTTTGTATTTAAATCTCTTGCCAACACTTTGGCTCTCATTATCTTCACATTGAGTTAGTCTCAAAAACGTCTGTGCTTTTTTTCAAATAAAAGGGACAGAAACCTACCGTTTTGAACTTTGTGTTTTTTGAATAAGAGTCCCTGTGGTTATTTTTTCTTTATTTAAGCAAAGATTGATTGACATGTTTATTCAAGAGTGGGATGGAACAATCAGAGATAGAGACAGATACAATGCCTACAGATCATTCAAAACTGTTTTCGAAAAAGAGATGTATGTCTTTGAAATGGATATTTACTGTTTTCGGGTAGCAATTTCTCAGCTACGGTTTAATGTACTTCCTCTGAATAATAATGTTTATAGATACAACAATTCTGCAAGAGCGAAAGATTGCCCGTTTTGTGTTGGTCAAATTGAAAACGAACGCCATTTCTTGTTCCATTGCATGCAGTATAATGATATACGAGACAAATTCATGAAAGAATCGTTACATGTGCCTGTACATGTTTTGCTTAAAACAAATAATCCACACCATAGGTACAATGTATCTAGATATGTATTTCATGCCATTAACAGTTTAACTTGTTGTTTGCGAATGCATGTTAAAGTTCATACTGTTTTTGGTATCTTGATTCTTTATCGATTGTATATAGCATATGCCTTTTGTTATTTGATTGTACTCATAAAAGATTCCGTAATCATTATGTGCAGTTTTGGCATTCATATTGTTGTTTCTGCTCTAGCATTAATTGCATGTTTGTAAATAAGCTGATGTGAGTGATACGAAGATGTACATGAATCCCCCCCCCTCTACCCACTTTATTTCTTAAGTAACCTAATTTATATGATCATTAAGTGCAAATCGTGCACTTGTGCTTATATTGTTTCCAGAATATTGTCTTCGTGGATGGGAACAAATATTAACAGAGTGCAAATTGAACACTTATGCCCCGCTCTGCCTCCATTATTTTTTAAGTAATCCAGCTTTTCGTGGAAACGTGCTTGTTTTGCTATGCATTCCCCCACTGAATAGGGATAATATGGATAGACGACTCGTATAAGGCTGATGCTATGCGTTCTTTCAATGTCAAAGACATAATTCATATAGCGATGGCTGTTAATGTTTCCGCATATCTTACATTGTTGATTCGCTGTTGCTTTGATTAATTGTATATTCATGCTTCTACAATTAAGTTTCTAACTAGCCCTACTAACCCTTCCTTTGTATTGTGGCCTAAGGCCAATGTGCAAATAAAACATTCGGTGTTCAGTGTTCAGTGTTCCCTCTCTCTCTCTCTCTTCTTTTCTCTCTTTCTCTCTCTGTCTCTGTATCTCTGGAAACAAAGTTGTTGTTAAACATAGAAAATATGAATCCACACTGTCAAAGGGTTTTCCCGCAATTAAAATGAAAATTTGCCCAAATTCCGTAATTTTCGGATATACTTCCGGTTGATACTTCCGGTTTCATCTTACATAGAAAGTGTTGCTATGCTACTTTTAATAAAATATTGAGACTATGAACACAATCTGTGCAGACATTCTCAAGTTATTCATGATTTACATTTTGGCCATTTTCGGCCATATTTTGGCCAAAGTTAGGCAAATCGGTATGCTATTTAAATTTCAGCATAAGAATTAGTGTCCTTCAGATATTCTGCAAATATCAGCGAAATGGGATGAAAAACAAAAAAAATTCTATAAATGGGAATAAGTGAAAGTGACACAACCAAATGTACATACATTTGAATAACTTCCAAACTATTTAACATATCGTCAGCAAACTCCTTTCTGACCTTGGCCAGAGTAAGGGCTACAAAATCCTCTAGTTAGTTTTGTGACGTAACTTCAGGTTTGGGCTATTCCGTGAACCAAATAATAGCTGCCTGACCATAGCTGGGGCACTTCCGGTTCGGTTTTTATATCACAAGTGCTGCAAATCTACTTTTAGTCAATTCCGAAAATATGAACGAAATCCTTTTAGCCGTTTTTGAGATATTCAAGATTGAAATGTTGCCCATTTCGCGGTTTTTCGGTCATATTTTGCCGCAAAATCGGCGAAATCATTTACTATTTCAAATTTAACATACCCATAAGGTCCTGCAACTTTTCTGATAATTTCAGCCAAATCAGACCAAAAAAGGGGAAGAAAAAGAATTTAATTATTTTTTTTTTACGAATGCAATGGTATTCTCCCTAAAGGGGAGAATCCTAATTACCCATTTGCAATATTCTACCAACCTCAAAACACCTTGTGACTAACGAAACGAAAACGCGAGGTAACCCACAATGGAATCTAACAATTAAGCCTCAAAATGTTTGTCTGGATGACCATTTCCTAACTGACTGTGACGGTCAATACTTCTTTCATCCTCTCCTCTATTGTCTTCTTCTTTCCCTCGACGAAAGGCTGTATCTTTTTTCTCTTGCAGGCCTCGAATCCTTCAACTGCAAACGGTGACGTTTCAGCGGTCTTCCAGAGAAAAATAATTTTAGATCTTCTCTCTCTCAAGTTCCAGTCGCAAGTGACTCTCTAAACTTCGACACAAAATCAACGAAACTACAGCTCACACCTAACCGTTTTTTCTAAACAACCTTGACTTCTCACCTGACATGTGAAAACGCGTGTGTCTCGAGAAACCTGATAACAAGATATTGCTACGTCAGGTAAGCTGGCAGAGACGGGTCAGTGGTAGACGGGGGGGGGGGGGGGGGGGGGGGGGGGGGGGGGGGAAACGAAGACACCTACCCCCCTCAATAACCCTACTAAAACAACAACTTGCATCACAGCTGACCAAAAATGTGACAAGGGATATCTCTATTTCCTAATGGCAACACAGTGTCAGGCCACTCATGATATGACTTGCAACTCACTGTGTTGCCATGGGGAAATAGAAATGTTTTGTGAATATTGTTAACGTGTATGTACACAGACCTTAAGCCTTAGAAATTTCGCTACAGTTAAGAACACTTTTTTCCACCACAGACCAAACGACAATAGTTAAATACGGACTTTGCACATGTAAAGTTTCTGGAGATAAACTGACATCTAATATTATTATAATTATTCGGAACATTTCATTACAAAATGAAACTAGTCACCAAGGTCATTCTGATTGCAGTCTCTACATAATCGTTCTTCACGGGGTATTCCAAATCTTCTACCAGTTTCTATCATGAGTTTGTGACTGCCATACCGAAACCGTATAAGAGGAATATATAAGTATCAGGCAACATTTCAATATCTCTTTCACGGCAGAAATCGGTTTTATAATTTCTATATAATAAACATTTATTGCTAGACTCTTTAGGCATCATGTTTGTAATTATCCTCTAAAGTACAAACATTTTTACAAAGACTATTAATATACAAAGTTTGTGTGTCCCAAACACAGTAAAATCCAGTTTCTATCAGAATGACTATAATCAAATGGGTAAAAAATGAATCAAAACCAGTGGAAAATCGCCGCAAGGTGTCGTTCAGGTGAGGAACAGAAATGCTGAAGAGGTAAGTCGGACCTGCAGAGATGGCCATCTGGACGGGTCACATAAGTCCGCTACAAGGAAATTGAAGAGGTAATTTGCATGTCAGGCCTCATCCCTGAACATCATCGACGGTTCTTGTGAACATCAGTTCTTCTCAGTAAACACCAGCTTTAACGTAGGCTTGTTCGTTTGTCCCCTGCACCATTTGCCCAGTCTGGCTTTACCGTTCTATTCCTACAAATTATTTGTTCAAAGAATTCGACGCTTTGTTTTCACGACATAATCCAGTGAACTCCCAAACTACCTTTCTGAACTCTGCTCTGAACTGTCTGTGAGTTACACAGAACAGGTAGAAGTTGACAGCACAGTTAGAGTACCACAGAAAAAAGCTGGCTTCACGAAACACCCAGTACTGTCCGTTCTGTATTGGATCTTTCCAATCAGCATACACTCTCACTATTAAATATATCGCCCAGGGTGGAGCCAGCAGGAAAAACCGAGCACTTGCAGCCATCAAGGTGACGGTCAGTGACGACACTCTCTGTTGTCTGGAATCATGGGTGGAGTGTTTTACAGAAACACCTTGGTTTGTTCTCACAACAGATCTGACCAGCGTCCATAACAGGACATTGTTGAAAAGCACCAGTAACACAAACGGTATGAACCGTGTGGTAAATTGGCGTATCCAGTGCAAATACCGCTTTGGTCCGTACTCTTTACAAGATCCTCTGCTAGCATAATTGTAACGCGACAGGTTACTGTTAACAGCAATGATAGTAACGATTACTATGCTAGCCGTAACTCGTGACTTTCCCTTCGTCCACACAGCACTGACACGAAGTGGCCACAGCACAGAAGCAGCTCTGAGCATAGTAAGGGCCACAAGTGTCCATGATGAAAGGGGTTCTGCTGTGTAGAGTATTATTTTATCAAGTTTACACTGCAAATCGCTACGAGTACTGAAATACATTACGTTAAATGTCCTGTTCAGCCAGCGCTCTAGGGGACCTATTATCAGCTGTAGCTGGTCAGACACGGCCAGAACTTTGAAGAAAACGCTGTAGGTGGTTGTAGGAAGACGATGCATGATCAGAATGATCAGACAATTTCCGAACAATCCTAAAACAACGACAACAGGATCCCCAATTTTCCTGATGAGATCCCGGGCCGTTATGTAAGGTCGGTTCAGATCAGTCCAGGTTGACATTGTCCTGTGTGGAACGATGCGAAATATCCCCGGTACTGGTCAGCTCAGACAATGGGTAAGTGGAAGATGGTGGGGGCAGTATTGATGGGCTTGAACGAGCTGTACGAAAGACGAACTAAACAAAAAGCCAGGAAGATTGCGAATGACACGTCCTCCCATGTTTTGAACAAACATGAACTGTTACCTTCTGGACGACGCTACAAGACTTTTAAAGTTAACTCCAGGGCATAGAGATCTTTCATCCCCAGATCCATCCACCTCCTAAAGCTCATGATCCTTTCAACTGTGTGTTCATCGTGTTGAAATAAACTACCTCATGTACGTGCTTTTCCTTAGACGTGTATGTACCCACATGTAATGTGTATGTTTAAGCATGTATTACGTGTAATATTACAGTTTGTACTTTATGCTCATGCGTGCTAAATGCCTATCTCCGTATGCATTTTATGCATCTTTGTTATACTCACGTGACTTGCTTAAACCAAGATGTGCTTATATTCATGCTGAATGTCGATGTCCTTGTTATTCTGGCACCTGAACAAAACATTTTCTTGAGAGATAATAAATTGATTTTGAGACGGGGACCGAAATTCATTCATGCCGTGTGACCTGATGCTGAGCTTAGTCTATGGTGTGCACCTCTACCTCCTACTGGCACACTTAACAGCACAGACTGGAATTGTTTTGTCTGCTTTTCTTCTGCTTGTGACGTTCGCTGCTGCCAAGGACGTTTTGTGCACAGAAAGGGGCGACATTTCATGTTTGGCTGGTAGTCATTTTGGGGAAAAGGTCTGCACCCCACTCAAGGGTGTGCACCCCACTCCTCCCCTGGCACACACCCAGCGGTACAAACTTCACTTCTTTTGGCTGGTGGACTTGTTTCCATGCTTTCTGATGCTGGCAAGGGTGTGCACCCCACTCCTCCCCTGGCACACACCCAGGGGTACAAACTTCACTTCTTCTGGCTGGTGGACTTGTTTCCATGCTTTCTGATGCTGGCAAGGGCGTCTGATACCGATGTAGACAAAAGTTGATGCTGGTTTAGCCAGGTATACGGTTTGGTCAAGGGTGCATACCCAGGTAAAGGGTGTGTACCCAGGTAAAGGGTGTGCACCCCGTTCAGCGGTGTGTCTCCTACCCTTCCCTGGCACATTTAGCGATACGAACTGAGGGGGAGGGGGTGGGGGAGGGTAGAGGAGCAGGGTATGGCATCAAACAAAGAATCGTGGATGACGAGACAAGGTTTGTGTGCCTGTGTGCTACGAACAGTAGAAGACTTTCCTGCATGAATCTTGCCTCAGGGCTGCTGCTGAACCGTGGGTGTGGCCGGTGCGAGGAGAAACGAGGTGACGGACATGTCATGTCTGCCACTTACAGACTCACTTGTTTTATTTATTTACCGTATTTTACGGACTAGATCTATAAGGCGATACTTTTTCCTAGACTGAGACACCTGCGCCTTATAATGTGACATAGTAAGAATCTATAATAACAAAACCTGCATTTTGTGTAAAATTTGTGGGGTGCGCCTTATTAGGTGCGCCTTGTGGTCAGTACAAGATGGTAGTTAGTTGTTTTTGGGTTAATTGTGTTTCCTCCACCACCCCTGGCTTTACTATTGTTGTGTCGTTTGTTTTTGTTACTTGTCTTTCATTTATATATCTTCTCGTTTTCGTTTTCGTTTCTTCTTTTCTTTTCTTTCTATTGTATTTCATGTTTTTATTTTTATGTTTTTATTTATCAAATCAAATCAAATTCACTTTATTATCTCCCAAGGACATTCAGCATGCATGAATAGGAGCAAAAGTTACACATAATACACACTTAAAGATACACATTATATGTGGATACATACACGTCTAAGGATAAGCATGAATAGGTTTTTTTTAACACGATGAACACACATTTAAGCCTAAAAGGATCATTAGTTTAGGAGGTGGATGGATCTGATGGATGGATTTAGTTAGTTCATTTATATATTTATTGATTTAATCACATTCAAGCCCTACTATGTACCAATCCAACGGCGTTTGAGTTGTGTCGGTGTCATGTTCCTATTGTACTCTATCATCTGCTCATCTTAGTGTATCACACATTTATGAAGTTCATGTACACGTGTACTCTGCATCTACTAAACTTGTTATGGTAATAGTGGCAAATAGCAAGCAAGAGGAGCCTTACATAGCCTGTAGAATGAACCATACCATGTGCGTAAGCCGCGCGCGTGTGTGTGTGTGTGTGTGTGTGTGTGTGTGTGTGTGTGTGTGTGTGTGTGTGTGTGTGTGTGTGTGTGTGTGTGTGTGTGTGTGTGTGTGTGTGATGTGTGTGTGTGTGTGTGTGTGTGTGTGTGTGTGTGTGTGTGTGTGTGTGTGTGTGTGTGTGTGTGTGTGTGTGTGTAAAGAGAAAGGGAGTGAGACAGACAGAGAGAGAGAGAGAGAGAGAGAGAGAGAGAGAGAGAGAGAGAGAGAGAGAGAGAGAGAGAGAGAGAGAGAGAGAGAGAGAGAGAGAGAGAGAGAGAGAGAGAGAGAATTGTGTGCACAAGTATGCGAGTATGTGTGTAGCCGCGTACTTGCGAACATGAAACTTGTTTACTATAACAACGGTCTCTCTGATTTATGGCCTTTTACAAGGAATGATGTATCCCCTTTGTTGTTTTTAAATCTCTTCATTCACTACTGCTGTGATTTATTGCTATAAAACCCGATTCAGCTTGACATTTTGTGTTGGAGCTAACGGTACACAACAATGATGAAATGTTTCTTTGGGTTTTATTCTGGTTTAGTTTAGTTTCTTATTGTATCTTTCACTAGCAGCGAATATCAGACCCAAGTCATGAAAATTAAAACTATTAAAACAGAAGCATTAGCCACTGAAGTGTATCATTTAAATATTTGAAAACTTTAGCAAAGTGTCTATCTATTATTTTTTAAAAACAGTCACCTGAAGAAGTGTTTGTGGATATTTGATTTGTTGAAGCTAATCCAAACTGAGAATCTAATCTGCAACATCGTTAAGTTAAGTTCGTTGATTGTGGACATCAAGATTAAAATAATTTGCTGCTATTTGTTATATGCATAAATACACTGACTACGTTTTAATCTTTGGTACGGACGACAAAACGTATGTCATACTTTATTATCTTCTCAGTCTGTATTGTATCAACTTCTTTGGAAGGCAGGATTCTGGCTTTCGTGAATTTTCTACTATTCCAATAATAAAAAATGCTTTCACTTAGTCCACTCTTGAAAGAGGTTATTTTGTTTTATGCACCTTTACTCCATAGCTTTACTCTTACTCACTGAACATCT
>CM065710.1:31170221-31172721 GCA_017654935.2 Phymorhynchus buccinoides
TCCACACTGTATAGTATCGTCAATCAGTACGGTGTATGGATGGCTTGCCATATTCCACAGTGTACAGTATTGATATGTTGTCACTAATTACACTCTATGGATTTCATACCAATTTCTGCTCTAGAATATATACACCATTGCTTCTTGGTGTATGTATGGTATGGCATGTTCCACACAGTAGGTGTAATTATATTTTGTTACTAATTTAATGCATTTCCAGTCCCATTTCGACTTGGGGTCAGCTTCAAAGAAATGAATGGCGTTATGCACTTGTTCTGTTTTTCAGTGCTGGACCCTCAGCCAGATCTGGAATACGCAGTCCAGTCTGTTATGCTGCACATGATTTATTGCCAGTATGTGAATGATGACAGGTGGGCATTCTCATATTTCGGCCACACATTAATGTAGTTTGTGTTCTTTTGCCAGTGTATTGTTGGAGTATGCCATCATTTCGATGCTCAAAGCCTCAGGTCGGGAAGCCAGCTTGGCTACGCATGGAAGAACCTCCCGAGGATGGGCCTCCTCCAAGTGCTGTGTCAGCAGTTGACTGGGCAGGAGGCAGTCATTCACAAGCAGATTTATTCCACGGTTTATTCGCAAGTGTGTGGCAGGGCGGTCATCCCTACAATCTTAAAGTAAAATGCTTACAAGTACAGGAACATTTCAAATTGTCTTGGATTCTGCATTATGTAATCTGTACCAATATGTTTCTGTAAGATCATCAGTAGTATTGCTTGTTGCAATGACATTGCTAAGCTGATTGATTCTCTATCAAATAAGTCTAATATTATGCGTTGAATTAAACACTGTCTATGATTATAATCTAATGATTGCTATGCACATACAAACTTACGTGATTACAAGTATTATCATTTTCTTGTCAGTGTTATAACCAATTTAATGTATGTTGGTTCTTGGCTGTCATGCAATGTAAAAATAATGTTATGTATCTATTTGGCACTTTAATAAAGTTGCCCAATCTCTCCCTAAATCTTGTGTTTCTGTGACTTTTGACAAAAAAGGTTTTGTGTGGATGCCAGAGACACAAAGGGCGGAATCCAAAGTCACGCACAGATTACGAGCCTGAGAGGGAAGTGAAACATCAGAACTCCCAGTGCCGAAGGAAGACGGAAGAGAGCGGTGATTCTGTGGTCAAAAGGCACAAATGCTCTCTCTCTCTCTCTCTCACTCTCTCTCTCTCTCTCTCTCTCTCTCTCTCTCACTCTCTCTCTCTCTCTCTCTCGCTCTCTCTCTCTCTCTCTCTCTCATAAATAAGTTAGCACCAAAATATCTTATTACTAAATTTAAAGTCCATACAATTCGAAGCAAAACCAAATTAACAATGCCCCGCCCCAGAACAGATCTATATAAATCATCCCTTACATTCTCTGGTGGTAAATTTGTGGAACGACCTCCCTGATTATCTAAAAAATAAAACTAGCGTATCTTCCTTTCGGAAATCTTATCACAAGCTCCTAATGGACAATCTTGTTTATTAGTAATGCTAATTGATGAGTTTTACATCAAACGTTACCAATGCCATCAGCTTATGCCTAGATTCTTATCAATCTCTCTCTCTCTCTCTCTCTCTCTCTCTCTCTCTCTCTCTCTCTCTCTCTCTTCTCTCTCTCTCTCTCTCTCTCTCTCTCCGTCTCTCTCTCATATTCCCATGTTATCTTATAATGTGTCGGGTTTTTTTTGTTTGATTTTTCCCTTTTTTCTTCTTTAAAAGTGGTTTTGTTCTGAAAAATTGACATTGTCTCAAAATTGTTTCCCTTTTTTCGTACTCAATTTAAACTACCAATTCAAGTTCACCATTGTTAAGTATTATCCATGTTTGCTTTAATTCCCATTTTTGATATATATTTTTGAATTATTTCATGTGCCAAATTTTGTTCCATTTTCTTGACTTGATTGTTTTATGTCAAATGTTCTTTGCATGATGCATGGCATAAAATGTGTGAGTGAGAGGGCAAGGTGCAAAGAAGCTATTGTAGCTTATCCTTTTTACCCTCAATAAAACATTCATATTTCGTATTTCGTATTTCTCTCTTCTCTCTCTCTCTCTCTCTCTCTCTCTCTCTCTCTCTCTCTCCTCTCTCTCTCTCTCTCTCTCTCTCTCTGTGATTAATTAAACACACATCGACTTCGATTTAATGCCACATAAAACAATGTACAATGTCCAGTATGTAAAGACAAACCTGAAACAGAAAGTCCTATTTGGATTGATGGCGAGGGGCACTCAGACATTCGCACCAAACTGGTTAATTGACTGCCTCTTCTTAAGCTAGACGTTAGTAGTCCCGGAATGTTAACCATAACTATTCAACGATAAATCTACAGAGAAATTGGTTCTGCTGTCTAAGCATATCATCCAGGCATTCAACAAAAGAGCGCGTCTTATAAAGCAAACTAACTAGTAAATTAAAATAATTATAATTTCCTTCTCGATTCTTGTAGATATTATTTCATTTGAAGAAGAACCGTAATGTCATGATTT
>CM065710.1:31175221-31177673 GCA_017654935.2 Phymorhynchus buccinoides
AACAGGGGATGCTATATCTAGTGATGAAAAGTAAACCTTGCACTGCCAGGACCCCTGATTCTCGAAAAGCTTTACATTAAAAATATATGCAATGGAATAACCCAATGGGTATATCATAACAATCTGGTCCGACACGGCCAGAACTATGAAGAAAACACCTGGACGTGGACGAAGGAAGACGAAGCATGATCAGAATTACCATTACATTACCGAAAACACCCCAGGCACACACCACTGCATAGCCGACATCTTGAATAAGATATGATGCGTCTAAATGTGGTCGGCGTAGATCGTGCCACGTGTCTCTTTCCAGACGGCGCGAATTCTGCATTATAGCGGTCACATGAAACTATGTAGCATGATGGTGGATAGACTGCTATCATCTACCAGTTTGTGTGGAATTTCATTGAAAAAAATGTCACATAAAACCATGTAGCATGATGGTGGATAGACTGCTATCATCTACCAGTTTGTGTGAACTTTGAATGAAAAAGAAAAGACTCTATAGCACTTCATTAGCCACACTAAGCACTGTCAGCTTTTGATTACCAAATATCAAAAACACTGGTCAGCAGAGTAAGATTTGCGCTCATTATAACTTATATGTCTCATATGAGGATATTATATCTTCTAAACTAAAATGAAAGGGTTATATTAAATTATGTCATCCATATGTATGAAAAGGAATGAAAGTGGGAGAAGTGGAGAGAGAGAGAGAGAGATGAGAGAGAGAGAGAGAGAGAGAGAGCAGAGAGAGAGAGAGAGAGAGAGAGAGAGAGAGAGAGAGAGAGAGAGAATATATTTTAATCAAAAGGCCAAGCCACATGATGAGGGTTTGCAGTTAAATTATCTGTATATCTTAACAATGTTCACAAAATATCACTATTTCCTATGTGGCAATATGGCGAGTATATAAGTCATATCATGAGTGGTTTATCACTGTGTTGCCATGGATAAATAGAAATATTTTGTGAATAATGTTGATGTGTACAGAGATGTTTTAACAATTAAAACATTGCAGGAAATAACAAATATCAACACTCAGGGAATTACATATCAAACAAGTAAGCAATCTATCAATTAGATCAATTAGATGAGAGAGGAGAGAGAGAGAGATGATGATTGAGATTTGGATGAGAGATAGAGGGAGAGATTAGAGAGAGAGAGAGGTGTGAGGGAGAGAGAGAGAGAGAGATGAGGAGAGAGGGAGAGAGAGAGAGTAGAGAGAGACGCTGGACACTGGACACTGGACACTGGAAGGTTTAATGATTAGGCCATAGGCCCATATCACTGAAGTGTTAACAAAGCTTGTCATCATGCAGAAACAGAATGGACAATAATTCAGTTTTAAACATAATTAGATATTATTCAACATATAACATTCATATTTTCTCAACAACAAGAAAAAAAAAAAAAAAAAACAAAAAAAATGCCACAAAGACATAATAAATGCATGAATGAATCAATAAACACACCGATCAACCAATCAAATTACTATATATCTGCCATACATATGTTGCGCAATTTGAATGCCTTTTCAAGTGTCATGCTGTAGAAACACGCTCCCGCACACACATTTCACTCAACAATCTCTCCGTGCACACTCACAATCTTTCCCTTCAATCAGTGCAGAAATTAAACACGGTACAATAAGATTTCGCTTAGTTCCCCTCTTCTTACTAAAGAAGGGGGGGGGGGGGAATAATTTTTTTTTTTATACAAAAAAAAAAACAAATAATAGGAACTGATATCAATTCTGTATAAAGTAACTTCCACAATCAATATCAAATATGTACGAAATCATTCTCTCAAACAAAAGAGAATATAATATCCCATTCACAATTAAGCCTCCCACTTTCAAATCAAATCAAATCAACTCAAAACATCTTTATTATCTCTTAAAAAGAGAAATTGCATCCAGGTGCTACGATTATTAACATAGACATTGACATTTAAACATGCAATAAAAAATACATTGAATGGTTATAATATGGTCATAGAAGATTAAAGGCATAGAGAACACATGCATTATCATATTTACAAGCACAATTTAAAATGCAAAGAAATGTATGATACCTAATTGAACAAAGACCAAAATCACAGTCATAAACGTATTGCACGACTTCAGGGTACACACTCTATTTCGTCCCCCCCACCCTCCCCTCCCATACACTCACACTTTACATAAACACACATGCTGGCGATCAGTAAGAGCCAACAATTTTGAGAGTCATGATGGGTTTAAGAAATGGATAGAGGAAGGGATAAAAGATTTATGGGCCCTGGATTTCAGTTTAAAAGTTGCAGCCGAGCGGCCTTCTTCCTCCACTGCCCCATCCCCACCTGTCCTCCTCCCCCCGTCCGCCCTCTCCACACTCACCTCCCCCCCTCCCCCCTCTCTCTTCCCCCCTCTTCCCCCCCCTCCCCCTCCCCCACCCCCCCGGCCGCCCCC
>CM065710.1:31178173-31180673 GCA_017654935.2 Phymorhynchus buccinoides
TTACTGAATATAAATATTTAGGAACCATTTTAGACAACAAACTGACTTTTAATAAAAACACAGAGTGCATTCACAAGAAATGCCAATCAAGAATGTTTATTTTACAGAGACTTAGGAATATTGGCATTGATTCTGGTATTTTACACACATATTATCGCTCTTGCATTGAGTCCTTGCTCACTGTGTCTTTTATTTGTTGGTTCGGGAGTTTGAGTGTGGGGAGCAAGAAAGTGTTGAACGATGTAGTGAATGTGTGCAGCAAGGTTGTTGGGATGAGAGAGACTGGAATGCAAGAGTTGTATGAAAGACGCGCAAAGCAAAAGGCCAGGCAGATTGCAATTGATACTTCTCATGTTTTAAACAAACACTATGATCTTTTACCATCAGGACGCCGCTACAGAACTTTTAAACTGAAATCCAGGGCCCAGAAATCTTTTATCCCTTCCTCTATCCATTTCTTAAACCCATCATGACTCTCAAAATTGTTGGCTCTTACTGATCGCCAGCATGTGTGTTTAAGTAAAGTGTGAGTGTATGGGAGGGGAGGGGGGGGGGGACGAAATAGAGTGTGTACCCTGAAGTCGTGCAATACGTTTATGACTGTGATTTTGGTCTTTGTTCAATTAGGTATCATACATTTCTTTGCATTTTAAATTGTGCTTGTAAATATGATAATGCATGTGTGCTCTATACCTTTAATCTTCTATGCCATATTATAACCGTTCAATGTATTTTATTGTATGTTTAATGTCAATGTCTATGTTATAATCGTGGCACCTGGACGCAATTTCTCTTTTCAGAGATAATAAAGATGTTTTGATTTGATTTGATTTGATTTGAAGTGGGAGGCTTAATTGTGAATGGTATTATATTCTCTTTTGTTTGAGAGAAAGATTTCGTACATATTTGATATTGATTGTGAAAGTTACTTTATACAGAATTGATATCAGTTCCTATTATTTGTTGTAATAAATAATCTTCTTTAGTAAGAAGAGAGGAACTAAGCGAAATCTTATTGTCCCGTGTTTAATTTCTGCACCGATTGAAGGGAAAGATTGCGAGTGTGCACGGAGAGATTGTTGAGTGAAATGCGTGTGCGGGAGCGTGTTTCTACAGCATGACACTTGAAAAGGCATTCAAATTGCGCAACATATGTATGGCAGATATATAGTAATTTGATTGGTTGATCGGTGTGTTTATTGATTCATTCATGCATTTATTAAGTCTTTGTGGCATTTCTTGTTGTTGAGAAAATATGAATGTTATATGTTGAATAATGTCTAATTATGTTTAAAACTGAATTTTTGTCCATTCTGTTTCTGCATGATAACAAGCTTTGTTAACACTCCAGTGATATGGGCCTATGGCCTAATCATTAAGCATTCCAGTGTCCAGTGTCCAGTGTCCAGCGTCTCTCTCTCTCTCTCTCTCTCCCTCTCTCCCTCTCTCTCTCTCTCTCTCACTCTCTCTCTCTCTCTCTCTCTCTCTCTCTCTCTCTCTCTCTCTCTCTCTCTCTCTCTCTCTCTCTCTCTCTAATTGATCTAATTGATAGATTGCTTACTTGTTTGATATGTAATTCCCTGAGTGTTGATATTTGTTATTTCCTGCAATGTTTTAATTGTTAAAACATATCTGTACACATCAACATTATTCACAAAATATTTCTATTTATCCATGGCAACCAGTGACAAACCACTCATGATATGACTTATATACTCGCCATATTGCCACATAGAAATAGTGATATTTTGTGAACATTGTTAAGATATACAGATAATTTAACTGCAAACCCATCATGTGGCTTGGCCTTTTGATTAAAATATATTCTCTCTCTCTCTCTCTCTCTCTCTCTCTCTCTCTCTCTCTCTCTCTCTCTCTCTCTCTCTCTCTCTCTCAAAAAAAAAAAGGTCCTTCTCTCTCTTCTCCCTCTTCTCCCTCTTTCATTCCTTTTCATACATATGGATGACATAATTTAATATAACCCTTTCATTTTAGTTTAGAAGATATAATATCCTCATATGAGACATATAAGTTATAATGAGCGCAAATCTTACTCTGCTGACCAGTGTTTTTGATATTTGGTAATCAAAAGCTGACAGTGCTTAGTGTGGCTAATGAAGTGCTATAGAGTCTTTTCTTTTTCATTCAAAGTTCACACAAACTGGTAGATGATAGCAGTCTATCCACCATCATGCTACATGGTTTTATGTGACATTTTTTTCAATGAAATTCCACACAAACTGGTAGATGATAGCAGTCTATCCACCATCATGCTACATAGTTTCATGTGACCGCTATAATGCAGAATTCGCGCCGTCTGGAAAGAGACACGTGGCACGATCTACGCCGACCACATTTAGACGCATCATATCTTATTCAAGATGTCGGCTATGCAGTGGTGTGTGCCTGGGGTGTTTTCGGTAATGTAATGGTAATTCTGATCATGCTTCGTCTTCCTTCGTCCACGTCCAGTGTTTTCTTCATAGTTCTGGCCGTGTCG
>CM065710.1:31185673-31224037 GCA_017654935.2 Phymorhynchus buccinoides
GCACTGTAGTGTCATTATTGCAGAGAAACACGTGCACACAGTGTGAAACATGGGCTGAAATCCATAACATGCAATTATAGAAAGAATGTCCAGACACTGGTGTGGGACATGGCATGCTACCATACACTGTGTTAGTATTGAAGGTAAATAAATGGCAGACAAAGCAGTATATGGCATACCATCCCTGCACTGTAATGATTGACAATATACAAATGTTGCATACAGTGTGGACCTTGGTATGCAAAATATGCCATCCAGACAGAAATTAGTAACATGTAGACTGTAGAACATGGCATGCTGTCCATACACAGTATTTAGTGACATTATTAAGACACTGTGGAACATGGCACACCACACCTTGGTATGCAATCTGCTCTAATAGTGACAGTAGACGGTGTGCAACCTGGCACACTGGCATGCCATCCATACATGTATTTAGTGAAAGTATTAAGACACTGGGGAACATGGCACACCACACCTTGGTATGCAATCTGCTCTAATAGTGACAGTAGACGGTGTGCAACCTGGCACACTGGCATGCCATCCATACATGTATTTAGTGAAAGTATTAGGACACTGGGGAACATGGCATGCCACACCTTGGTATGCCATCTGCACTACTAGTGACAGTAGACGGTGTGCAACCTGGCACACTGGCATGCCATCCATACATGTATTTAGTGAAAGTATTAAGACACTGGGGAACATGGCATGCCACACCTTGGTATGCCATCTGCACTACTAGTGACAGTAGACGGTTTGCAACCACACGTTGGTATGCCATCCATGCATTATGAGTGTAAAATGAGCTCGATCAGACACTTCCTTTCAACCAAGGCTACAAAAACGCTGGTCTGTTCGTTAGTTATCTCAAGACTGGACTACTGCAACAGTTTCCTGGCTGGCTCACCAACGTTTCTACTGGACATGCTAGTTGTCAAAAACAATTCGACATAATGATTAAGTTTTGGTGAACACAAGCAATAGTGGCCATATGTTGCAATCGCCGAAGTGTCATCCACGTGAAATATAGCACTATAATTGTGTAATTATATCCAAGATGGACGATTGCTTCTAACAAGAAACACTTATTCTGGAATGATTCTGTCTGTGTGATCCATGTCAGCTCAGTGTGGACTTATTCTGTCTGTGTGATCCATATCGGATCATTTTGGACTGATTATGTATGTGTGATGTATATCAGCTCAGTGTTGACTGACTCTGTCTGTGTGATCCATGTCAGCTCAGTGTGGACTGATTCTGTCTGTGTGATCTATGTCAGCTCAGTGTGGACTGATTCTGTCTGTGTGATCCATGTCAGCTCAGTGTGGACTGACTCTGTCTGTGTGATCTATGTCAGCTCAGTGTGGACTGATTCTGTCTGTGTGATCCATGTCAGCTCAGTGTAGACTGACTATGTCTGTGTGATCCGTTTCAGCTCAGTGTGGACTGATTCTGTCTGTGTGATCCATGTCAGCTCAGTGTGGACTGATTCTGTCTGTGTGATCCATGTCAGCTCTGTGTGGACTGATTCTGTCTGTGTGATCTATGTCAGCTCAGTGTGGACTGATTCTGTCTGTGCGATCCATGTCAGCTCAGTGTGGACTGACTCTGTCTGTGTGATCCATGTCAGCTCAATGTGGACTGATTATGTCTGTGTGATCCATGTCAGCTCAGTGTGGACTGATTCTGTCTGTGTGATCCATGTCAGCTCAGTGTGGACTGACTCTGCCTGTGTGATCCATGTCAGCTCAGTGTGGACTGACTCTGTCTGTGTGATCTATGTCAGCTCAGTGTGGACTGACTCTCTCTCTCCTGTGACCCATGTCAGCTCAATGTCATTTACTGTACAATCAAGACAGCGAGCTAATCACGGGCTCACAGATCTCCCAATGACTGTAAGTACATTCACAGACACAGAGACACAGACACAGACACACGCTCACACACACACACACACACACACACACACACACACACACACACACGTTTCGCGCGTGCGCGTGTATAACCAGACACGAATTACTAATGAAAGCTGCAACGTTAGCAGCAGCAGCATAATCAGCTGCAGCAACAACAGTTGTAACAGCAACGATGATAAAAACCACAATAACGGTCAAACACACACACCCATTCACCTACGATGACATCTGTGCACACAGCCGCACGTCACGCACACGCACACGCACACGCACACACGCAACACACACACACACACACACACACACACACACACACACACGTTCGCGCGTGCGCGTGTATAACCAGACACGAATTACTAATGAAAGCTGCAACGTTAGCAGCAGCAGCATAATCAGCTGCAGCAACAACAGTTGTAACAGCAACGATGATAAAAACCACAATAACGGTCAAACACACACACCCATTCACCTACGATGACATCTGTGCGCACCACCACCTTCATCTACGATTATGAACAACTAGCAAACCTGCCCGCTACGCTTCGCACTACCACCTTCATGTACGATTATGAACAACTAGCAAACTTGCCCGTTACGCTTCGCACCGCCACCTTCATCTACGATTATGAACAACTAGCAACCCTGCCCGTTACGCTTCGCACCGCCACCTTCATCTTCGATTATGAACAACTAGCAACCCTGCCCGTTACGCTTCGCACCACCACCTTCATCTACGATTATGAACAACTAGCAAACCTGCTCAATTCGCTTCACACACCTGCACACGCACACGCACACGCACACGCACACGCACACGCACACACACACACACACACACACACACTGACACGACACGCGTGTGCGCGCGCACACACGCGCACGCGCGCACACACACACGCACACACACACACTCTCTCTCTCTCTCTCTCTCTCTCTCCTCTCTCTCTCTCTCTCTCTCTCATCTCTCTCTCTCTCTCTCTCTTTCATTCAGTCAGATTTATAGTTCAAAGTTAGTAAGCCAGTCCAGCCCGTCAGTCCCTAAGCTTATCACCTTTTACTACTACAGTATATGTGATCTTACAGAAAAGTGACTCTCTCTCTCTCTCTCTCTCTCTCTCTCTCTCTCTCTCTCTCTCTCTCTCTCTCTCTCTCTCTCTCTCTCTCTCTCTCTCTCTCTCTCTCTCTCTCTCTCTCTCTTTCATTCAGTCAGATTTATAGTTCAAAGGAAGTAATCCAGTCCAGCCCGTCAGTCCCTAAGCTTATCACCTTTTACTACTACAGTATATGCGATCTTACAGAAAAGTGACTCTTCCTTGGCGGAGATTTGCGCTGGATGTTCAGATTGTGCATGAGACCATCCGGGTATCCTGATACACCACCACACAACATTTAAAGCGATTCTGTGTATCGGTTCATGAGTTGCAGGGTGAACAATCAAGCAAACAAGTTTCAAGTTTCAAGTTTAGTTTAATCCTTGTACCCCTATTGGCGTGTGGAGGACACAACACAAAACAAACATGATACATTGGGTCATATCATCAAACCATAAAAAGAAATGAAACACTTGCTTAGACTTTTAGAAATGACGTTTCACATAGTAAATTAAACCAAAACAACAAATGTATGTTTTTAGAATTATTCACATGAAATGAATTTTAAACAATTTTAGCCTGTTTTATGAATTTACTCAATTTAAGTTGTGTTTTCTTGTTAGCTTGGAACAAAATGCAAAGATTAAACATTGATAAACAAGATCGATATTTGCTAGCAATAAACATTCTCCGAAGTTGACTAAATTTTGGGCATTGTAAAAAAAAATGAAACTCATCACCGACAGTATTCATGCTACATTCTTTACATATCCTATTTTCTCTAATCTCACCCTCTCTTCTTCCAATTTCGATCAGCAGTTTATGATTACTACAACGAAATTTTATTAATGGATAAATGTATATTTCTGGAAGTTGTGTTACATATTTTTTTCTACAAAATTCATGTTTTATGCTTTTATAAAACATGCACTTGCCACTCCCTTCAAGCAAAGCTTCCCAGACTTAATATATTGATCTTTTATGCTCTAATAACATTTTTACAACACCATTCCCTGCTGTAAATGTATTTTATTATGTTAGTATGGATGAATGCTCAAAATGCACAACAATTGGATGAATGAATGAACGAACAAACATTACTTGTTTTTTTATATTTCAAGTCCCCCCCTCCCCTCCCCCCCATACACGCAGATAAACTCATGTATACCTGGCAACGAGCTTTATTCTATCAACCAATACAACAGAGACAGAATGATGTAGCTTCCATTCAAAGTAATCATCGCGCTGATTTATCCAGTCACTATTGGAAAGATTATCTAAAATCCAAGAATGGAATGTCTCCACTGTTCTTTGTTCCTTGCGGTCTTCATTATTTCCATGGAATGCTTTGTGATAATTATTTATGACAACATTGAAGACCATGTCAATTCAGTCAGCATTGTGGAAACACTGATGGATTTCAATTAACACTTCAAGACAACTTAACAGATACAAGATGATGATGAATAAACTTCTTTTTTGCTTCCAAAAGAAAATCTGATGAGTAAAGATAAACATTAATACAACATTGGAAAAATAAGTTAGTGCGTAGTCGAATACGAAAATCACCAGTGATACACAACAGCAAGTGAATAAAAACACGAAAATGCCGCAGATCGCAAACTGAAGTCCAAACAGTTTTTCGTGACTAATAATGCATAACATCACCAAGAGAAGAGCATTTGTATATGAAAAAGTATTGACGCTCAACAAGATAGTGCCAACCTTCATTATTAGTCATTTATAGTTACTGGTGAATTTTGCTTCTTGAATAGCGTGTGATTTACTAAAAAAAACATTTATTCAAGGAAGACAGAGGTAGCCCACAAGAAAATAGCAGGTGTGTATAGGTAGACAATAATCACGACACCAATACATTCCACCCTCAAAAGGAAAAGTTCAGAGATTGTAAATGTCTGATGATAAACATAAAACATTAATGTAAGGACACTTGACGTCATGGCATGGTGGTTTGAAATTGCAGAATTGTTCAAGAGATGTTCAGTGAGTAAGAGTAAAGCTATGGAGTAAAGGTGCATAAAACAAAATAACCTCTTTCAAGAGTGGACTAAGTGAAAGCATTTTTTATTATTGGAATAGTAGAAAATTCACGAAAGCCAGAATCCTGCCTTCCAAAGAAGTTGATACAATACAGACTGAGAAGATAATAAAGTATGACATACGTTTTGTCGTCCGTACCAAAGATTAAAACGTAGTCAGTGTATTTATGCATATAACAAATAGCAGCAAATTATTTTAATCTTGATGTCCACAATCAACGAACTTCACTTAACGATGTTGCAGATTAGATTCTCAGTTTGGATTAGTTTCAACAAATCAAATATCCACAAACACTTCTTCAGGTGACTGTTTTTTTAAAATAATAGATAGACACTTTGCTAATGTTTTCAAATATTTAAATGATACACTTCAGTGGTCACTAATGCTTCTGTTTTAATAGTTTTAATTTTCATGACTTGGGTCTGATATTCGCTGCTAGTGAAAGATACAATAAGAAACTAAACTAAACCAGAATAAAACCCAAAGAAACATTTCATCATTGTTGTGTACCGTTAGCTCCAACACAAAATGTCAAGCTGAATCGGGTTTTATAGCAATAAATCACAGCAGTAGTGAATGAAGAGATTTAAAAACAACAAAGGGGATACATCATTCCTTGTAAAAGGCCATAAATCAGAGAGACCGTTGTTATAGTAAACAAGTTTCATGTTCGCAAGTACGCGGCTACACACATACTCGCATACTTGTGCACACAATTCGTCTCTCTCTCTCTCTCTCTCTCTCTCTCTCTCTCTCTCTCTCTCTCTCTCTCTCTCTCTCTCTCTCTCTCTCTCTCTCTCTCTCTCTCTCTTTCTGTCTCTCCGTGTCTGTCTCACTCCCTTTCTCTTTTACACACACACACACACACACACACACACACACACACACACACACACACACACACACACACACTCACACACACACACACACATACACACACACACACACACACACACACAACACACACACACACACACACACACACACACACACACACACACACACACACACACACACACACACACACACGCGCGCGCGGCTTACGCACATGGTATGGTTCATTCTACAGGCTATGTAAGGCTCCTCTTGCTTGCTATTTGCCACTATTACCATAACAAGTTTAGTAGATGCAGAGTACACGTGTACATGAACTTCATAAATGTGTGATACACTAAGATGAGCAGATGATAGAGTACAATAGGAACATGACACCGACACAACTCAAACGCCGTTGGATTGGTACATAGTAGGGCTTGAATGTGATTAAATCAATAAATATATAAATGAACTAACTAAATCCATCCATCAGATCCATCCACCTCCTAAACTAATGATCCTTTTAGGCTTAAATGTGTGTTCATCGTGTTAAAAAAAACCTATTCATGCTTATCCTTAGACGTGTATGTATCCACATATAATGTGTATCTTTAAGTGTGTATTATGTGTAACTTTTGCTCCTATTCATGCATGCTGAATGTCCTTGGGAGATAATAAAGTGAATTTGATTTGATTTGATAAATAAAAACATAAAAATAAAAAACATGAAATACAATAGAAAGAAAAGAAAAGAAGAAACGAAAACGAAAACGAGAAGATATATAAATGAAAGACAAGTAACAAAAAACAAACGACACAACAATAGTAAAGCCAGGGGTGGTGGAGGAAACACAATTAACCCAAAAACAACTAACTACCATATTGTACTGACCACAAGGCGCACCTATTATAAGGCGCACCCCACAAATTTTACACAAAATGCAGGTTTTGTTATTATAGATTCTTACTATTTTATTGGTCATATTATAAGGCGCAGGGGTCTCAGTCTAGGAAAAAGTATTGCCTTATAGATCTAGTCCGTAAAATACGGTAAATAAATTAAACAAGTGAGTCTGTAAGTGGCAGACATGACATGTCCGTCACCTCGTTTCTCCTCGCACCGGCCACACCCACGATTCAGCAGCAGCCCTGAGGCAAGATTCATGCAGGAAAGTCTTCTACTGTTTGTAGTACACAGGCACACAAACCTTGTCTCGTCATCCACGATTCTTTGTTTGATGCCATACCCTGCTCCTCTACCATCCCCCACCCCCTCCCCCCTCAGTTCGTATCGCTAAATGTGCCAGGGAAGGGTAGGATGCACACCGCTGAACGGGGTACAGCCTTTACCTGGGTACACACCCTTTACCTGGGTATGCACCCTTGACCAAACCGTATATCTGGCTAAACCAGCATCAACTTTTGTCTACATCGGTATCAGACGCCCTTGCCAGCATCAGAAAGCATGGAAACAAGTCCACCAGCCAGAAGAAGTGAAGTTTGTACCCCTGGGTGTGTGCCAGGGGAGGAGTGGGGTGCACACCCTTGCCAGCATCAGAAAGCATGGAAACAAGTCCACCAGCCAGAAGAAGTGAAGTTTGTACCGCTGGGTGTGTGCCAGGGGAGGAGAGGGGTGCACACCCTTGAGTGGGGTGCAGACCTTTTCCCCAAAATGACTACCAGCCAAACATGAAATGTCGCCCCTTTCTGTGCACAAAACGTCCTTGGCAGCAGCGAACGTCACAAGCAGAAGAAAAGCAGACAAAACAATTCCAGTCTGTGCTGTTAAGTGTGCCAGTAGGAGGTAGAGGTGCACACCATAGACTAAGCTCAGCATCAGGTCACACGGCATGAATGAATTTCGGTCCCCGTCTCAAACTCACTTATTATCTCTCAAGGAGAAATGTCGTTCAGGTGCCAGAATAACAAGGACATCGACATTCAGCATGCATGAATATAAGCACATCTTGGTTTAAGCAAGTCACGTGAGTATTACAAAGATGCATAAAATGCATACGGAGATAGGCATTTAGCACGCATGAGCATAAAGTACAAACTGTAATATTACACGTAATACATGCTTAAACATACACATTACATGTGGGCACATACACGTCTAAGGAAAAGCACGTACATGAGGTAGTTTATTTCAACACGGTGAACACACAGTTGAAAGGATCATGAGCTTAGGAGGTGGATGGATCTGGGGATGAAAGATCTCTATGCCCTGGAGTTAACTTTAAAAGTCTTGTAGCGTCGTCCAGAAGGTAACAGTTCATGTTTGTTCAAAACATGGGAGGGACGTGTCATTCGCAATCTTCCTGGCTTTTTGTTTAGTTCGTCTTTCGTACAGCTCGTTCAAGCCCATCAATACTGACCCCCCACCATCTTCCACTTACCCACTGTCTGAGCTGACCAGTACAGGGGATATTTCGCATCGTTCCACACAGGACAATGTCAACCTGGACTGATCTGAACCGACCTTACATAACGGCCCGGGATCTCATCAGGAAAATTGGGGATCCTGTTGTCGTTGTTTTCGGATTGTTCGGAAATTGTCTGATCATTCTGATCATGCATCGTCTTCCTACAACCACAACCACCTACAGCGTTTTCTTCAAAGTTCTGGCCGTGTCTGACCAGCTACAGCTGATACTAGGTCCCCTAGAGCGCTGGCTGAACAGGACATTTAACATAAAGTATTTCAGTACTCGTAGCGATTTGCAGTGTAAGCTTGATAAAATAATACTCTACACAGCAGAACCCCTTTCATCATGGACACTTGTGGCCCTTACTATGCTCAGAGCTGCTTCTGTGCTGTGGCCACTTCGTGTCAGTGCTGTGTGGACGAAGGGAAAGTCACGAGTTACGGCTAGCATAGTAATCGTTACTATCATTGCTGTTAACAGTAACCTGTCGCGTTACAATTATGTTAGCAGAGGATCTTGTAAAGAGTACGGACCAAAGAGGTACTTGCACTGGATACGCCAATTTACCACACGGTTCATACCGTTTGTGTTACTGGTGCTTTTCAACAATGTTCTGTTATGGACGCTGGTCAGATCTGTTGTGAGAACAAACCAAGGTGTTTCTGTAAAACACTCCACCCATGATTCCAGACAACAGAGAGTGTCGTCACTGACCGTCACCTTGATGGCTGCAAGTGCTCGGTTTTTCCTGCTGGCTCCACCCTGGGAGTGTATACTGATTGGAACGATCCAATACAGAACGGACAGTACTGGGTGTTTCGTGAAGCCAGCTTTTTTCTGTGGTACTCTAACTGTGCTGTCAACTTCTACCTGTTCTGTGTAACTCACAGACAGTTCAGAGCAGAGTTCAGAAAGGTAGTTTGGGAGTTCACTGGATTATGTCGTGAAAACAAAGCGTCGAATTCTTTGACAAAATAATTTGTAGGAATAGAACGGTAAAGCCAGACTGGGCAAATGGTGCAGGGGACAAACGAACAAGCTTACGTTAAAGCTGGTGTTTACTGAGAAGAACACGATGATGTTCACAAGTTCCGTCCAGATGGCCATCTCTGCAGGTCGGACTTACCCCTTCATCTTTTCTTGTTCCTCACCTGAACGACACCTTGCTCGCCTTGCGGCGATTTTTCCACTGGATTTCATTTTTTTTTTGATTCATTTTTTACCCATTTGATTATAGTCATTCTTGATAGAAACTGGATTTTTTTACTGTGTTTGGGACACACAAACTTTGTATATTAATAGTCTTTGTAAAAAATGTTTTGTGTACTTTTAGAGGATAATTACAAACATGATGCCCCCTAAAGAGTCTAGCAATAAATGTTTATTATATAGAATTATTAAAAACCGATTTCCTGCTTCCTGTATTCTGCGATTTCTGCCGTGTTGAAAGAGATATTGAAATGTTGCCTGATACTTTATATATAGTTTCCTCTTATACGGTTTCGGTATGGCAGTTCACAAACTCATGATAGAAATTGGCAGAAGATTTGGAATACCCCGTGAAGAACGATTATGTAGAGACTGCAATCAGAATGACCTTGGTGACGAGTTTCATTTTGTAATGAAATGTTCCGAATAATTATAATAATATTAGATGTCAGTTTATCTCCAGAAAATTTACATGTGCAAAGTCCGTATTTAACTATTGTCGTTTGCTCTGTTGGTGGAAAAAAGTGTTCTTAACTGTAGCTGAAATTTCTAAGGCTTAAGGTCTGGTGTACATACACGTTAACAATATTTTCACAAAACATTTCTATTGAACACTAATATCTCCCCATGGCAACATGCAAGTTGGTTGTTTTAGTAGTGAGTTGCAAGTTCATATCATGAGTGTTTTTTTTTTGGCCTGACACTGTGTTCCCCCCTCGTTTCCTCTCCCCCCTTTCCTTCCATTCACCTTTTCTTCTTTTCCTTCGTTTTCCCTTTCCCCTTTTTCCTCCTCCGTCTTTTTCGTTTCCCCTTTTCCTTTTTCTTTTTTTCCCCCTTTTTCCCCCCTCCTCTTCCCCTTTTCGTTTCCCTTTCCCTTCCTCCCCTCGTTTTTTTCCCCCCTCGTTTTTTTTTTCGTTTTTTTTTTTTTTTTTTTTTTTTTTTTTTCGTTTCCTTCCCCCTTTCGTTTCCCCCTTTTCCCCCCCCCCCCTTTTTAGAAACCTCCCTTGTTCTTTCTGTTTTTTCCCCCGTTTTCCGTTTTTTTTTCCTCTTTTTTTTCGTTTTTCGTTTTTTTTTTTTGCTCTTTTCCTTTTCCTTCGTTTCCCTTCCGTTTCCCTTCGTTTTTTTTTTTTTTATTTTTTTCTTCCTCCTTTTCCCTCCTTCGTTTCCTCCGAGACTTCCCCCCCCCCCCCCTTTTCCCCCCATCCCTTGTCACCCCCCCCCCTACCCCTCCCCCCCCCCCCCCCCCCCCCCCCCCCCCCCCCCCCCCCCCCCCCCCCCTTCCTTTCTTTTGGTTTCCAGCTGTGATGCAAGTTTCCCTTTTGTTGTTTCCCCCCCCCCTAGTAGGGCCCCCCCCTCCCCCCCACGCCCCCCCCCCCCCCCCCCCCCCCCACCCGCCCCCCCCCTTTTATTGTTTTCCCCCCTCCCTCCATTTTGGGGTCCCCCCCCCCCCCCCTGTCCCCCCCCATTCCTCCCCCCCCCCCGCCCCCCCACCTTCCCCCCCCCCCCCAAGTTTTTCCTTTTTTTTTTCCTCCTTCCCGCCCTCCCCCCCCCCCCCCTCCTCCTTCCCCCCCCCCCCCTTTCCCCCCCCCCCACCCCCCCCCCCACCCCCCCCCCCTCCCCCCCGCCCCCCCCACCCGCGCCCCCCCCCGTCCATTCGTTTCCCCCCACCCCCCCCCCCCCGTTTTTTTTTTGTTTTCCCCCCGTTCCCTTCTCCACCCCCTCGCCCCCCCCCCCCCCCCCCCCCCCCCCCCCCCCCCCCCTCCCCCCCCCCCCCCCCCGCCCCCCCCTAAACCCCCCCCCCCCCCCCCCCCCCCCCCACCCCCCCCCCCCCCCCCCCCCCCCCCCCGCCCCCCCCACCACTTTCCCTTCCCCCCCCATCCCCCCCCCCCCCCCCCACCCTCCCCCCCCCCCCCCCCCCCCCCCCTTCCCCCCCTCCCCCCCCCCCCCCCCACCCCCCCCCCCCCCCTCCCCCCCCCGCCCCCCCCCCTCCTCCCCCCCTGCCACTCCCCCCCCCCTCCTCCCCCCCCCCCCCCCTCCCCCCCCCCCCCCCCCCCTCCCCCCCCCCCACCCCCCCCCCCCCCCCCCCCCCCCCCCCCCCCCCCCCCCCACCCCCCCCCCCCCCCCCCCCCGTAGCAATATCTTGTTATCAGGTTTCTCGAGACACACGCGTTTCACATGTCAGGTGAGAAGTCAAGGTTGTTTAGAAAAAACGGTTAGGTGTGAGCTGTAGTTTCGTTGATTTTGTGTCGAAGTTTAGAGAGTCACTTGCGACTGGAACTTGAGAGAGAGAAGATCTAAAATTATTTTTTCTCTGGAAGACCGCTGAAACGTCACCGTTTGCAGTTGAAGGATTCGAGGCCTGCAAGAGAAAAAGATACAGCCTTTCGTCGAGGGAAAGAAGAAGACAATAGAGGAGAGGATGAAAGAAGTATTGACCGTCACAGTCAGTTAGGAAATGGTCATCCAGACAAACATTTTGAGGCTTAATTGTTAGATTCCATTGTGGGTTACCTCGCGTTTTCGTTTCGTTAGTCACAAGGTGTTTTGAGGTTGGTAGAATATTGCAAATGGGTAATTAGGATTCTCCCCTTTAGGGAGAATACCATTGCATTCGTAAAAAAAAAATAATTAAATTCTTTTTCTTCCCCTTTTTTGGTCTGATTTGGCTGAAATTATCAGAAAAGTTGCAGGACCTTATGGGTATGTTAAATTTGAAATATTAAATGATTTCGCCGAATTTTCGGCAAAATATGGCCGAAAAACCGCGAAATCGGCAACATTTCAATCTTGAATATCTCAAAAACGGCTAAAAGGATTTCGTTCATATTTTCGGAATTGACTAAAAGTAGATTTGCAGCACTTGTGATATAAAAACCGAACCGGAAGTGCCCCAGCTATGGTCAGGCAGCTTTTATTTGGTTCACGGAATAGCCCAAACCTGAAGTTACGTCACAAAACTAACTAGAGGATTTTGTAGCCCTTACTCTGGCCAAGGTCAGAAAGGAGTTTGCTGACGATATGTTAAATAGTTTGGAAGTTATTCAAATGTATGTACATTTGGTTGTGTCACTTTCACTTATTCCCATTTATAGAATTTTTTTTGTTTTTCATCCCATTTCGCTGATATTTGCAGAATATCTGAAGGACACTAATTCTTATGCTGAAATTTAAATAGCATACCGATTTGCCTAACTTTGGCCAAAATATGGCCGAAAATGGCCAAAATGTAAATCATGAATAACTTGAGAATGTCTGCACAGATTGTGTTCATAGTCTCAATATTTTATTAAAAGTAGCATAGCAACACTTTCTATGTAAAATGAAACCGGAAGTATCAACCGGAAGTATATCCGAAAATTACGGAATTTGGGCAAATTTTCATTTTAATTGCGGGAAAACCCTTTGACAGTGTGGATTCATATTTTCTATGTTTAACAACAACTTTGTTTCCAGAGATACAGAGACAGAGAGAGAAAGAGAGAAAAGAGAGAGAGAGAGAGAGAGGGAACACTGAACACTGAACACCGAATGTTTTATTTGCACATTGGCCTTAGGCCACAATACAAAGGAAGGGTTAGTAGGGCTAGTTAGAAACTTAATTGTAGAAGCATGAATATACAATTAATCAAAGCAACAGCGAATCAACAATGTAAGATATGCGGAAACATTAACAGCCATCGCTATATGAATTATGTCTTTGACATTGAAAGAACGCATAGCATCAGCCTTATACGAGTCGTCTATCCATATTATCCCTATTCAGTGGGGGAATGCATAGCAAAACAAGCACGTTTCCACGAAAAGCTGGATTACTTAAAAAATAATGGAGGCAGAGCGGGGCATAAGTGTTCAATTTGCACTCTGTTAATATTTGTTTCCATCCATGCAGACAATATTCTGGAAAAAATAAAAGCACAAGTGCACGATTTGCACTTAATGATCATATAAATTAGGTTACTTAAGAAATAAAGTGGGTAGAGGGGGGGTGGGGTCATGTACATCTTCGTATCACTCACATCAGCTTATTTACAAACATGCAATTAATGCTAGAGCAGAAACAACAATATGAATGCCAAAACTGCACATAATGATTACGGAATCTTTTATGAGTACAATCAAATAACAAAAGGCATATGCTATATACAATCGATAAAGAATCAAGATACCAAAAACAGTATGAACTTTAACATGCATTCGCAAACAACAAGTTAAACTGTTAATGGCATGAAATACATATCTAGATACATTGTACCTATGGTGTGGATTATTTGTTTTAAGCAAAACATGTACAGGCACATGTAACGATTCTTTCATGAATTTGTCTCGTATATCATTATACTGCATGCAATGGAACAAGAAATGGCGTTCGTTTTCAATTTGACCAACACAAAACGGGCAATCTTTCGCTCTTGCAGAATTGTTGTATCTATAAACATTATTATTCAGAGGAAGTACATTAAACCGTAGCTGAGAAATTGCTACCCGAAAACAGTAAATATCCATTTCAAAGACATACATCTCTTTTTCGAAAACAGTTTTGAATGATCTGTAGGCATTGTATCTGTCTCTATCTCTGATTGTTCCATCCCACTCTTGAATAAACATGTCAATCAATCTTTGCTTAAATAAAGAAAAAATAACCACAGGGACTCTTATTCAAAAAACACAAAGTTCAAAACGGTAGGTTTCTGTCCCTTTTATTTGAAAAAAAGCACAGACGTTTTTGAGACTAACTCAATGTGAAGATAATGAGAGCCAAAGTGTTGGCAAGAGATTTAAATACAAAAGGAAGAGTGAGTAGAAATAATAAAATATCAGAAAAAACGATGACGTGAAAAAACCGATGACGTGAAAAAAATGATGACGTGAAAAACCTGAGTACATATTAACATTGCGTCAACGTTTGAAAAGAGACCGCTTGAACTTGAGGAAAATGGACATATAAATATATTCAAGAATAATTTAACGTTACCGACTCCTTGCTGTAACCAGACGATATTGAAACCTGTATTACACAAAATCTCTCTAATTTTTTAAACCCAGCAGTTCTTACCAGACTGGTCTAATTTAAGCAACATTCCATACGCTTTAAATGGTAATATTTCATTATCCATTTGTACTAATTTAAACCAAAGGCGTACACTTGCAACAAAATAATTAACATACAATTAGATATGTGCAATTTATTATCTCCCTTGAATGTTACGTAATGAATTATTAATTATTTCCGCAACACCTCAAAAATAAAAATGTCTGTGTTCCCACCGCGGTCACTTTGAAATAAAGACGATTTCTTTCTGCTTGTGCAAAGAAAATTAAATTACTAAGTACTCACTGATTGTGTGAAGGAATTGTTTTGATTGTTAGCTGGGCTTGAAGGGTTATCGTTCTAATCTACGGTAATTCAAGAGAGGCAACTGATCGGTAAACTGAGCGTTCACTTTGAAAGCTGTCGGCTCAGAATTTAAGCCTTCAGCAATGTTTATATGAAGGGATGGAGATGGTCAATCCTTTTCTTAAATCTTGTTGTCACGTACGGAAAATTTCCACTGCTCAGTTGACAGCTACCGATCACAAAAAATGGCTTCGCTTTGGGCAGCGGTTTGTTTACGTTTTTATAAGAAAAGTGACTTCCCTTTCTTAACGATGGAACGAAAATGGCTGGGTTTAGCTGCACGACTCATTGGTAAGCTGGCATCCTTTGCTGAATTTAGCGTTTATTCAAAGCATTATTTTGCTTCATACGAATAATCTTATACTTACGTTTGCTTCGACGCTATAAACGTAAGTATATCATAATGCACAATGTATCCGATCGTGTGTTTTTGAAACTTTATTTTAGTCCGTTCGAAAGATGATCGTCTGTACAGGGCGATCTCATTCTCTCGTTCGCGATGTGATGTGACGTGAAAGAAGCCATTCCTAAAGTGGAAATAGATTTTTTGCTCGATTCATAGATCATTTTTAACGCAGAAACCAATATTAAAATAGTTCTTTTCTCAAATCTGCTACACATAATTTCCACAACCCGCACTCTATCTGTGAATGCTCACTTTTTGTAAATCAATTGAGTTCTGTCAAACTTTCAATCGCCTTGATTTTGGAAGAAATCAGTGTCACAAACTTTTCTTTGCGAGTCATGAATGAAAAAGTAGAACAACACTTCCAAAAATCGCGCCTCCTTTTGCAAATTATTGACAGACAACACATCTTTACTCCAAGTTAACTATTTTTCTCCAATTTTATCAGCATTACAATGGGAATCGCTTAAATATATTTTTAATGCACATCTCTAATACAATGGGTACCGTCCCAGGTCGCCATATACAATTTTATTTGGCGTTCTAACTGGTACCCCCAGAAGGCTCTTGCATACCAATAAATGAATTTTTTTGATATGATCAAATCGCTTGGTCTTAATTCTTTATAATTTTGAAAAACCCTACAAAGTTGTATAGCAGCTTTCTTTCCTTTGGTTGCAAGATGTAATGTGCCTTTTCTAGTGCTCAACATTGTTGTAAAATTATACCCCAAATAACAATACTCATTAACTGCATCTAATCTCTTACCATTATAGTACCATTTATCATGTTTACCAAGAAAGCCTCCCTTACGAAATACCATAACTTTTGTCTTGTCAATGTTTACATTCATTTTCATATCATCACAACATGCTTGCAATATATTAAGTTGATTCTGTAGTCCAACTGGGGTAGTTGCTATCAATAGAGAGAGAGAGGAGAGAGAGAGAGAGAAGAGAGAGAGAGAGAGGAGAGAGAGAGAGAGAGAGAGAGAGAGAGAGTTCTTACACTGTGCTACAGTGAAGCAAAGTGACACTGACGTCATTGCTGTCTTGAGGTAAGCTGTGACGTACATTAGCTTATGACATTGCAGTAGGCCACAACAATATCACAGAGAGAGAGAGAGAGAGAGAGAGAGAGAGAGAGAGAGAGAGAGAGAGAGAGAGAGAGAGAGAGAGAGAGAGAGTTCTTACACTGTGCTACAGTGAAGCAAAGTGACACTGACGTCATTGCTGTCTTGAGGTAAGCTGTGACGTACATTAGCTTATGACATTGCAGTAGGCCACAACAATATCAACAGAGAGAGAGAGAGAGAGAGAGAGAGAGAGAGAGAGAGAGAGAGTTCTTACACTGTGCTACAGTGACGCAAAGTGACACTGACGTCATTGCTGTCTTGAGGTAAGCTGTGACGTACATTAGCTTATGACATTGCAGTAGGCCACAACAATATCGAGACAGAGAGAGAGAGAGAGAGAGAGAGAGAGAGAGAGAGAGAGAGAGAGAGAGAGAGAGATAACTCGAACTCGAAATTTTTAATGAGGAGTAAGCATAAATAACTGCAGGTCCTCTAAATTAATAGCATATGAAGTGAATAAATAAATACATAAATTGCAAAACAAACTCAAATGGTTCAAAAAGTAAACAATGTAACAATCAAATGTAACAAATCCAAAGAACAAGGACAACATGAAAGTTAATAGTTTTTCCTACATGAAATATAAATCAACATTCTCACAATTCCTTTCACACAAATAAATCATAGTTTAGACAAGTAATCATCTGGACATACCCCAGCTTGACCGCCCGATACGAGAGGGCACCTTTGCAGAGAGAGAGAGAAGGAAGAAGCGGATTTCTGCCCACACTACAGCACAGTAGAGGGCGGCTGCCTGACAGAGGATGAGGACACCATCCACCATTCTTTGAGCCCCCTTCTGCCAGCACCGCCGCACGACATTTGACACTGCATGATGACCATTCCATGCACCTGTCCAACGTTGGATCATCTTCGTTGAGCTTTGCTCCGAACCTTGGACTCTGAGGAGGACTCAGGACCATCTTCTTCTACTACGACTGTCTTCCACCTCTGTCTCCACCAACGACGTCTCTTCCTGATCTTCACTTCACGTCGTTGGATCTGTCTTTTGTAAGCATCAATAGGGCACTAAGGTTGTTGGGTTTTTTCATTTGTTTTTAGCAGTACGATGTTTTATTCGTCTGCTTAGTTGCTAGGGTCGTAGGACGTGCCACAAAAGTGGTATCCCTGGGAGGACTGCGCTGGCCACCCGAGCCCTTGCACAGCAGGACTCCCAGGTCTAGGGACTAGGACCTTAGCAAGCTAGAATTTCACTGATTTTTTACATTTACATCTTTCCTCACTATCTTTTTTTTTCGACACTTACATGTCGTTCTTATCAGTCTGTCTGAACCCCCCACTTGTAGGCTTCTTGCCGGTGGGATCGGTCTTCATAGCATAGATTCTGTAGGGTAGTTCCTCCTTCTCTAGGGTTGTTTTGTTTTTGCCAGCCCCCTAAATTGTTGGGGGAGTTTGTGTGCAAGCCTAACAACAAAACTAGTTTAGAGTAAGTCTTTTATAAATTTAGGGTATAGGAACTTCTTTCATATAGGTGTTGACCTTTTCCTCCTCAGAAGAAAAAGTAATAATATAAAGACTTGCTAAAATAAAATGTAAAGATTTGATGCGTAAAACAATAAAGTAAAGATAAGATAAAATAAAACAAAAATTTAAAACTATTGACATTAAAATATTAAGAATTAATACTATATAATAAACTGAAAAAACCTGAGATAACTACCCTGTAGATTAAAATATTCTGACAATTAAAATCGTGATTAATCTGGTGGATTTTTAGGTAATATTGAGCCCTTGGGTGTTCTGTTGCCTTAAATAATAACTAAACTAATAACTTGTAGAGATATTTTTCTTACATAAAGCATAGACTCATAAATTATAACAGATATAGCTCCTGTGGCCTTTTTAGGTATTTCAAAACACTTTTTGAATATAGCTGGAGCAGTTTTGTGACACCAGCTACGAAAACAAGTGTAAGCATCTGATTGGTTCTCGCGGGAACCACAATATTCTGATTGGTTCCCCCGGGAAACAAAGAAATGTAGGGCGGATTTCTGCTTCGAAACGGCCACGAGGGACTCTTTTGTCCTTCCTGGTCCTGTTGCGGGCACTGGGTCCGTCCTATTACAACTAGTTTAACTTATTTAAGATTGTTAATAATACCATTGAAGAGACCATGACTAATCCTGAAATTATGACCCATTACCTGGACACAAGTTCAGAGGAGGACTCCATCTTTACAGCAGAAGCTATGCCTAAAAAAACCAATGAAAAAGACACTCTTACCCCAACAAGAAGAGCTAAAAGAAAATCGAGATACTCCAATGAAGAAAAAAGCAGTCCAGAGATGGCACAGCCTAAAGATAAAAAGAATAGAGAAGACCTAGGGGGTTCAATGGATGAGACAGAGAGTGCTGTCCCCCTGTCTCCAATCATTCAAATTATCCAAAACCCCAGAACTCCCTCTAGGAGAAGACCTCTACGGCACTCTCCCAAGAGAAAGAAAAAGATTCCCCAGTGGCTCCTCCCTTGGCAGAGGAACCCATTACGATCTGGGGTGGCCGTCTCTGGGGCCCCAAAGACACTAAAGAAAAGAAGAACGAGGAGTCAGAATTGGACTCAGATACTAATAAGGGGAGTGACTTCGTCAAAGTCCAACAGCGACGAAGACAACCCCCCCACGACCCCCACCCCCACCACCCACCACCTCAACCAAAACATAAACGCCAGTTCCACCTGATCTATCTTGCAGTGCCCAGTGATCCTGGAGTAATCTGCGCACTGGCGCAGCTACCTTCAGATTTGCGGCTGGGTCCGACAACAAAGCATGAATATTTTCAGAAAGTAACGTGGGGGACATCCTCAGCCAGAGGCCTCTAACTGGAAATCGCTGGTTAAACCAATTGGCTGCAAATCAGCCACTCAACAATATAAACTAGCCAAATTTACATCAATTGCTTCTATTAATATTAAATGTATCATCCCTGAGGCCACCACTGAGGGGGTAATCAAGCCGACCCCCTTCGAAGAAGATCTCAAAGACCTACTGAAATATATTTCAGAAGCAAAATCGGCACAAAGACTCCATAATAGAGATGGCACAGATTCTCGTGCCATCAAAATTATCTTCAGAAAACCGATCCTGTCTGCCTTGGTGAAGATTGATGCCCATGAGTTCCCTGAGGCACCATACGTCGCTCCAGTGTGACGGTGCTGCAGGTGCGCTCGATATGGGCACGGTCCCAACCAATGCAGAGCAAAACTGGAAATTTGCACCAGGTGCTCCGCCCATGGACACTCGGCCAAAAACTGTAATCAAAGCCTAAAATGCGTCAACTGTGGCGGCGGACATTCCGCCGCCTATCAAGAATGCCCTCAGTATCAGCTCAGACTGAGGGCAAACAAAATCAGAGGAGAAGCTTTCTTGCCCTACAGTGAAGCCATCAGGAGGGCTAAGGAAAACTTACAAACAGAAAAAGACCAAAAGGATAGCCAACCCAAACTAGACATGCCCACAGTTGACCCTAGTTGGAGGGTGCAACGGATTCCCTTCGGGAATTCGGCTGACTCCTACGCCAACAGGGTCAGGGGCTTCAAACCAACAACAAAGTCCGATGCAGGTCAGCCTGTTCCGGCTCCTCTGGACCATCTATCACATATGGAGGGCCCGGAGGAGGTGGAGCAGGTTACCTCTCCATTTTCAGCCCTCAAACGAAGAAAAAAGAAAAAAAGGAAAAGATCACATAGAAATTCAGAACGAATCACAGAAGAAAAAGTTGAGGAGATGATTTCAAAGCAACTTGAAAAAATGACTGAGACAATAATGACGACAATAGCCAAACACATTGACAACACACTGACAAAACAAACCCACCCAACAACCTCTCAACTTGTAAATCTTAATATTCCAAAAGAAGAAAATAGATCACTGAAAGAATCATTTTTAACCCGCATTCTCCGAAGTCTGGCACAAGCCAGAACCTCCAACCAACCAAAATCTTTAATCGAGGACCTTTCCTCTCTGATTACTGACACTGAGGATCTCCCTATTGATCCCAAGAACGCTCTAAATATTATGCAACTAGCAGAAATCGCCTGTGGCGCCTCCCCAGCGCCACAGGGAGCAAGACATAGACTGGGTTCGCAGAGAGCGAAACCCAAAGTTCTACCTTAACTTTAAGAACTCACTAGAAATTATTTTTACTGGTGGGGATGGAGTCCCTCTGGTGCGCGGGCCGTATACCTAACTGCATTCCTGCTCCCTTTTCCTCCCTCCCCTTTTTAACTAAAACATGCGCCTGATGGGCCGAAGCGACTCTTTTTGAGCCCACCATTTTTTAAACGCGGTCCTTTCCCCCCTGGCGAGATGGGTGTCGGCGTGCGCGCAAACGGGGGGGTTCTTTCGTAACACGGACGCGGGCGACGCCGTTAAGTTGTCGCCTCGGCTTTGTTAGACATATTTTCATGATGCCCCCCCTTATTTTTGGAACTGCCACAAGCGGTAACGCCTATGCCACTGCTCGTGTAGCGGAGAGGAAGGGGTGCCCTTCCGCGCTCGACCTTCGCCTCCATTCGCGAGGCATGCAAGTAATCAGTTTATAAATAATACCATCCCCACTTCCACTTTCATCTTCATTACCAAGTAAAAGCTTAAAACTTCTTTTTATTTCTCTTACTTTTAGACTCCATCATGACATCAGGGGCTGGAGAATTTTTGTTGCTACGCCCCCTTGGGATCAGTTGGAACAAATAAAACTACTTATAGTAATGGGGGCCTCTGGCGGTATGTTCCCCCACTTATTAACAACATCATCATATAATACAACTGATTCTGATTAAGACTGGATTTGTCCACTTAAAAAACTAATTACCAATGGTCAGGTTCTATGACCTAATTATATATATACAAACTAAATTTTAATAGTAACTTTTAAAACTAAATGAATCCTGGTATTTATAAACTGAATTTTTACAAAATTTTTAACCTATTTTAACATAATGAAAACTACTAGAGATATATACTCTAATAAAACATCTCTATACTATGTATATCATGTCCTAAGGGACAAGATTTAACAGGCTTAAAAAATTATAATTTTTTTTTTTTTTTTCACTAAATAGCTTGTATGTAAAAGATTGTGTACATAATAATAATGTACATATCAACATTTTTAAAAACGCACTAAATCTTTTATGACCATCTGGTTATGTACAAATATTACTTTACAAGCGAGCACTTGGCGTCATTTGATCCGATTTTGGTTGGTACTAGGGTCTCAGCCGTGCACTTGGAGACCTGTCACTAATGGTCAGGTTCCATAACCTAACTAAATATAAACAAAAACATTTTTAATAGTAACTTTTAAAATAAAACGAATTCTGTTACTTATAAATTAAATTTTTACAAAATCTTAACCTGTTTTCACAAAATATGAAAACTATTAGAGGTATGTATCTTAGTAGGATATCCCTATGTCAGGTTATATCCCAAGGAACAAGAATTAATAAAATAGCAGGATTATAGTTTTCTATATACTTAGAAAACTATAAATAAAAATTATTTAATCACAACTCTTAAAATAAACATATTTTAATAAAAACAGTAAATACAACTAAATCAAATAAAAAGACTAAATAGTTTGTATGTAAAAGATGTGTACATAATAATAATGTACATATCACTTTTAACAAAAACCTCTGGTTTTAACTCTCTTAAAAACCATTAAAATAAAACTTTTTATGATCACTTGATAATTATCTGTATATATTTATCTATGTAGGCCCATGCCTCTAAAGAATTTTTAATAATAAAGCTCTCTTGAGCACAACATGGATTTAAAAAATATAAAAAAGCTCAGTTGAGCGCAAAGCATGAATTTTAACAGTAGCCCTGGTTTTTTTTAATCAGACCTCATCCAATCTGCCAGACTTAAAGCAAACGGCCAAATATCTTTTACAAACAAAATATTTTATCAAAAACATAAATTTTTAAAAATTCTAGATTTGTGCGCAATTAAAATTTCTATAACTTTAAAATTATCTCTATTATTCAAAAATCCACTTTTTTTTCTCAGGATCTTTATAATTTTAAATGCCCCAAATGGTCTTTTGACCCAGAAGGCGTAAAATCTCTACTTTTTCTCTCTTCTCTCTCTCTCTGTAATCAATTGACAATTTTACAATATCAGATAATAGGAGCATAAGCTACAGACATGCGCATTTATTACTATCTGCATGCACAATAGTTGGTAGAAAAGGGGAGAAAATGAACTGTTATAGCCTTTCGAATAAATATTTATTACAGCATATTTTAAATGACAGTGTAGCAGTGTGGGGACACAGCTACTATTGCCCTCTAAACTTACTCGTAGCAGACGCCTATTTTTGCTAGTTTGGAGTTATCTGCCCGAGTTAACTCCCTTGTTGAGATTTATTTGTAATTAAATTGTATTTTATCATATTCTTGCTTAATTAAAGTTTGTATTGATATAAGATGCATATGGTTGGAACCAGAAAAAATCATAGATTTTATCCCATACATTTGTATTAACTGAAATACTCGCATAGCCTGACAATTCAAGATTTTGTGATTGGTAAAATTAACACGTGGGTCAAAATATTCCAGGTCGTTTCGCATGTTTTCTATTCTTATTCAAACTTTAGTCAAATGTTTGAATTTCTAATTATACGACCTAAATCTATAATCTATCCCCTTTCATTTCATATATGGCATGCTATGGACCTTTTCCGTATAAACTTGTAGTATTGCAAAATGAATGCAGTCCATTCATTGTAGCTATTCACGAACCTCCCGAGTTCTTTGTACGGTAGGCTAGGCCTATACCACGTGTGAATGCCGATTGACTGTCTTTCGAATCGAAATACTAATTTTCTAAACCAAGCAATATTATTTTGATTCGCCCTTTTGTTTTCGTTCTAATAGCTAACGAAACTAGTTTTGTATATTCAAAATGATCTTGGACCTTATAGATTTATAATATTTTACGATTTAAGATTTGCTTCAAACCACAAGCATGAAGCCTAGATCAATAGAAATTCGACTTGTGTTTTCTATCGAATTTCGGGACACAAATTATGAACTTTATAGATTGAATTGGGACTTGAAATTTATACAAATGAAAGTTTGTGTATGTTGCTTTTTTATTATTAGTTTGTTATTCTGATTTGTGAAGCAGTTATTTAGTTATTTTATAAAATATGGGTTGGGCTTGTTAAAAGGTGGGATCAGTTTGCACCTTAATTGCAAGTATTTCTTTTTAAAGAGAAACTCCGGACTATTGATGATGTCATATTATTCTGTGTTTTTCAAGCTTTCCAACCATATGCATCATGTCTTATGTATGACGACCGTAGAGACAACACACTTAAAAGGTGTAGTAACAAACACAAGTTTGGCGGCCATTAGCTCTGCAGGAGCAGATTGCGTGAAAGGTAAAGTTGTTGTCTTTGCGGTCCGGGTTTTGTCAATATATCTAGCCACAGGTAAAAATTTAAGAGAGTCTTATGAGAGACTGTAGTAGACTGTAGGAGACTGTAGACTTTGACTTACCTGAGACTCTACCTGAGATGGAGAGAGAGAAGCAATAAAGAGAGAGAGAGAAGAGAGACCTGTGTCAGCCTTGACTGCCTGTTGCTGTTTGCTGCTTGCTGATTGTTTCCTGCCTACTATTCCTGCACTCCTGTCTGTCCCTGCACCCTTCCACTCCACACCATCACAACAGCAATGCGCTTTTAGTTTTTATGCACTCAGGGATTTCATTCCACAACCTTCCACCTGAGTATGTCAACGATGACATAAATAAGTCTGTTCTAGGTCGGGGGAGGAGTATGTTTTCTTTATTCCGCACCTGAGTTACAGGAAACTTTTCACATAGATAAGGAGGTGCGAGTCCATTGAAAATTTTATACATAAATGCACCCTTAGTAAATTGACATTTGGAGTGGAAGGGAAGCATGTTAATAGTTTTATAATAATAAATGTATAGTGTTGATGATTTAAGAAGAATTAGTTTAATTGCACGTTTATAAATACTTTCTGAAATGTCTTAGACAGTTTTTGCTTGCTTGATCCCAAGAAGTTGAAACATAATCAATGTCAGGCTGAATATATGCATGAAAGAAGAGTTTTCTGGTGTGAATATCAAGAAAGTGCTTGATTCTGTTTAGTTGAAATATTTGTTTAGATAACTTACGAGAGAGAATAGAGGCAAGGTACGACCAAGAAAGATTGTTGTCAACCCCCAGACCAAGTATAGTATGCGAGTCCACTTCTTCTATAAACTTGTCATGTACTTTAATTTTTGGTAAATCAGACTTTATGTTCTGTCGCTTTTGTCTTGTGGTAATTAGCATAAGCTTTGATTTTTTAGGATGAAGGGCCATGTGGTTATATTCAGTCCATGTCACAAAGTTGTTCACGTCATTTTGTAGGTTGGTAAGTACTAAGTCAGCAGTCTTGTTCTTGTCGTGTAAAGTAGTATCATCGGCAAAAAGTTCACAGGGACAGGAGATGTGTAAAGGTAAATCATTTATATAAATAGTAAAAAGAATGGGACCCAAGACTGAGCCCTGAGGCACACCATACTCTAAAGATATTAATGAGGATGAATTACAGTCCCGATGGACCAATTGCCGCCTGTTGGATAGGAAAGATGATATGAGACTAACCGATTCTGTTGACAGGCCATATAGAGTTAGCTTTCTCTGGAGAAGGTTCATGAATAAACTGACGTCACAATGTTTCAGTGACGGGAATAGCACAGTCTTCCTGTTCCGTAAAAGGAGTACAGTGACAAGGTTAGATCACTGATTAAGTTAAACAACATGTAAAACAACAGTTTGTAGGTAAAACAAATCAAACAATAAACACTGGCTTAGATTACTTACAGCTAGGAGCAGGGATCAGTGCTCAAACATTTCAGGCTGATGACCACAGTTAGGCACACGCACACATTCCGCAGAGTGGCTGGTGTAGGCTCCCGCCTATACTTGGCTTTGCTCGACTGACGCTCACACTGACCAGCCGCACAAATTAAAGCTTTACGTCCTCCCCGCTCTTAAAAAGACCATATGGGACATTTCTTGTTTATAAAGTTGTTGAGATGGGGGGGGGGGGGGGGGGGGGAAACGTTTAATTTGTTTTTAATAAAGTTTTTTGTTTTTATTTTAATAGGTTTGAATATAGGTGCCATGGCTCGTATTTGTTTGACCCGTTAATTAGCTAGCTAGTTATTATAATATTAATTTTGGTAGTTAAAATTTTTGATAAAATTGTATTTGAGCATCTTCTGATTAAAATTTCCAGGACCACCATTTAAAATGAAGTCAAAAAGTTTAAAAATCAATTAAGGTCTGTCCTACTAAGAGGGCCCAATTATTTACAAAAAATACTTTATTTTTCCAAAAAAGTTAAAACTGTACATCCAGCCGTTGACTCCATGACAACTAGTGCCATCAGCCAAAGACTACTTTTTAAAATGAGCCGAAGCTGTCGCATTGGCTGAGACCAATGCTAGTATTAAAAAGTTTTAAATGGGTCCCTGTTGGATTTAATTAAAAGGTAATTTATTTTTAAACTTCGGGCTCTAAAAGGCACAAACAAATGAGGCCGAGTCCTGGTAAAACTTATTTAAGAGATGGGGGATTTATACAGCGGGAGAACAGATCAGACGGGGGGGGGGGGGGGGGGGGGGGTGAGGGAGAAAACAGACACCAGTGTCTCCTCCCCCCCACCCGTCCCAATCTTAGAGTCCAACAGGGATTAAATGTTCGATAATGTTTGTTCATTACTTACATTTATAAAATAGTTGTTAAAAGGCTACGATTCCTGTTTGTTTGGCCGGGGGGAGGGAGGGAGAGGGACCCCTCCTCCCCGGAACAAACAGAGGCAGGTCGTCCTGAGCAGAGTCCTTATGCCTGTTCTGAAGCTTATTCTACACTTTAAGCTAAACGCGGCTACGGAGCGAAAAAAATAATCTGGGTTTATTTTACTTTATTAAAAAGTTAATTTTAAGAGACGGCCTTTTATGTTTTGCATTAGCCGGTCAAAAGTGACGGCCAAGGGGTGACTGTCTGAGGGTCTCCGCCAGCCATACAGCTGGGGACCATCCCTCCGACCCCTTAGTGAGAATGTCTTTTTTAGTATAATGAATGTTATGTAATTTCAATTTATCTAGTAAATCTTTAAGTTCTATTTTTATTTCTACGCATGGGTTGAAGAGATGGTTTACGTTCAATGCTTCATTGCATTTACATTTTATTTCTACAAATTTACAGCGTTCTGATTCTGTTCTTAGTCTAAATATTGTTGACTGTAAAGATCGTTGTATATTTAGAAACAGGCCTTGAAAAACCCTTGTGGGTGAGTTTTAGTATATTCTTCTAGCTCTTCTGCCCACTCCTGAAAAGCTGATGTTTTTAATTTTGCCTTCGCTTCTTTAATTGATAGCTTTATATCTATTTTTGTCCCTGCGTGGCCCTGGGCTGCCTGTTTTGCAGCCCTGTCTGCCTGATCGTTACCTTTTATACCTGTATGGGATGAGATCCATATTATTTGTAAGCTTGTTCCTTTTAATTTAATACAATGTAACAATAAGTTAATTTCACTTATCACTTCAAATCTGTTTGATGTTTCGTTTTGAATAGCTTGGATCGAAGATAGTGAATCTGTAAAAATAGTCACGGTAAATTATTTATGTAATTGCAGGCCTCTAACAGGGCCCACAGTTCAGCGCTAAAAATTGACAAGTGATCATTTAATTGAAATGATTTAACTATTTTAAGTGAGGGGATGGCAAAAGCGCATCCGATCTTATTATCAATTTTAGAGCCATCAGTGAAAATTTGCATGTAGTGTCTTAAACCATGAACTTTTTCTTTGGCTGCGGCGCTGATTACATTTATATCTTGTTTAGAGTATTGTTCGTGTAATGTTACATCAAATGTGGTTTCTTCTCTTTCCCACGTAGGGAAGGTTGTTACGGGGTGAGGGACAACGTCCCTTAGTTCGAGATTTGCTTTAGCAAATAGGCTTTTTGAGTAACTAATTATGTCTTTTGTTTTTTAATATAAAAGAGGTTGCTTCCGTTGTAGTTTTGAGTAATCCAAGGAAGGCTCCCGAATATCCATTATAAATTCTTGGTCTGTATCTGTTTTTACCGCGCACCATCTAATTATAAATTTGGCACAATTTAGCTTTATAAGGTTTTCGAGTGGCAACCATCCCACATCTCTGTAAACTAGTTTGTTAATCGCGTAGGATGGTATACCTAGGGCTGTTTTGAGTGCTCTGCACTCCATTGATTGCAGCCGTTGTACCTGGTCTTTACTTAGGGAGTGGAAAACTTCCATTCCGTAGGTTAATCTACTTCTTACTAGAGCATTAACTAAATATGTTAAAAATTTGGGATTTTTTGCCCACGGTTCTGTGGAAATAGTTTTTATACAATTTAGTGCCTGGTAGGCTTTCTTAATTAGGTATGAAATATGGACATTCCAATTAAGGTTTGGAGTTAAGGTTACTCCTAAGAATTTTACTTTGGAGCTTTGTTGTTTTACGTTCCCTAAAATATCTAATGTTATGTCTGTTGTTTTTAAATTTGCGAAAACCATAAACTGACACTTTTCCGATGATAGCGTAAAGCCATTTTCTTCAAGGTAAGTTGCTATGGCAGTTGTATTCTTTTGATGGCTTTTATAAAACTTTTGAAAAGTTCTACTTTTAGCGTTAGCTTTGCACGCGGACGTCCATATCGCAATGTCGTCCACGTACATTGAAATTTTAGATAGTTGAAGTGGGGTCAAGTTTATGTCATGTAACATAATGTTAAAAAGTATTGGTGCAACTATGCTTCCCTGAGGTACGCCCATGTCCAGGTTGTGGGCTGTTGAAAATGAGTTTCCTACTTTAACTTTCATTTTGCTATTTTCTAAAAATGTTTTTATAAAATTAAACATATTGCCCTCTATGCCGAGCTTGCTTATTTTTTGAAGCAGCCTCCCATGCCAGACAGTGTCGTAGGCCCCTTTGATGTCGAAGAAGGTAGCCAGTACCTTCCTCTTTCGGGTGAACGCCTTTCTGACATGGGAAGTTAACTTGACTACCTGCTCAATGCAGCTTCTATGCTTACGAAATCCTGCTTGAAAAGGGGGTAAAATATTATTTTTTTGTAAAAAGTATTCTAATCGTTGTTTAACGATTTTTTCGTATATTTTCCCCAGGTGATGGGTGAGGGAGATGGGCCGGTAGCTTTTTGGGTCCTGTCTCGGTTTTCCGGGTTTCGGGATACCCACTACCTGTGCCTCTTTCCAGGCCTGCGGCACCTCCCCCCTCGCCCAACACCTAGAGTAGAAATTATGAATAATCTTTAGATGCGAATGGGGTAGTTTTTTTAATACTCCAAAGGAAATTGGATCTTCTCCTGTAGCTTTTTTTAACTTTCTTTGTTAATCTTAGGGCTCTAGCAAGCTCGGCAAAAGTGAGCGGTGCATTGATTACATCGTTATTATTAGTTGACTTTTCAGTTGCTGGTATTTTAGCTCTTCTATTTTGTTCATGTTGTGGAAGAGATTTAGTTTGACTTGCACTGGCAAAAGTTTCTGCTAGGGTGTTGGCTGTCTCTTGATTGTTTGTAGTAATTTTTTTGTTCTTGTTCAAAACTCTAGTTTTCCTTAAACATCCTTTTAATTTTAACTTTTTTAGTTTCTTCCAGGCCTTTCCCAAATCTGTATAGTTTGTAATTTTTTCATCAGTAAAGTATTCTAATTTGGCTTTTGCTACCATCTTTTTACTATTTTTTTATCGTCAAAATTTTCTGTTGTTGGAAATTTATTAAATATGTTACTTTTTTGGTGTTTATTTGTAACTGCTTCTGCACACTCTCCGTTCCACCAGGGGTTATTTCTGGTGAAACTGACGGTGGTATCATTTTGTGTGGTCATTGGTATCGATTGTTGACAAGCATTTAATATATTACTTCTTATATTTTGATAGTACATTTCGAGGTCTTGATGTTCTATCTCCTCTATAGTAAATAAACTTAGGGCCGTTTGAAATATTGGTCAATTTGCTTTTTCTAAATTGAATGTTTTTGAAGTTGATGTTTCTTGATTTATTTCTGCATTAAACGTAATGGAGATCGGTTTATGGTCTGATCCCAAGGGATCTACTAAAGGAGTCCAGTCACTATTTATTTGTAGGTTGGGACTAACAATAGTGAGATCTATAGCTGACATACTTTGTCCTAGTTGGTCCGGATAGTGTGTGTATGTTCCATCATTTAGTAAAATTAAGCTTGAGGGTAAAATCTCTTGTGTCAGTTGGTTTCCTCCTTTGGAACTGGTGGATCCTTTGTTTTCCCAGGACGGGTGTTGGGCGTTAAAGTCCCCAACCACCGCCCAGGAATTAGAGGATGACAGAGAGGACAGCCAATTTGTTGTAGGAGCTGCATTATAGCCTTTTGGAAAATACATATTCAAAATATTTAGTGGTTTTTGTTCCAATTGAATTTGAATAGTATTTGAATACTGAATGTCCTCTATATTTAAAACGGTAGGTGATTGTTTAATATAATGTAAATTAATACTTACATAAGTTGCTGTTTTAACTTTACCAACCGTATTACTAACATTTGGTGGGTAACAAAATCCATCAATGTTAGGTAACTGAGAAAAATTTACGTTTAAAGATTGAATACACAGTATATGATACTGTGTGGAGGTTGTAGCTAGAAAATGTATTAAGTAATCCTTCGTTGTATTTATGGATCTGCAGTTCCACTGCAGGATATTTAAAGTGGCCTTATGCTTAGACAGGATAAGAATAGAGGGTTTCGATAAACCTTATCTACTAAAACAGGTTAAAATTGGTTTTCTATTGCCACTAGCCATATTGTTTGGCTTTGGAAGCCTGGGATGTTAGTCTTTGTCTTTGTCTATATGTTTCTCCTGGTTCACACACTAATTGTGCCAGGCGATAGAGGTTACTATCTTGTGTCATGGGGATGGGAGTAGTGTTGGAGGGTGTCATAATAGATGATAGTCCTTCTAATAGAAGACTAGGTTTGTTGCTGGTTTTCGCTTTGGCGAGGCTAACCAAAATATTAGTCATGAACAGCTCTTTGGGGATTTGCTAGAAGCTGTTTGGGTGAAAGTATTAAGCTCTGCAGCTGTTTGGTTTGAGATTGATTTGTTCTTGAAACTTTGTGAAACAGTTTGTTATCCATGTATGTTGTTAGTTTGGTTACAATGGATTCCGTTTGTTTTTCAATTTGTTTGTTTACAATTTCTTCTATTTTTTTTCCGTTGCTGCATTTGCCAATGCTAATTTGACTTCTTGAGCTCTGTTTCTGAGTGTTTTAGCTCTTGAGCTTGTTATTCTGGGTCTGAAGTGTTTTTTCTTTGGTTTTATTGACCTTGTTTTGTTGGTTACAGTGGAGTTTGGAGGGCTGTTCGCCTGCATTGTCTCTTGGGACGATGTGTCCTGATGCCTATCACTTTGGCAGCGTAGCTGCCTGGAGGACTAGGTCTATAGCGGTCTTCTGTTCTCCATGTGGAGTGTACCTTTGGGGAGGGGGAGTGCACCGACGACACTCGGGTTTGTTTTGTCTTTTCTGTTTCCAAGTCTATTTTGGCTTTTCTAATGGCTTCCGAGTAGGGAAGGAACGACTCCCCACGAATGCGGTTTGCCCTGAGCCTTATTTGATATTGTGAGCATCCCAAGTATGCTGCTGAGTGGGATCCTCCACAATTGACACATTTCGGTGTAGTTGATTTGCATTTCGAGACGTCGTGTCCGACCTGGGCACATCGAACACAGGTCACTCTCTTTGAGCGGCACTGGTTCGCACTGTGCCCAAGGCGGGCACAATTCCTGCATCTTCTAACTGGTGCCACGTAAGTGTGTACGTGAAATTCTTCGGCTTTAATTGACCATGGTGGGGAGGGTTGGCCTGTTAAAAATTATCTTGACAGCTCTTGAGTCTGATCCATCTTTGTTTTTCAATCTGAATGCAGATTTAGCCTCTGGAATGCTCTGGACGATGTTTTGGGTGTCTTCCTCCAGAGCTACTCCTTTGATGACACCTTCATTTGTAACTGTCGGAATAGAACATTTTATGTGGATTTGTGAAATCTTTTTCATTTTGACAAGCTGCTGCTGTTGTTTTACTGAGTTGCACCCAATCAGCCAGCGGTTGTTGGAAAGTGGGCGCTGACTGAGGATGGGGCCTATTGTTTGTTTGTAAAGTTGATAACTTGATGTAGGGCCCAAAGCTCGAAGCGTTGCTGGGCCAGTGCCTAAATCTTCTAGCACCACTGGGTGTTTAAAAAAGACGGGCGGTGGAAGGTTTTGTTGGTTGATTTTTCTGGTTTGATTAACGTTTGGTTGTTTTTGGTTGTTTTTAGTTCCTTTTGTGGGCACTGTGCCCCAGACAGACTCTATACCCTTGGGAATTCCCGGGATGGGGTCTGCAAGAGACGCCGCCCCAAGGGCTGAGTTTTGAGAGGTTTTTCTGTTGGTTTGTACAGTAAGGTGATCTTTGATGGGGGATTCTCCCTCATCTTCTCTTGGTCTTTTTTCATTTAACCGATTATTTTGAGTTTCCGGGGGTTCGTCCGAGCCCCTGTCTTGCCTGCTTCTTTTCCTGGTGGATTTTGGATTGGCAAGGTTTACGTTTTGTTTTCTCCTTGGGGAGTGATCTTGAGGTGTTTGAAAGACTGCATCGTCTCTGGTGTCTTCAAGTGCCATTGGTGACACATTAGAGATTATGGTTTCTGCCTCTGACTCAACGTCAGTGTATTCAGAATCGCTGGACATGAAATCTGTGTCGTTAGAGGTGTTTTTGTCACTGGGGGGGATCCGTGAGGTCTCCCCAGGAGGACGTGCTCCCCCTTGAACTAGGTCTTGTCTGTTCATAACAGGGAATATTATCCGACAAAAATTAAATCAATTAAATATATTTTATATTATAATTTTATACACTTTCTTATGAATTTTAGTCTTTTCAAAGAACGTAGAGGGAAACTTTTTCCTCCTTTCCTACCCTCGCCTAATAGAGGGAGAGAGGGTGGGCTGGGCGAGACGGAAAGGGGAACTCTACATGTTTACAAATGGTGCAGTTCTTTCGTTTACAAGGACGACCAATCAAAAATTGGCGTCTTTAGAGGGAACCAATCAGGTTCGAGTTGCTCTGTGTAGAGCACTACAATATTCTGCCGAGAGTACCACTATAAAGTGTTCCTCTCAACAAAAATCGGATTTTTCTGCCCTCACTTTGTCTCTGGCGGTGAATAGACTTAATTACCGCAATTTAATTTGTGTATAACAAATATTATTATTAACTTTCAGTCACTTATTTGACTTCACTAGGAGATCCCCAAAAAGTGTGGTAGTCCCATTGATTGTACTTGATTACTTACGATTTTAAATGTGGGTGTTTTGTATTAAAAAAAACCTACCTATCACTTTATCTTTATTTTGCAAGTAATATTTTTACTTTTAGTTTCCAGTTTTTAATTTCTTTTAATAAGTAATCCTATCCATTTTTATCTTCACCTATACGTTCCCTACAAGACCGGGTCAAACAATAATAGAAAAGTCCGGAAATGTTTTTATTTAATTTTAACAATTTGAAAGAGAGAAAAGACCTACAAGTTTAGAAAAGACCTATGCTCAACTAGTTTTGTTGCTCGCACACAATTCCCCCAACAGATTAGGGGGCTGGCAGGAACCCTAACAGAATGAAGAACTATCCTAACAGAAGCCTATGCTATGAGGTCCGTACCCACCAGGCAAAAGCCTACGAGTGGGGGGATAGATAGATTGTTTGGAACGACAACATGTCGGGAAAAAAAGACAGTGAGGAAAGATGACAAAGGAAAAAACCGGTACAATCTAAACTGGCTAGACGTCCTAGGCCCTAGTCCCGGGAGTCCTGCTGTGCAAAGGCTCGGGTGGCCAGCGCAGTTCTCCCAGGTATACCACTTTTGTGGTATTTCCTACAGACCCTAGCCACTAGGCAGCTGAATAACACATCATACTGCAAAAAAAAGAAGAAAAAAGACCCCTAATGCCCTATTAATGCTCACGAAAGAGGAAGATCCGGTCCTGCAGGAGACGCTGGGAAGCCCCCACTCCGGAAAGGAAGACTGCCGAAGTAGTGTCTCTGCTCCCAGAGCAGGTGGTGTAACACTAAGATGTCGTGCGGCGGAGCTGGCAGGAGGGCTCAAAGAGTGGTGAAGGTCCTCATCCTGTCAGTGATCCGCCGTACTGTCAAGTTAAAGGTGGCTGGAGGTCTGGGCAGACTCTCAAGGTAGCCCTGAAGTTCGCTGAAGAAGAGCAGCAAGAAGCAGCAAACAGCAAAGTGGTAGCAGCTCTGTCTCTTTCTCTTTCTTGCTTCCAGCTGGCCCGCCGATGTGTGGATGAAGACCAGCCGCGTTCATATTTGAATTACATAGGTCAGTCTGAGCTGCAAAGCCTGCGTCACATGATTGAGATCAAATCGACTCTTGTTACTTGTGTTTTCAAGCAAATCTGTGTTTGTTGGCAGTTGAATAACACAATGTATCTCTGCAATGGTTTAACCAAGCAACACATGAAACATATCAAAATAAAGGCCGCGAACCCAGCTACAATCTGATACAAATGGATATAAAAAGTTATAAAGCTATGACCATTAAAATAGGCGAAAACTAGGTATTCTGAAAGCCACTTTAATGGGTTCTAGCATCTAAAAAATTAATAACTCTACAACTATGATACTTGGGGTTGATAAAAAGTACTGGGTTAGTACTGATAAAAAGAGGGCAATGAGAGCTTTATATTGATGTACTATGTCACTATATTAGATGACACAGTAAGAATATAATTAGCATTCATTGTGACAAAGAAACAACTTTGTTAGAAGCGCGACTTGCAGGCTAGTGCAGCGCACTGTCCCTGGCTAGTGTGGTAGCAGACGACAAGTATAATGACGTCGGTGCTACGTTTCGTCAAAAGTTAAGTTTGACGTAAAATATATACTGTCAATACTAATGTATTACATCAAAGCGCTTTCTTGCTATTGAAAGGCGAAAGGGAAACCTTGAATAAAAAAAGGTTTCTAAGCAAGGAAGAGTGATGTAATTTAACAGAATAAATCGTTAGCTATATATGAGAGATATCGGCAGTTTGAGGCCGTAATTGACAGACTAGTCAATTAAGTTACATAGCTAAGATAGGATTTTATAATATGAAAATAAGAAGAGAGAAAATATAGTTTTTACGCCTTCTGGGTCAAAAGAACATTTGGGGCATTTGAAATTATAAAGATGCTGGATATGAAAATAAAAGAGGGGGAGAGGCTAAAGTATAAGTTTATTAACAGGCTTAGGATTTGAATTGGTAGCCTGCCTTCGTTTTGAACCAAGGCGCGTGACTTGTTTGATTTGCATAAGGTCGCGTGTCTACAAAGGAGACAACGTAATCGTGTTGTCTGCTGACACGGTAACAATAGGTGTCAAAACTAGCGAATTGCAATTGGGCCGTCTGTCCGCAGATTGAACCGTCTGCTTTGAACAGTCTTGTGACCAGTAAACTGGGCTATGAATAATTAATGACGAGTGGACTACTTACGTCACTCGGTCACATTTGTTTTGTCTCTTGTGAAGAAAATAACGTCACTTTACACTTCTCGTGTAGTGTGTTTGTTTGTTGTATGTACTCGTAGTTCCTGACAGGCAAGGGCGATAATCTTAAGTAGGTGTTCGCATCTCATGTCACGAGACAGGGGCAGAGACATTTTCAGTATAAAGCCTCATTAGTTGTACAATGAGGAATTAGTAAATAAAATGTGTTTTGTTTTGTACATTTCTGTCTGGAGTGAGGTCGAGTGTGCGTGAGCGACCCATACTGTTGTCACTATTTTTCTTGAAACCCTGATCACATTCACCCTAAACATGACACCGTGAATAATGTTAACGTGTACCGAGACCTTTAGTAAATTTATGTAACATTGTATTCAGTGTGCTATTTATATCTGGGTGGAGTTTCTCTAGACGACGGTCGCCGCGCACCATAACTGTTCTAAGAAACACTTTAGAAAACGTTTGCGGAAGAATATTACAAGCTCTTGTCTGATTGGTCAAAAAAACGGTGTATTATTTTAACAAAACTTTAATTGACCAATTAATAAACAAGAAATGTATTCACCCCATTGCAAATCATCTGATAGTTCGCCCACGAGATCCTTTGGTAGCAGCCACAAAACGTTTTCGACAAACTTCAACGAAAGAGGTGTTTCTTAGCACCGTTTTTTTCCGATTTGAGCGAGCGCATTATCGTTAGCCCTTGTGCAACGGCCACCAGAGTTGTCTTTTGTAACCGTTTTCAATTGTTGCATTAATTTTCTATTTGCTTGGTTTGCTTCCAGTCCTCCATGCCCCAAAAGGGGTCAAATGATTAAACCATATTTTTGAAATGTGTGGTGTGGGTGTGTGTGTGTGTCTGTTGTGTGTTGTGTGTGTGTGTGTGTGTGTGTGTGTGTGAGAGAGAGATAGAGTAGATAGAGCAGAGAGAGAGAGAGAGAGAGAGAGAGAGAGAGAGTAGAGAGAGAGAGAGAGAGAGAGAGAGAGAGAGAGAGAGAGAGATTGCCCATTATGGGGTTGTTTGGCTTATGGCTACGTGTGAGCTTAATAATAAGGACATTTTCCGCTTTTTTTGCTAGCAACTTCTTCCCTAGGTTTTTTTTACGCGTTTTTTTTATTATTAACTAGCGCAACGCCGAGTACCATTAACGCCTAGTAACGGTAAACGCCTAGTAACGGTAACGCCAAGAGTACTGCAAAGTAGAAGCGATTCGGTTAAGAAACGGCGGAGTCGTATAGCGCGCGCGTTTCTAAACCGATTCGCCTTCGGGTTGGCACACCGATAGTCACCGTCACCGGTCATCTACCTACCAAATTCGAAGGCAATCGGCCCAGAAACGCTGGAGATACGGGTGCCGAAAGGCCGTCGGATGCGCGTTTTCGCGCATTTGCGAAACGCGCGAAACCGCGCAAATGATACGGCCGTGCCTCTGTTGCCGTTGCCATCGCCGCGTTAGGGCTCACAGCCAATTTGAAGCGATTCTGTTAAAAAAACGGCGGAGTTATATGGCCCTTTTTGTGTTTCAGACACACACGCACACACACACACGGACGGACAGTTGGATGCATTCGTGCCACATAGGTACTGCATTTCAAATCTGTAAATATAAAATAAGGCAACAACCCTAAAGGAGCATGGCCAATGGCAGGGAAAATGACAGAGAAGGGTGGCTGAAGAATCTTGTGTGGTATTCAGTTTTGATTGATATTTGCTTTGTAAGGATAAGGTGTGATGGAGTGGTGGAGAGTGGGCACAGAGGGTAACCGCGTTCGGCTCGTTGTGTTAAGTAGAGCAGGAGTGTTCGAACCTGGGCACTGGGGGGGGGGTGGGGGTGGGTTCCTCTCACTTTGCAGCTATGCGTGTACGGTCTGAAGCGTGAAGTCTTTCGGATGAAACGATAAACCGAGTGTCGCGTGTGTGTGCCCAGTGCAGCTTAGGCAACACGTGTAAATCCCAGTGGGCGACGAAACAGCTTGTCATTTGGGTGCCACAACTGGGTTACCGCCACAGGCCCTCCATTTTTGTTCCTTCGTCATCAGTCACAAAAGTGAGATTGCATGGGCTGAAAGTACTATGGGGGTTGTGCGCCGCGCTGGCTGTGACGCGTTCCTCCAGGTTGGGTGAGCAACCTGAATTTCACAGAGACCGGCCCGCTGTGGACTATAAAGTACCTAATACCTAAATGTGTGATAGTTTCATTCAGGGCGCGTCACCATCTCTGCGGTTTTTTTCAGTCGTGTCTATTTCTGCATATGCGTGGGTCACTGGTCTGTTTCTCTCTCTGTCCGTCTTTTCATTCGTCGTCCCTCTGCGTCGTCGCTCTCGTCTCTGCTCTGCTCTCTCTTGCTCGGGCTCTCGGTCGTGCCGTCTCGGGGGTCCGTTCGGTCTCTCCGGTCTCGGCGGTGGGGCGGGGGGCAGGGTCGGGGGGGGGGGTGGAATGCGGGGGGGGGGGTGGGGGTGGTGGGTCGGGCTGGGCGTCGTCCGGGAGTGCGCGGAGTGCGGGGGGGGAGGGGGGGGGGGGGTGCGGGGGTGGGGGTGTGGGGGGGGGGGGGGTGCGGGTGGGGGGGGGGGTGGGCGCCGGGGGGTCTCTCTCTCTATTGAGGAGGCAACTACTCCATATTGTGGAACTACATAAATCTCACTTACTGACATGGTAACATGGTTGTTGATTAATGGGTGGGGTTGTTGTTGAACTACGTGTTTGTGTATTTATTAATTATCGGTGACTGTGATTGATGTGGTACTGCTTACTTGTTCTGATTATGTATTAATTAATTATGGATAATTGGTTGTTTGATAGTTTTAATAGTTTGGTATATTTGTACTCGATTAGTTCTGGCTGATTGATTGATTAACCATCTGTTTTATCGACTCAATACCATATTGGATTATTCGTTGTTGTTTTTCTCTTTAATTTACCTATTTATTTATATATCTGTTCATTTATTTACTTACTAATTGTGATGTGTTGCAAGGTAGTTTATTTTTGCTTAAATGTTTAAATACACAAGCATTTGTGTTATTTTTCTAGTTTTCGATGCACATGTTATGTGTCTTTATAACCCCCTCCCCCAGCTTCCCTATGATACGGGCAGAAGGCTAGTCATTAAAATTGTTTGAATTGATTTGAATCTCTCTCTCTCTCTCTCTCTCTCTCGTCCTCTTCTCTCTCTCTCTCTCTCCCCTCTCTCTCTCTCTCTCTCTCTATTTGCCTCTCTCTCTCTCTTCTCTCTCTTTTATACTTTTGTACATTATTGGTGGGTAAGTGGGGATGACATATAATTAATATAACCTTTCAT
>CM065710.1:31224537-31229537 GCA_017654935.2 Phymorhynchus buccinoides
CTATGTCTTTGATGCGGCATTTAAAATAAAACCAGTTAACATACTTGTGTGTTGATTATGTTCTATAAAAAAAATAAAAAAATAAAGAGTGCTAACGTAAGTTTTTCCTCCTTATTTAGGGAGGCAATGTCAGAAACCCAAGCCTAGACGGTGTTTCGCTCTTGGAGTCTCATCAGCTCCGGAACTGGATGGGGATCTTGCACCAAATCAAAAATCCACAATACAACGCAACCAGCACAAAGTTAAACACCGAAATAGTAAAATCCTATGACATCGTATGTACAATAACAAAATGCCTAATGTTTCTGAATTTTAATTTCAAAACCTAATAGACATGACTAGAGAGGGCAAACTACTGAGATTATATCCAATTTAAGGATAAAAATAGTAGGCATGTTCTGGTGGAATGCCTAAACGTTTTGGAAGCCATCCTCGGATCTGCCAGTAAGTATGTCCTCTAGAGAAGGATGTAGTTAAAAAATAAATAAATCCTATAGACCGGCGATCAACATCAGATTGTGAGCTGTGCAGGACAGATGCGTCAATAGATCAGAAAAATGTAACGCCGCACAAGCCAAACTTCCCACTTCCACAACTCTGTAGGTCTGAAAGTTGGTGCATTTGAATGCCGAATCGATCAACTTTGTGAACCTCAGAAACAAAACCATTAACGTTACTTTATGAATTTCTGGTGTTCTTTAAAAAAAAAAAAAAAAAAAAAATTATTAATAAAATGTGCTGATTTACTTTTTCTCCCATTGGGGGAGGGACAGTGCCTTATGCAAGACAGCTGTTTCGACCTAGTGAAGTTCTCATCAGTTGCATTAATTTATAGTTATTAATGTCCCATAATGTGCCTGTTCCAGACAGGAGGACGTTAAACATATTTTCATTCATACTAAAGAAAAAATGTTAAATTCAATGGTTAATTGTAATAGTAAATGGGTTTTTTTGGCTTTTACTGTCACCAAGTAAAGACTTGTGACACGTTCCAAAGGACTTGGACAAAGCGAAATGGGGCAGTGTGTGGATGCCTCGTGCCTCCATACCGGGGAGCTGGACGACACCGCCCCCTCCACGAATCTCTCCCCGTTGGGATACCTTGGGGGTCTTTTGTAAAAAAATAGTCCCCCCACCTTCTATTCACTGGAACAAACCCGCCCTACACCGAAATGACTCCGAGGTACTTATCTTTGACGAGAAAAGAGCAGTGGATGTTTGCTATTGTCACTGGGGTACCAAGGCCAGCTTCTACACCTAAATTGATGACTCCTTACTCATCGAGTTGACGAGGAAAACAGTGATTGATTTTGTATTCAATCGGTACAAGCCAAGCGTCTACCACTCTAAATGACTCGGCTTAATCAGCATAGTGACGAGGGCAAAACAGCACGTGAGGTTTTGTAGCTCTACTGGCATGCATAGGCCAGCCATGACACCTAAATGACGGGCCGTTTAGCATTATCTCTGCACGAGGGAAAAACTCAGGGTTCAGAGCTCACTGTCTTGGATGTGTTAACAGAAAATGGACTCGTGAAACTTCCAGCACACCAGATGGTTCATATAAACTCTGCTGTTGAACTTGGTGCCCAGTCAGATAACCAGTATCAGATGTTTGTTAGAAAGTTTGATCGGCAGGCTGTGGGTTAGTGTGGACCAACAGCACACTGCGTGACTGCCCCGGAAGGACTTTCGGTACTACTGTCATGTTTCTGATTGGGTTCATCCTTGGTTGGGCGATTACGGATAAATATAATTACTGCGGTACAATAGACCGCTGGTGGTGTTGTTAGAAGGATGAAAGCCAACTGCTGGAAGGCGAACGGCAATGGTGGTGGAACAGTCGAGGGTGAATTGTTGACACCTTCTTTCGTCTGGAAGCTTGGCGTGGTTGTGTTGTACAGTCAAGACGTTGGTTTGCTTGTAAGAGAGCTGACCAGTGTCCTTAACAGAGCAGTGGTTGCTGACCACCAGTAGATAGGAAAGTGTATATGTATAGAATTGAAGAAGGCTTGTATCCATTGAAACACACTGGTAACAAGCCACCGGTACATTTCCTGATGGAGGTACATAACAAGTTCCCCCACGAAGGTCATACCCATACAGATAATGACAATTAATCATAATGAAAAAGGATAATCACAATTCCTGCAGCAGCTCGTGACTTTCTCTTGGTCCACACAACACTGACACGAAGCGGCCACATCACAGAGGCAGCTCTGAGCATGGTGAGTGACACCAACATCCAGTGGACGAGACAGACGATACTATTCGTATTGATAAAAAGTAAACCTTGCACTGCCAGGAGCCCTGATCCTCGAAACGCTTTACATAAAACATAAAGGCAATGGAATAGTTCAATGGGTATATTAGAGCAATCTGGTCCGACACGGCCAGAACTATGAAGAAAACACTGGACGTGGATGAAGGAAGACGAAGCATGATCAGAATTACCATTACATTACCGAAAACACCCAAGGCACACACCACTGCATAGCCGACATCTTCAATAAGATATGCTGCGTCTACATATGGTTGGTTTAGATCGTACCACGTGTCTCTTTCCAGACGTTGTGAATTCTGCATTCTAGCGGTCACATGAAACAATGTAGCATGATGGTGGATAGACTGCTATCATCTACCAGTTTGTGTGAACTTTGAATGAAAAACAAAAGACTCTATAGCACTTCATTAGCCACACTAAGCACTGTCAGCTTTTGATGACCAAATATCAAAAACACTGATCAGCAGAGTAAGACTTGCGCTCATTATGACATATTATAATATTATATCATATCAGGATATTATATATTCCAAACTAACATGAAAAGGTTATATTGAAAATTATGTCATCCATATGTATGAACAAGGAATGAAAGTGGAGAGAGAGAGAGAGAGATAGAGAGAGAGAGAGAGAGAGAGAGAGAGAGGAGAGAGATAGAGTGAGACGACGAGAGAGAGAGAGAGAGAGAGAGAGTGACTCGAGGTAGAGGAGAGAGAGAAAGAGAGAGAGAGAGATGAGAGAGAGAGAGGATGAGAGAGAGAGAGATGAGAGTGTATTTTAATCAAAGGTCCAAGCCACATGATGGGTTTGCACTTACATTCTCTGTACAGTTTAACATGGTATTCACAAAATATCACCATTTCCCTGTGGCAACACTCGGGTGAGTTGTAAGTCATATCATGAGTGGCCTAACACTGTGTTTTGCCATGGGGAAATAGAGATATTTTGTGAATATTGTTGATGTGTACAGATATTGTTTAACAAACACATTGCAGGAAATAACAAATATCAACATTCAGAGAATTACATATCAAACAAGTAAGCAATCTATCAATTAGAGAGAGAAAAGAGAGAGAGAGAGAGAGAGAGAGAGAGAGAGAGAGAGACGCGAGAGAGAGAGAGAGAGAGAGAGAGAGAGAGAAGGATGGAAGAGAATGAAAGACGGACAGAGAGAAACAGACAGCGACAGAGATATACAGACATAGACAGACTGAAAAAATACAGAGATATGGGCCGAAATGATGCTTACTATTCATTAGGTATTAGGTACCTTTATAGTCACAGAGGCGTCTACTGTGAAATTCGGGTTTGCTCCTACCTGGAGAGCGCGTCGCAGCCAGGGGCGCGCCACCCAATTTTATTTGCAAGCAATCTTTGTGTGACTGATGAGGAAGGAAAGGAGGATGGGTACTTTTTGACCAAATGACAACTTTCAACGTTGGGCTTAACGTGTGCTAAGTGCATGGGCACACAGGACCTCGGTTTATCGTATCATTCGAAAGACTCCTCGTTCAGACCGTAAGGCCTAGAGAGCAAAGTGAGAGAAAAAATCCCCTGTACCCAGGTTCGATCTCGGCTTTACTTGACACGAGGCGAACAGACATTACCTCTGTGCCACTCTACACCACTATCGCTTATCCTTACAAATAAATCTCTATGAAAAACAAGCGCGAAAAATCGCAATAGTTTTGTGGCACGCGGTCTATTTCGGCCTCAATTAAGTTTGAAGTGTAGCCTCGATTTGAAGTGCGACAATTTTGTCAAAATGTGCGACAATTTTGGACCGACAGACCGACCGACACAAGACCGACAAAGTGAGTTTTATAGGTTTGTGGCTTGAGCCACAAACAAAAATATACAGAGGTCCTCGCCCCTTCTCTATCCTTTTCTGCCATTGGCCATGCTCCTTTAGGATTGTTGCCTTATTTATATTGACAGATTTACATTTTTGAATGCATCACCTATGTGGCACGAATTACTAAAAATTATAAAATATAATAAATGGCTAGGAATAAAATCAGGAAATGTCCTATTATTAAGCTCACGTGTAGCCATCACAAACAACCAGAATGGGCACTCACACACACGTACACGCACACACACACACACACGCACGCACGCACGCACGCACGCACACACGCGCGCACACACACACACACGCACACGCACACGCACACGCACACACACACACACACACACACACACACACACACACAGAGTCTACGATTCAAAGATTGCTTAATCCTTTGACCCCTTTTGGGGCATGGAGGACTTGAAACAAATCAAGCAAATACAAATGGAACAATTGAAAACTGTTATAAAAGACAACTCTGATATAAATAGCACACTGAATACAATGTTACACAACTTTACTAAAGGTCTCAGTACACATTAATATTATTCACGGGATGTCTCTATTTCCCTATGGCAACACAGTGTTAGGCCGTTCATAATATGACTTACAACTCACTGTGTTGCCATGGGGAAATATAAATATTTTGTGAATATGTTAGCGTGTACACAGACCTTAGAAATGTCGCTAAATTTAATAACACTTTTTTCCCACCTCAGAGCAAACGACTATAGTTAAATACGGACTTTACACCTGTAACGTTTCTGGAGATAAACTGACTTCTAATATCATGATATTTGGGACATTTCATTACAAAATGAAATTCGTCACCAAGGTCATTCTGGTCGCAGTCGCTACAGAATC
>CM065710.1:31247037-31257037 GCA_017654935.2 Phymorhynchus buccinoides
TACAAACATAGTCCGCCTCAGACACGAGTGAAAACATTACCAATCCGCTCTCTACGATCGCGGTTGGTAATAAAAAAGCATATAATAAGACATTGCACAAAGATAAGCAATAAAAAGCAATTATGTTAAGACATACTAGGACATAGTTAAGACACTGCACACACATGATCACAAAAGTATGAACAAGATCAATAAAGAAGCATAATAAGAACAATAAGAAGCACTTACTAAGCCATTGCACCCAACATGCTCACAGAAGACAAGAGCAATTGTACGTTGCACATGTATACTCACAACAGCATAAACCAGAATGTTCTATGTACAGTGTGACACCCTGGATTCTTTATTCATAATCTCTCTCTCTCTCTCTCTCTCTCTCTCTCTCTCTCTCTCTCTCTCTCTCTCTCTCTCTCTCTCTCTCTCTCTCTCTCTCTTTCTCTCTCTCTCTCTCTCTCTCTCTTTCTCTCTCTCTCTCTCTCTCTCTCTCTCTCTCTCTCTCTCTCTCTCTCTCTTTCTCTCTCTCTCTCTCTCTCTCTCTCTCTTTCTCTCTCTCTCTCTCAATCTCTCTCTCTCTCTCTCTCTCTCTCTCTCTCTCTCTCTCTCTCTCTCTCTCTCTCTCTCTCTCTCTCTCTCTCTCTCTCTCTCGCCCCTCTCTTCCTCACACACATACACATGCGCGTGTGCACGCACTCACGCACTCATGCACGCGCGTGCACGCACACACACATACACACACACATGCGCGGATCGGATCTAATCTACCCAAACAGGCATAAAATCACAGAGGGAAGAGCAGGTGGTGCTTAAGAATTTAAAATATGGATGGATCGAGGAATGAACGTCTTCTGGGCTCTGGATTTCAGCTTTAGTGTTCTGTATCTTCGTCCTGACGGTAAAAGTTCAAAGTGTTTTGCTAAAACATGGCTGTCATCACCCACAATCTGTTTGGCCTTTTGCAACACACGTCTGTCATACAACTCTTGCAAACTGTTTTGCCTCTCACCCACAATCTTACTGCAGACATTCACCACATTACTCAACACATGCTTACTTCTCACGATCAAGCTTCCATACCAACAAATAAAAGTAAGAAATGACTCAACACAGCAACGATAGTAGGTTTTCATGATGTCCCTTTGAACGCCTATGTTTCTTAATCTCTGTAGACAGAAGATCCTCGGTTGGCATTTTTTTCTGAATTGACTCAACATTTTTATCAAAGGTAAGTTTCCTGTCCAGGACTGTACCTAAGTAGCGGTATGCCTCTACTCTGTCTACAGTCTCACCATCAATGACAAGTTGTGTGACTGGCTGTGGGTCTTTTCGGAAATCTATGAGCATTTGTTTGGTTTTTAAAACGTTCAAGTCCAGATAGTTATTTTTACACCAGGTACAGAATTTGTTAACCTCTTCAAAATAGACAGAATCGGAGTTAGACATGTCTTCAATGGCAGAATCATCAGACTATTTGACCAAAGGTATTAGTTCAGTGCCTCTCAATCATTAGTATATAGTGTAAACAGAATGGGGGATAGCACTGTGCCTTGGGGGGCGCCAGTTGAAGTTGAACGTTCTGAGGAGGTTACAGAGTGGAAGCGGACAGACTGGGTTCATTAGTATATAGTGTAAACAGAATGGGGGATAGCACTGTGCCTTGGGGGGCGCCAGTTGAAGTTGAACGTTCTGAGGAAGTTACAGAGTGGAAACGGACAGACTGGGTTCATTAGTATATAGTGTAAACAGAATGGGGGATAGCACTGTGCCTTGGGGGGCGCCACTTGAAGTTGAACGTTCTGAGGAAGTTACAGAGTGGAAACGGACAGACTGGGTTCATTAGTATATAGTGTAAACAGAATGGGGGATAGCACTGTGCCTTGGGGGGCGCCAGTTGAAGTTGAACGTTCTGAGGAGGTTACAGACTGGAAACGGACAGACTGGGTTCATTAGTATATAGTGTAAACAGAATGGGGGATAGCACTGTGCCTTGGGGGGCGCCAGTTGAAGTTGAACGTTCTGAGGAGGTTACAGAGTGGAAACGGACAGACTGGGTTCATTAGTATATAGTGTAAACAGAATGGGGGATAGCACTGTGCCTTGGGGGGCGCCACTTGAAGTTGAACGTTCTGAGGAAGTTACAGAGTGGAAACGGACAGACTGGGTTCATTAGTATATAGTGTAAACAGAATGGGGGATAGCACTGTGCCTTGGGGGGCGCCAGTTGAAGTTGAACGTTCTGAGGAGGTTACAGAGTGGAAACGGACAGACTGGGTTCATTAGTATATAGTGTAAACAGAATGGGGGATAGCACTGTGCCTTGGGGGACGCCAGTTGAAGTTGAACGTTCTGAGGAAGTTACAGAGTGGAAACGGACAGACTGGGTTCATTAGTATATAGTGTAAACAGAATGGGGGATAGCACTGTGCCTTGGGGGGCGCCAGTTGAAGTTGAACGTTCTGAGGAAGTTACAGAGTGGAAACGGACAGACTGGGTTCATTAGTATATACTGTAAACAGAATGGGGGATAGCACTGTGCCTTGGGGGGCGCCAGTTGAAGTTGAACGTTCTGAGGAAGTTACAGAGTGGAAACGGACAGACTGGGTTCATTAGTATATAGTGTAAACAGAATGGGGGATAGCACTGTGCCTTGGGGGGCGCCACTTGAAGTTGAACGTTCTGAGGAAGTTACAGAGTGGAAACGGACAGACTGGGTTCATTAGTATATAGTGTAAACAGAATGGGGGATAGCACTGTGCCTTGGGGGGCGCCAGTTGAAGTTGAACGTTCTGAGGAAGTTACAGAGTGGAAACGGACAGACTGGGTTCATTAGTATATAGTGTAAACAGAATGGGGGATAGCACTGTGCCTTGGGGGGCGCCAGTTGAAGTTGAACGTTCTGAGGAAGTTACAGAGTGGAAACGGACAGACTGGGTTCATTAGTATATAGTGTAAACAGAATGGGGGATAGCACTGTGCCTTGGGGGGCGCCAGTTGAAGTTGAACGTTCTGAGGAAGTTACAGAGTGGAAACGGACAGACTGGGTTCATTAGTATATACTGTAAACAGAATGGGGGATAGCACTGTGCCTTGGGGGGCGCCAGTTGAAGTTGAACGTTCTGAGGAAGTTACAGAGTGGAAACGGACAGACTGGGTTCATTAGTATATAGTGTAAACAGAATGGGGGATAGCACTGTGCCTTGGGGGGCGCCAGTTGAAGTTGAACGTTCTGAGGAGGTTACAGAGTGGAAACGGACAGACTGGGTTCATTAGTATATAGTGTAAACAGAATGGGGGATAGCACTGTGCCTTGGGGGGCGCCACTTGAAGTTGAACGTTCTGAGGAAGTTACAGAGTGGAAACGGACAGACTGGGTTCATTAGTATATAGTGTAAACAGAATGGGGGATAGCACTGTGCCTTGGGGGGCGCCAGTTGAAGTTGAACGTTCTGAGGAGGTTACAGAGTGGAAACGGACAGACTGGGTTCATTAGTATATAGTGTAAACAGAATGGGGGATAGCACTGTGCCTTGGGGGACGCCAGTTGAAGTTGAACGTTCTGAGGAAGTTACAGAGTGGAAACGGACAGACTGGGTTCATTAGTATATAGTGTAAACAGAATGGGGGATAGCACTGTGCCTTGGGGGGCGCCAGTTGAAGTTGAACGTTCTGAGGAAGTTACAGAGTGGAAACGGACAGACTGGGTTCATTAGTATATAGTGTAAACAGAATGGGGGATAGCACTGTGCCTTGGGGGGCGCCAGTTGAAGTTGAACGTTCTGAGGAAGTTACAGAGTGGAAACGGACAGACTGGGTTCATTAGTATATACTGTAAACAGAATGGGGGATAGCACTGTGCCTTGGGGGGCGCCAGTTGAAGTTGAACGTTCTGAGGAAGTTACAGAGTGGAAACGGACAGACTGGGTTCATTAGTATATAGTGTAAACAGAATGGGGGATAGCACTGTGCCTTGGGGGGCGCCAGTTGAAGTTGAACGTTCTGAGGAAGTTACAGAGTGGAAACGGACAGACTGGGTTCATTAGTATATAGTGTAAACAGAATGGGGGATAGCACTGTGCCTTGGGGGGCGCCACTTGAAGTTGAACGTTCTGAGGAAGTTACAGAGTGGAAACGGACAGACTGGGTTCATTAGTATATACTGTAAACAGAATGGGGGATAGCACTGTGCCTTGGGGGGCGCCAGTTGAAGTTGAACGTTCTGAGGAAGTTACAGAGTGGAAACGGACAGACTGGGTTCATTAGTATATAGTGTAAACAGAATGGGGGATAGCACTGTGCCTTGGGGGGCGCCAGTTGAAGTTGAACGTTCTGAGGAGGTTACAGAGTGGAAGCGGACAGACTGGGTTCATTAGTATATAGTGTAAACAGAATGGGGGATAGCACTGTGCCTTGGGGGGCGCCAGTTGAAGTTGAACGTTCTGAGGAAGTTACAGAGTGGAAACGGACAGACTGGGTTCATTAGTATATAGTGTACACAGAATGGGGGATAGCACTGTGCCTTGGGGGGGGGGGGGGGGGGGCGGGGGGGGGGGGTGGGTGCGCCAGTTGAAGTTGAACGTTCTGAGGAGGTTACAGAGTGGAAACGGACAGACTGGGTTCATTAGTATATAGTGTACACAGAATGGGGGATAGCACTGTGCCTTGGGGGGCGCCAGTTGAAGTTGAACGTTCTGAGGAGGTTACAGAGTGGAAACGGACAGACTGGGTTCTGTTGAGAAGGAAGCTTACAATCCAGAGAATGAGTTTAGGATGCACGTTAATATCTAGCAGTTTCAGGGCCAAGAGGTGAGGTTGGATTGTATTGAAAGCAGAGGAGAAGTCGATGAACAAAATACGAACGAAAGAGTTAGGGTTGTTTAGGTGGACAAAGGTGTTGTGAAGGAGTGTTAGAATAGCGTCGTCAGTGCTTCAGTGAGGTTTGTAGGCAAACTGAAAGGGGTCAAGGTGCTGGCTAGTGAAGGAAAGAATGCGTTTAAAGACAATCTTTTCAAAACATTTCATTGCAACAGAGGTTAAGTCTACAGGACGGTAATCATTGAGAGTAACGTGATTCTTCTTCTTGGGGACTGGAGTGATAACAAAATTTGATCAAGTACATGGTACAACACAATCACGCAAAGACCAATTAAAAATGGTACAAAACACACTACACGTTGACGCTCTATTAGTCCCATATACGGTTTGGTAAAGGGTGTGTACCCAGGTAAAGGCTGTGTACCCAGGTAAAGGGTGTGCACCCCGCTCAACGGTGTGCATCCTGGTAAAGGGTGTGCACCCCGGTCAACGGTGTGCATCCTGGTAAAGGGTGTGTACCCCGTTCAACGGTGTGCATGCTGGTAAAGGGTGTTTACCCCGTTCAACGATGTGCATCCCGGTAAATGGTGTGTACCCCGTTCAACGGTGTGCATCCTGGTAAAGGTGTATACCCCGTTCAACGATGTGCATCCTGGTAAAGGGTGTGTTACCCGTTCAACGATGTGCATCCTGGTAAATGGTGTGTACCCTGCTCAACGGTGTGCATCCTGGTAAAAGTGTACACCCCGTTCAACGGTGTGCATTCTGCTAAAGGGTGTGTACCCAGGTAAAGGGTGTGTACCCAGGTAAAGGGTGTGTACCCCGTTCAACGGTGTGCATCCTGGTAAAGGGTGTGTACCCCGTTCAACGATGTGCATCCTGGTAAATGGTGTGTATCCTGGTAAATGGTGTATACCCCGTTCAACGATGTGCATCCTGGTAAATGGTGTGTACCCTGCTCAACGGTGTGCATCCTGGTAAAAGTGTACACCCCGTTCAACGGTGTGCATTCTGCTAAAGGGTGTGTACCCAGGTAAAGGGTGTGTACCCCGTTCAGTGGTGTGCATCCTGGTCAGGGTGTGTACCCAGGTAAAAGGGGTGTACCCCGTTCAGTGGTGTACATCCTGGTAAAGGGTGTGCACCCCGTTCATCGGTGTACATCCTGGTAAAGGGTGTGCACCCCGTTCAGTGGTGTACATCCTGGTAAAGTGTGTGTACCTCATTCATCGGTGTGCATCCTGGTAAAGTGTGTGTACCCCGTTCATCGGTGTGCATCCTGGTCAAGGGTGTGTACCCAGGTAAAGGGTGTGCACCCCGTTCAACGGTGTGCATCCTGGTCAAGGGTGTGTACCCAGGTAAAGGGTGTGCACCCCGTTCAACGATGTGCATCCTGGTAAAGGGTGTGTACCCAGGTATAGGGTGTGCACCCCGTTCATCGGTGTGCATCCTGGTAAAGGGTGTGTACCCAGGTATAGGGTGTGCACCCCGTTCATCGGTGTGCATCCTACCCTTCCCTGGCACATTTAGCGATACGAACTGAGGGGGAGGGGGGTGGGGGAGGGTAGAGGAGCAGGGTATGGCATCAAACAAAGAATCTGTGTATTTCAAACAGTAGAAGACGTTCCTGCATGAATCATGCCTCAGGGCTGTTGCTGAACCGTGGGTGTGGCCGGTGCGTGGAGAAACGAGGTGACGGACATGTCATGTCTGCCACTTACAGACTCACTTGTTTTATTTATTTACCGTATTTTACGGACTAGATCTATAAGGCGATACTGTTTCCTTGACTGAGACACCTGCGCCTTATAACGTGACAAAGTAAGAATCTATAATAACAAAATCTGCATTTTGTGTAACATTTGGGGGGTGGTGCCTTATTAGGCGCGCCTTGTAGTCAGTAAAACTACAAACTTAGCCTCCACTGGCTTCCTATCTCCCAAAGAATAGAGTACAAAATAGCCGTGACCTGCTATAACATTCTCTCTGACTCTGCTCCACGTTATCTTTCTGAACTGCTTCATCTGTACAAACCATCACGATCTCTTCGCTCCTCTTCTGACAGTCGCATCTTTATAATTCCTAAATCTAGAACAACACAATGGGGAGAACGATCGTTTTCCTTCCAAGGTCCTACTGTCTTGAACAGTCTTTCATATTCAATCCGTCATGCTCCCACAATCTCAGAATTCAAATCCTCTTTAAAAACACATCTTTTCAGAAACGTTTATCACAACTACCTCCCAGTCTAACTGAAATCCCTGAAAAAGTCCTACATGCTCCTACTGGCGTTGGTCACTTCTTATTTTTGTATGTGTTGGGCGTGCTTGTGTATGACTGGCCACCTTGCATGACTTGTGTGTGTGTGTGTGTGTGTGCGCGCGTGTACGCGCGCTCGCGCCAGTGTGTGTGCGTCTGTGTGTGTGTGTGTGTGTGTGCGCGTTGTTGTGCGCGTGCGCGCGCGCGCGCGTGTGTGTGTGTGTGTGTGTGTGTGTGTGTGTGTGTGTGTGTGTGCGTGCGTGCGCGTGTGCGTGTGTGTGGAATATGTGTGTAAAATATGTGTGTTGTTATGTGTGTGAGTGTGTTGTTGTGGGGGGGGGGGGGGGGAGGAGGAGGGTTGATGGGGGGAGGGGGGGGAGTGGTGTGGGGGTGTGTGAGACGAGGGGTGAGGGGAGTGAGAGACTACGTTTGTGTGTGTGATGTATGCGCGCGTATGCGCGTGCGCATGTATAGGTGTTTATAGGTGTGGTTTTCTCTGTGCAAATGGGAGGATGCGTAGACATTTTGGCTATGTCTGTGTGTGCGTGTGCATGTGTCGATTTATGAATTGAGTGCTATGTAAATACTTTATGACGCTTTAATGAAGCCTTTTATTACTACTTTTAACTTTTAACTATTTGTCATTGTAAACGCCTTGAGCTCCTGGTTTTATCGGGAGGTAAGTGCGTCATAAATTTACAGCATTATTATTTTAAAAAAATTTCTAAAATTATTATTATTATTATTATTATTAATTATTATTATTATTATTATTAAAATACAGTAGTTAGTTTTTTTGTTCATTTTTTTCCCCGCCTTTACTATGCTTTTGTCTTCCATTTTTTGTTTCTTTTCTTTCATTTATTTCTCTTCTCTTTTTTTTTCTGTTATTTTTTTTTATTTATTTTTTCTTTCTTTTTTTTTTTTTATGTATAGTTAGTTTATTTATATATTAATTGATTTGATCACATTCAAGCACTAACATATACCAAGCCAACGGCGTTAGAGTTGTGTCTGTGTCATGTTCCTATTGTCCTTTATCAGCTGCTTATCATAATGTATCACACATTTGTAAAGTTTATATACACGTGTACTCTGCATCTACTAAACTTGTTAAGGTAAAAGTGGCAAATAGCAAGCAACACGAGCCTTACATAGCCTGTAGAATGAACCATACCATGTGCGTAAGCCGCGCGCGCGCTGTGTGTGTGTGTGTGTGTGTGTGTGTGTGTGTGTGTGTGTGTGTGTGTGTGTGTGTGTGTGTGTGTGTGTGTGTGTGTGTGTGTGTGTAAAAAGAGTAAAGAGAGTGAGACAGAGACACAGAGAGAGAGAGAGAGAGAGAGAGAGAGAGGAGAGAGAGAGAGAGAGAGAGAGGAGAGAGAGAGAGAGAGAGAGAGAGAGAGAGAGAGAGAGAGAGAGAGAGAGAGAGAGAGAGAGAGAGAGAGAGAGAGAGAGAGAGAGAGAGAGAGAATGTGTGTGCACAAGAATGCGAGTATGCGTGTAGCCGCGTACTTGCGAACATGATGCTTGTTTACTGTAACAACGGTCTCTCTGATTTATGGCCTTTTACCAGGAATGATGTATCCGCTTTGTTGTTTTTAAATCTCTTCATTCACTACTGCTGTGATTTATTGCTGTGAAACCCGCATTCAGCTTGACGTTTTGCGTTGGAGCTAATGGTACACAACAATAAGGAAATGTTTCTTTTGTGTTCATTCTGGTTTAGTCTAGTTTCTTATTGAATCTTTCACTAACGGAGAATATCAGACCCAAGTCATGAAGTTACTGTTAACCCTCTAGGGCCACACACATCATACATGATACATAACATTTATCCTCTCCTAAAAACGAAAATGAAAGCTGCAGCTACAACAGGAACCATCAAGTACATTTCACAAGACAATAAACTTTGTCCTAATTGATATCCTTGCCTTCCCATGTTGCTTAATATGGAGTTTTACTAACCACTTCCTGTTTGATGATCTCACGCGTTCCAGCAATTCCACAACATTGCTAACAAAACCCATCCTAATCTAACCCCAAAAATGCCAATCTTTTGGCGCATCATCGGTTTTCATGATCAAATTATGTTAAAAGACTCAAATACATGATACAAATTAAGTGTCTCTAAATTTATATTCTAAATAATTTTTGAAAAACATTTGTGTCACATATGGTACATGGGGCACAGCAGCTTTGTCGTGTAATATGTTAGCCATTTTGGGTCTTCGTAGTAACATCAAATATAGATATATTTCAGATTTTCATTTACATCTATGTACTTCGTAAAAGGAATGTATTTGAAAGAAAACATATATACATGACACATTTGGCAGACCACAACACATATGCCATGTGACATATATGTAATTGTGGGCATTTGTAATAACATCATAGAGGTTTGATGTAATTATTGTTGGTATTTATGAATTATAAACACATTTTGGAGCACGTTTGTAGTATTTTGAAAACGTTACTAGTGTTAATGTATGTTTTTTTACGAAAATCTAAATACTTCAGAGAAAATACATTGTTATGTTTTTATGATAGTATAGGCACCCTGGCACACTTCATGCAGATGGACACTTAACAACTCCTTATCAAGAATGCAAAAACCTTATTACTGATGACATTCTAGGAAAACGAATCACCCAAAAGGCACCAAACCCAGATTTTTGATTCATCGAGTCCGATCACTGGGCTGCCTCTGTGTGGGGTCCACTGACCACTGCCAGCAGGGACACTACCAGGGGTCGACTTGTGTCAAATGCATCAACTACAATTCTAGTAAAAAAATCACCAAAAAGGCACCCAAACTAGAATTTTGATTCATCGAGTCCGATCACTGGGCTGTCTCTGTGGGGGGTCCACTGACCACTGCCAGCAGGGACACTACCAGGGGTCGACGTGTGTCAAATACATCAACTACAATGTG
>CM065710.1:31264537-31267037 GCA_017654935.2 Phymorhynchus buccinoides
TCACCTACCAGTGGTAGTGTACATGCGCCTGACAAGCAGCAGTCAAATTACTCTCATTAATTTTCCATCTGTTTTATTGTCAATTAGTCTATTCTGTTTCATTCCTGGACTGTGTTTTAAATCTCATTACAAGCTTCAAATGGATATATTTGTCATAGAAATCGGTCAGGGTTATGATATTTTATTTGAGTTTGTTTGTGCCACTTCATTGTACAGTGGGCCTACAGTGTGAACAGTGTTGACTTTGTGTCAACTGACAGTGTGTGCGGTTCAACCACTGAGAACTGGGCCATGGCTGTTTGTGTCAGTGAGCAGCAAGAAAGAAAGTGTCTTACTTACACTTCTCATCACCTCTTGATGTTAAGGGTCAGTGCAAATTGTTGTGTGTGCCTTTGGCCTGAATTGCTTCAACAATGTCGGGCCCTTGGCATTGTCAAGGGGAAAACACACCATGGAAGGAAGGCTGGTCAAAGAAGACATCGCCCAATGTTGTTGTTTCTCCACGATTTCCGACCATACCCTCCCAACCTCAGTCTAAAAGCACTGGAATAAACCCAGCAAATCTCATTTCAGTCCCCCTTGTGAAAAAACTCCCAGCACAAGTCTACTGTGCTTCGCGTTTGGTGTTTCAATGCACAGTCCTGTCGATACAAGACTGTGGAGCTGAGTGGTGTGATGACAGACAACGATGTGGACGTCATGGTTTTCACTGAATCGTGGTTTAGTGAACAGGGGGATGAAGCTCTCATGACAGACATGACACCAGAAGGGTACACCCTGAAGTCTTTCTCACGAGTTGGGAGAGGTGGAGGTGGCATTGCAGTTGTGATGAAGGAATCGCTTAACGAAGTCTCCACAGTGAAGAGGCTTGATTCCCTGATAACATTTGAATGTGTGTCTCTGCAAATCCGTCTCCGCGATGCCAACCTTCATGTGTTGTGTGTCCACCGACCACCCCCAAGCTGTTGGAATAAGTCCACTCCCTCACAGTTCATTGAGGAGTTCTCTGATCTCATCTGCAATCACTCAGTCTCCCATAGTGACATTTTAATTGCGGGTGATTTTAACTTTCATTATGACAATCCTGCATGCCCCAGTGTCAAATGCTTGAAAACTCTCTTCCAAGACATTGGACTACACCAGGTGATCCAGGAGCCCACTCATCGTCATGGCCACATACTGGACTGGCTGGTGGTTCGTCAAGATCGTCCTCTCCTTAAGACTGGTGTGATGGACCTTGCTCTTGGTGACCATATTGCTCTCGTCTGTCATCTGCCATTCCATCATCCCGAGAAACCCAAACGAGTTGTTTCCTCAAGAAATCTGAAGAAAATCGACGTTGAAAAGCTCCGTTGTGACGTTGCAGCATTTTGTTTGGAGGTGACTGTTTCCGGATCAGTTGATGTTGCTGCCTACAACATTGGGTTGAAGCAGATCCTGGATCGACATGCTCCGCTCATCACCCGCCGCATCGTCCCTCTGCCCCGTGGAAGACGGACGAACTCCAGAGTGAGACGTGCAGACTTCGTAAAGTGGAACGTCAGTGGCGCTCCATCAAACTAACGGTGGATCGCATGACCTTTGTGCATGATAGAGACGTGCTCAAGGACGAACAGGGTGCAGCCAAGCATGAATACCATAGTGATGAAATAAAAAACTTCTTCCAGCAAACAACGTTTTGCTGTGTCTGATAAACTCATGGGGAAATAAAACAACTCTTGTGCTTCCAGCGGACATATCCCTACCATACATTCCTGATGCTTTATGTTCCCTTTTCTCTGATAAAATCAGGAAGCTTAGGCAGAGTCTGGATCATTTCCCGACTGATAACTCCCATGCACCCTTTCATGGGTCATGCTTGACCCATTTCAGACCTGTGTCTGAAGATGAAATAAGGAAACTCTTGAAACAGTCCCCAAACAAGACTTGTTCCCTTGATCCCACGCCAACAGAGCTAGTAAAACAATGTCAGCATGTTTTGGTCCCAGTCATCACCTAAATCATTAACCAAAACTTTCTTACTGGCACAGTTGATAGTTCTTTGAAACATGCTATTGTCATTCCTCTCTTGAAGAAACCTACTCTTGACTCCAATCTACTGCAAAACAACAGACCAGTTTCCAGTCTTCCTTTCCTTTCTAAATTGCTTGAAACGGTTGTTCTGTCACAGCTTCTGCAACATCTTCAGGATAATGGTCTTCTTGAGTCAAGGCAGTCTGCATATCGCATGTGTCATAGCACTGAAACAGCCCTGTTGGCTGTCACAGAATCCCTCCTTTCAAGCATGGATCAGAACCTTGTGTCTGTTGTCGCCTTTCTGGAACTATCGTCTGCCTTTGACACCATTGACCATACCATTCTCCTTGAACGCCTGTCCTCTTCTGCTTTAAAAACTGGTTCAGCTCCTATCTGTCTGGACGGTCACAATCCGTTGTTGTCAATGGTCTGTCCTCCAAGCCCTCACAGCTGTGTTGTGGTGTTCCACAGGGGTCAGTGTTAG
>CM065710.1:31272037-31274638 GCA_017654935.2 Phymorhynchus buccinoides
TGCATGAGCGTAAAGGCACGGTCGGACTATAAAAGAAGGGAGGCGCTGAACATCCTAAACTATATATAAAAAAGTTAAACTTGATTTAAAGAAATGTCCCACATGGTTAATACCGGGAGGACGTACGTGAAACAAAACTTTCATCAAATACATTAAACCAACCAGAGAGATGAGATAGGAGAGAGATCACTAGAGATCCTGAGAGAGAGAGAGAGAGAGAGAGAGAGAGAGATGAGATGAGTGAGAGATACGGATATCGGATAACGGATACGGATTTTTAATCAAAAGGCCAAGGCCCCATATGATGGGGTTACAATGAACAAACATATTGTAGGAAATAACAAATATATATATATATATATATATAGTAGATACAGTATTAATAGCATAGAAAGAATTACTTATCAAATAACCAATCAATCATTCATTATACGCAAAAACAATACATATAAAACACATTGAGCAACTCATTCAACTAATCATTATGCTAACGGCATATTAAAAGCCTTGTACAAGAATAGAGCAAATCGTTTAACAATAGATTCATTAGTTGATGCTAAGAGCATAGTAAGTCTAAACATTGACGGATACCGATAATACTTAGAATGAATGAATCGTTCTCTAAGATCATTTAAAACAGGGCAACAGAGCACGAAATGTACTTCGTTATCAACACTATTCTTGCACATTGGACAGAGAAGATCACGATCATTATGTTTCCTGTATCTATAATAATGAGTAAAGATATCAGAAATTCCAAATCTGAATTTAGTCAAAATATACTTCAACTGTTTATGGCATTTTAATTGATAAATACGTAGGAATACAATGAATAGTATTAAACTGTCTATAGAAGATAAATCGATCACTACTCTCAACATGACTTGACCATTCTTATTGCCAACGACAATCAAATCATCTTCTTCTAAGAAGTGTTCCGAACAAATTGTTGTGTATCACCTACATTTTTTTGTAACCAAACATGCCCAAATCTCTAAAACAAATAATTTCATTTTTACTTTTGAAACCCAATTTGATTTCCCTCTAACATCCAAATCATACAGCATATTATACGCTTTTTTAGGCAGTCTTACATTATCCATAACAGTTAACTTTAACCAATAGCGAATACATTTTATCACGGAATTCAGACAAATGGGATATCTGTTTGTTTCAGCGTACACTAAGTCATTCGGTGTCTTTATATTTATTCTTAAAAAATCTTTTAAGCGCAAACAAATGCACATTCTCACAATAGATTGCTGCATCATAAAGACCCCATAATTCTGCACCATACTGAGCAACAGGTTGTACTTGGGAATCAAATAGCTTCATAAATAGTTCAAAAGACTGATTTTCTAAACGAGAAAGTCTCTGCATAATAACTAACAAGGCACACTTAGCTCTACATGCAAGATCTTTACATGTGACTGTCAAACTTACTTGGTTATAAAATAAAGACCTAAATATTTATATACATTAACCACTGGCATCAGCGTGTCACTGTATGTCCATCTGTCCCTACTACCCAAATATCCACCCTTCCTAAAAACAATTATATTACTCTTTCACATATTTATTTTTAACTGAAGTGATTTTGCTGCCCTACATAGACTATTTAATTGAGTTTGCAGACCTATGACAGTTTCAGACATAACAGCAACATCATCTGCTAAGAGGAGAATAAACAGCTGTAACATATCACCAGTAAATTGCGAGAGAGTGTGTGGGTGTGCATGAGCGTAAAGGCACGGTCGGACTATAAAAGAAGGGAGGCGCTGAACATCCTAACTATATATAAAAAAGTTAAACTTGATTTAAAGAAATGTCCCACATGGTTAATACCGGGAGGACGTAAAACAAAACTTTCATCAATACATTAAACCAACCAGAGAGAGAGAGAGAGAGAGAGAGAGAGAGAGAGAGAGAGAGAGAGAGAGAGAGAGAGAGGAGAGAGAGAGAGAGAGAGAGAGAGGAGAGGAGAGAGATAGAGAGAGAGAGAAGAGAGAGAGAGAGAGATGAGAGAAACATTAAACCAACCAGAGAGAGAGAGAGAGAGAGAGAGAAAAGATTGAGAGAGAGAGAGAGAGAGAGAAACATTAGAGAGAGAGAGAGAGAGGAGAGAGAGACATTAAACCAAACGAGAGAGAGAGAAGAAGAGAAGAGGAGAGAGAGAGAGAGGAAGGAGAAACAGGAGAAGAGGAAGAGAGAGAGAGAGAGAAGAGAGAGAGAGAGAGAGAGAGGGAAAAATTAAAAAAAAGAGAGAGAGAGAGAGAGAGAGAGAGGAGAGAGGAAGTGAGAAAGAGAGGAGAGATGAAAGAGAGAGAGAGAGAGAGAGCAGAGAGAGAAGAGAAGGAGAGAAAGAGAAGTGAAGAGAGAGAGAGAAAGAAAGAGAGGAGAGGAGGAGAGAAAGTAGAGAGAGAGAGAGAGAGAGAAGAGAGAGGGAGGGGGGAAGAGAGAGAAGAGAGAGAAAGAGAGAAAGAGAGAGAGAGGAAAGAGAGAGAGAGAGAGAGAGAGAAGAGAGAGAGAGAGGCGAGAGAGGAAGAGAGAGAGAGGAGTAGAGGGAGACGAGAGAGAGAGAGAGAGAGAGGAAAGAGTTGA
>CM065710.1:31275138-31297632 GCA_017654935.2 Phymorhynchus buccinoides
GCCGCACCTTTTGTGTTGTGTGTCGTGTGTGTCTTGTGTGTGTGGTGTGTTTATGCCCTCGCTTGTTGCGCCACATGCCGTGTTGTACTTCTTTTTATATATGGCAGCTTCTGGTGTTTACACAACGGGTTACCATCAGTGGTAAAGATATGCTGAATGGACTACTTTGTCAAAGCCTAAGGGAATAAGGGACAGAGGGTCACCAAGGACTTTTGGGTGGCGCTTAAGTCACATTATCAGAAAGTGATCTCTGTTGTTGTTGTAGAGGCGTCAGGTCAAGCGGGCTCCGAATAGAACCAAAGGTTAGCCAGGTTAAATTTAGCACGAATATTGTCTGTCTCTTTGTTTCTGTCTGTTCTTGTCTGTCCTCTCTCTGTTCCTGTATGTATGGTGGCCTAAGGCAAACATACATTAAAGAGGTTGCCCTGCCTTCCTTGCTGGGATGAGTTCGTTGCAAGACACACGTCAAGATTACCAGCAAAAAAAAAAAGGCTTTTTACTGTAAATAGCAACACTCACTTTGCTCTGGTTTCCAAGAAATCCAAACCGTCAACTCGGCGGCTTCCTCCTTGGCGAGATTGCTGGAAGTCAAAAATACATTTCAATGAAAGAGAAAGTGCCTTCTTTTGGTAATGGCTCCGTGCCTGAGTTAGACCAAAATCGTTTGCACAAAAATTTCCCCAATACAAGCCTTTTATACAGTTTTTCTATTTACCATAAAGGAGTTTTGCTCATCCAAACAAAGGAAATAGCTCACCACCGGATTTATTTGTTACTGCACATGCCCAAAGAATAAGAGAAAAAGCTTCAAGCACTGTCAGCGGTTCCACCCACCCCGTCCAACATGGACTTATCTCTCCGGCATCCGGCACCTAACTCTCCGCCAAGAAGGAATAGCCATTTTGCAGGTTTTATTCGATAGGAAACAAGAGCAAAGTGAATGTGTTCCGATCATTGAAGAGGCGCTCTTTCCTGGGTGATCTCGAAGTGTTTCTTCGCAAAATCTCATCCGTCAGTGTGCCCCTTCCTTGAAACCATTTCCGAGTTCCGAATTCTCTCTCTCTCTCTCTCTCTCTCCTACAACTACCTCTTCTCTTCTCCTCTCTCTATCCTCTCTCTTCTATCTATCCTCTCTCTCTCGCTCTACTCAATTCTCTCTGTGTTTTGTTGGTTACTGTATACTAAAATTTTCAGTATTGCATATGTGCGGTATGTGTTATTGTGCCGTTGAGCGTGCGGAGTGGTCCATGCTGTGTGTGTATTTGTATGTGAATATGGGACGTCCATGTGTCCATGTGGTGTATGTGTCCATTTACATGCTATGTGTATGTATGTGTGTATGTCATAAGAGGGGAGGGCAGGAAAAGGGGTTTTTTTGGTTTTTTTATATAAAATAAAACATGACAGAGTTGTTAAAGTGTTGTTACCTCTTTTCATTCGCATGCCGTACGTTCTTTCTTCTTTCCCCTGCCTTCCATTTAATCTATCTCATTGTCTGTACGTCTCAACATTAAGCAATTAAACATAAATCCATCAAAGAATGAAATAACTAGAGCGTTTTAAGACAGTATTTTAAGACGCTAGATACGGCACAGTTTCTGCCCAATGTGACCTTGATCTTTTGACCGAATGACCTTCCATTTTTGAACATGGCTAGAAGCGTAATTGCATGACGCGCATGCAAAATGTGCAAGCCCCTAGGTCCCCTGCGACGTTCAAACGTTTAGCGTTGGTAATATACCTAGATAGCCAGCAACCAGGAACAAACAGACAGACATCACGAAACTTTACCAGTGCGGCCCCTCGCCACTGTTATAAAATATATATGGAAAATCCTTGCTCTGGGACCCACGTTGAAGAACGCGGTAGGTAGCCAAAATCCAATAAACATTAAAGTGGGCATAAGAGTAAGATTGACCTAGTTCGGTGAACAAAATAGGTTGTGACCAAAGAGTTTTGAATGCTTTCCAGCATCTTTAATGTACAAAATGAAAACGTCAAAAGTACAGTTTTCAAATTAGTTTGCAGCAGTTTGTTCGATGAAATTGGAAAAGTCTAGAGAGGGCCACAAGGCGTTGCTGTGTGTTGATCATCCAGAACATTCTTCGACTCGGTGGAAACAAAGTGTTGCCCTGGGGCAGGTTCTTAAGCAAGAAAGCACCTGAAGTTTTTTAAGTGAGAGGAATACCAGTGCAGTGGACTTCAACAGTGAAAAGCTGACACCAGATTTGTCATCACACAGGGCAGGGGGCCAAAAGAAAGCATTCTTTTATATATAGCACGACTTCTTTACATACTTTTGTTAAAGTGTACTTTTTTTTACATGTATTTTTTAGAAACGGTCCTTTTATATGTTAGCTTTTTCTTTCTTGTGTTTGTTTTATAAAACGTTCTTTGGTTGCTGTTTTTTTTTTTTAAAATAAATGGTGTTTATTATATATTAGATATTGTGCGTGTTGCTGTTTATAAAGACTTTTTTAAATGAAATTTTGGTGATGTCGTTTCGTTTTAGTATTATAAAATTATCAAAGACTGTGTTTGGATCCATTATTTTTTTTATTGAGGAATTTTCAGTTCTGTCTGGGTCACAAAAATTGTTTTTTTATTTAGATTGATAGGATACATTTAATTTTCTGGTCACGACCCATTCATATTTGCCACACGTCATATTGTGCTATCTTCTACGCCAAACATATGCATAAGCGTATCGAATTGATTCGTAGCCATTGAACTCATCTTGTGTTTTCTGTCATACATTGTTTTAATTTTTAATTTTCGTGTGTGGTGAAACCACTTGTCCACATTAATCTAAATAGACAGCCTTATACCCACCAAAATCTAAAGGACTACCTTGTGTTTTTGCAGGGTCAGCTTTCGACTACACAATAAAGACAGTTAAACCTGGTGGAAAAGTCAGGATATTTATCGGTACATTAAAAACGATGGTACTTGTTAGAGGCAAAAATTGGTGGTGTGTGTTTTATACAATGCAACACTTGTATCATACTAAGACTACAGCATAATAAAATCGTTTTTCAATTACAAAAACAATAATGGTAACAAACAGTTCAAAATGGCATTCAACTAAAACTCCGTATAACACCAAAAATCTAAATGAGGATATCAAGAGTGACTTTTTCGCTGATTCGTGCTCATTTGTTGGCCATATCTAGACGAAAAACATGGCGAAATCGTTGCTATTGCAAATGCGTCAAACCCCTTTATTTTTATGCCCGCAACTTTCCTTGGAAAATGTCTTCATGGCAAATCAGACGAAAAAGGGGAAGGAAAGAAGAAGACGGAAAGAGGAAAAAGAAAAAAAAAAAAAAAAAAAAAAAGAAAAAAACTGTTTATTTAGAAAAAAAAACAGCAAAAAAATATTCTACCCAAACGTAAAGGAATTCCTAATAATAACGTACAAAACAGGACAAGGACAAATAAAACGATTAATGAAAACGATGGTAACCAACAAAACAATAAAAAAAAATTCTTTCTTTAAATTTAAAAACACGTTGTTTGTTTTTTTTTTAAATAAATTTTGTTCACTGACTAACAGCAAAGCCAAAACAACATTAAAAAAAAAATAATAATAAGAAAAGAAAACAGAAACGTAAGCTTCATCGGGTTGGAGGCAATATGAACAACGCTAGACTAGTCATCACTTGTTAGTTAAAAAAGTAATCTATAGCCAATAAAACATTTGTATAATATGTCCTACCCTCATCCCCACCTCCAACCCACCCTCATCCTGTTTTCTTTTTCTCAGGTTTTAATGTACCAAAGGAAAATCTGAAACAAACTACAATACAGTTTCGTAGGTCAGTACAAACACACAGACAAGTACACACTACAAGAATAAAATGACGTTATTTTTTTAAATTTTATTCACGCTGTCAAGATCAAGAAAAACAATCGGTTATTTGGTAAGGGGGGCAAAGTGCATTGGTTAACATAAACATAGGAAAAAAACAACCAAAAACAAAAAAACAAAACGGGGTGGGGTGGTGGTGGTGGTGGTGGTGTCCTCTTAGATACTGCTTTGTCATTGACTGCGATCATTATTCACAAGATAAATTAAGCTCACAAAGGTGATAAGATACGCTTAATTGTTTGGTAGAAAGGCAGTGTGAAAGTGGGGAGAGCTGGAAAGTAAGTGGGGGGGGGGGGGGCAAATCTGTACCTGTTATTTCGATCTCATCACATAATACAGACAAAATTTCACTAAATAATTTTATGCCTTACAAATTCGAAAGTTAGGCGACCATTCTCGTATATGCCCCCCCCCCCCCCCCCCCCCCAGGACACACCCCTTCCGAAGACAATAAGGGACTCACACTGCGTACAATGTATTCCGACCGTGCCATCTGTGAGGCAAGTTTCTCGTGAAATTCGACTGTTCTAAACAACGAATCTGATAGATGATTGATTGATTAATATTTAAAAGCGTGCATCACAATGGTGGACATTAGACTTACAATAATAAAACATTGTTAGAGTGTATGTGCGCGCGCGCGCGCGTGTGTGTATGCGTATATGTTGTGTGGTGTGTGTGTTATGAGTGTGTGTGCTGTATATTATGTGTGTGTGTGTGAAATGTGTGTTGGGTGCGTGTGTTTGTGTGTGTGTGTTTGTTTGCGTGCGTTTTGTGTGTGTGTGTCTAGTGTGTGTGTGTGTGTCGTGTGGTGTGTGACTGTGTCTGTGTGTGTGTATGGGTGTGTGTGTGCGCTGTGTGCGTGCGCGTGGTGTGTGTGGACTATGTGTGCGTGTGCATGAGTCTAGGTTCTAGCTATGCATATGATTTTATGTCTGTTAATGAAAACAAATAATGGCAAAGAATTTGATGATACCCTACTAGCTTTGCTCACTGTACTTATCGTAGTGTCCTGTATTGAATTACTTGAATATCTGTATTTTGGTGGTTGTTTTTGTATCAGACATTTTCTTTGATGCGCGGAACTATGCTAATGGGGTCACGTGATATAGCGAACGAAACAAGAACACCTTCTGCAAGAGTGAATGCCTGGGTGGGTGGGGGGAAGATGGTTCAGTACTGATCAAACGGAGGGGATAACTCTCGCCAATAATCCCATATTTGAGTGCCACTAAATGGCTGCCGTTCGCAAGAGTGAATGCCCTTGTCAGTAATGACCAGCAAGGGCATCACTCTCACTGTCAAGGGCGTAAATAACCCTAGTTACAGAGGCCTATAGTCAAGACAGAGCCATTCGTACAGAGAATAACTGAAACTGTGCGTATCATAAGCTTATAGCTTGTTGTGCTCATAAAATAATTTGTGTACACTGCAATGTATTGTGTTAATAAACTTTGTTTAAACCAAAGAACAAGAATTGAATTACATTGAGCATGTTGAGATGCGGAATCGATCACGCATGAAGTACACCTCCACCGTCATGACGTACGTATCTTCCACCGTTTGCGTGCTTTTTTCACGCGATAAATGACGATACGTAACGCATCTCAAGCTTGATCGTGGACTTAAAAAAAGCCTATTGACGAGGGTGACTGACACAACGCGATGACTGTGGTAGTTGGGACTGCACGCGCAGCATGAGACCTCTGTTTGTCCGTCCATCTCCGCGTTGCCAATGCTACAGTACTGGTGGAAATAGTAATTTGACGTTGGCTGTGCCTGTGCTGTGGGCATGTGTGTACACGCATGTTCCCACCGCTCAACAGACATATAATTCCCATTGCTAAGGAACAACTTCAGATAGATCATTTTGGTATATCATTTTAATCTTCGCAATTCGTGATCGTTTATTTAGTTGTGTAGTTTGTAACCTTGGTAACCGATGTTAAGATTTGTCTACTGTCTTGATTATTTTTTAAGAGCAATTTATTTCTTACTTTGTTTGTTTTTCATTCATCCTTTGAGGTACGTCCATTTCATTTGAATTTTTTTTGTTTCTCTCGGGGAATTTGCAGCCGTTATGTTCTTTGATGATTTCAAGTTGTTGCTCGATTTGTGGTGTGTGTGCTCGCGCGCGAGCACTTGTGTGTAATGTGCGTGTGCGTATGCGCGCGCTTGTGTGTGTGAGGTATAGTGTTTGTTGTTGTTGTTTTTTTACGATATGGGCGTGTGCTTTCTTTTTGTTCTATAAATCCTTTTTTCTAGGCACTTTTAGAAGCGTTCATTTTTGTGAAGTTCTGATTGAAATTATATAAAAAAAATTATGCATAGCCCAATACCTATTCTCAAAATCACATTATCTACATCTTCAAACTAAAACAAAAAGACTTCTCAAAAATGGGAAAGATTGGAACTTTGTCTAAGTATTGTCCAAAAGGTGAATTTAAGCAGTATGATAGTAAAAGAGGAAACCTAGCACTGCTGTGATTAATGTGTCCAAATAAACAAAGAATTCTACTATTAACTCATTGCAGTAAACTAAGGTAAAATATTTCATTTTTCCTTTGTTTCTTTCTTTCCTTCTCTATATGTTTCTTTTTTTTTCTTCTTCCTTTTCTTTTTTTTTTATATACAGAGTGTGGTTATTACTAGCGTGTTTTTTTTATATGTTGTTTTCTTTCTTTTTCTTTTGTTTCGCTATGGAAATTTATTAGAAGATTTTCATGACATTTTGTTGAAAATTAGTGTCATCTATAATAGACTTTCAGCCTTCCAAACTTTCGAATTCATCATTCAATGTGTTTTTTTCTTATCCGCCTTCTTTCAGGAATACAAAGCAAGTAGTAAAATGTATTTTGCCCAGAGCTGCTTCACTTTTGTTATCTTTAGCTTCTTAGGTTATTTCACTTTTACAAAAAACTTCTTCTAATGGAACTTTTAAGCTAATCAAGGCAGAATTTGGCGTTTTTTTGACAGATGTTTGCATAGTGTTAGAGTTTTTGAACGCTTCTTCTTCGTCTTCTTCTGCTCTTCTTCTTCTTCTTCTTCTTTTTTTCCTTCATTCTTCTTCTCTCTTCTTTTCTTCTTCTTCTTTTTGTCTTTTCTTCTTTTCTTCTTCTTCTTCTTCTTCTTTTCTTCTTCTCTTCTTCTTCTTCTTCTTCTTCGTGTGGCTGCTATTCTGAAGACCCGAGCCATTCGAAAACAATGGCTATAGTTTGAAAACCTTTGGGTGGAGACCCCTATAACCTATGTATTCGTGATCAACATCACCAGGGGAATGCAATGGGATATATTTTGAAGTGCTGTTCTAGCGACTGCTATTCTGAAGACCTGGGTCGTCCGAAAACAAGTGGCTGTAGGCCTAGTTTTAAAACCGTTGGTTGAAGTTCCCTTTAACCACATAATTATATTCGTAATTAGTACCTATCACTCAGGGAATGCACTGAAGAACATTGTGACGGCTATTCTGGTGACTGCTGTTCTGAAGATATGGGCCGTCCAAACATAAGCAGTTTCAGTTTTAAAATTGTAGGCTGTTGATCCCTATAAATATGAATATCCATAATCATCATCACTCGGGGAATGCTGTAAAGTACATTGTGACTGCTATTCTGAATACCTGGGCTGTCTGAAAATGGCTATAGTTTGAAAAGCGTTAGTTGTAGACCCCTATGACCATGTATGCCTTCATAATCAGTATCACTCTAGGAATGCAGTAAAGCACATTTTGACAGCTATTCTAGCTGGCGACGCTATTCTCAAGATCTGGGCCGTCAGAAAACAAGCTGCTGTGGTTTGAAAACCGTTGGCTGTAGACCCCATAACCACATGTATTCACGATCATGCAGTAAAGCATGTTTTGACTGCTACTCTGGAGACTGCTATTCTGAATACCTGGTATGTCCCCAAACAAGTGGCTGCGATTTTAAAAGTCACTCGGTTGCAGCATAAACAAGTCAGAATGTGTTCAAACGTGAGCTAACTATCTGAATTGGACGAAATTGTAAAAGGATACCCTATAGCATGCTAACTAAATTGTTTTCCATGTTTATTGTTTTTGTTGATTAATACACAGAGTAAAACGATGGTCAAAATCTATGATTCTGCTGAGGCAAATAAGCCTCCCGTTTCTTCACCCAAGAAAGGTGCTGCAGGACGTTTTGAACCTCAAGTGCAAACCTCTGAACTACCGCGAAGTGAAGCGGGCCCGGCGTAGCTGCTAGTCATACTATTTTGTGTGTGTGCAAATGATTAATTCTAAACAAGAAGGCGGTGTTATATGGCTTCCTTTCCTTATGCTTTGGCCACTGAAGGGCTGTAGCAGCACCCGCAAAGCACAGATAAACAAATGAGTAAACAGGGGGGGGGGGGGGGGGGGGGGGGGGGGGGGGGGGGGGGGGGGGGGGGGGGGGGGGGGGGGGGGGGGTTGGGGGGGGGGGGGGGGGGGGGGGGGGGGGGGAGAGGGGGGAGTGAAATAATATAAATAAGTTGGTGCTCCTTGAACCTCAGTGCAACTGAGGCCAGGAAATCCAACCATCGAAAAAAAGGACACAGAAAAATCTGCTTAACTGTCGTTTGCAAAAGGCACCGATGTTACTTAAGTATCGCCCCAGCTGTGACGGCCATTTCTTTTTTTACTGATGCAGATTTGCATGGTTGAATAATTTTTACTTATTATGACTGGGAAGTGAGAGAATCAATGCCAAAGGTCATTGTAAAACGTTGCCGTAGCTGTTTGGAAGGGTAATGGATACAGTTTCGTTGTAGTATTGTTGAAAAGTGTGGACAGCGGGGAAAAAACTCAAAAGAAGATCACTTGAATGAATATTAATAACCTCAAGAGAACGTTGCGGGCAATCATCGTGTTCATTTTACTTTCTAATGATTCATTATTTGTTTGCCTTTAATGTTTTGTTATCAATGTAAAGCGCACTGAGCTCATGTGAGAAGAGCGCTATATAAATTCCAATTATTATTAATATTATTATTATTAAAATTATTATTCCATTTACACAACTGACGTGGACATAACCCACTACTCCAAATAAATACTTAAAACCCGTTCGTACCCTTTGCAGTGAAGCCATTTACTGACAGACAAACAGACATATAAACGGACAAACGAACCACACGAAAACCAGTACATCCTTGGCGAAGGTAACATAGAGAGTCGAAAACGCTAACTACCAAGCCGCACGCCACATTTGGACCGCATGGCAGATTTGGGCTGTACGCAGCCGTGCCCTCATTTTCACCGTGCGGCGGATTTTGCTCAGCACTGCAATTTTCTGCTCCAGGAATTTGACTTTGACTTAATACTTATTTTCGAAAATTGGCTAGATATCTAAGTACATATCCGCATTCGGTTTGGTTTAAGGCTGTGTCAGACACATTGATACATAGGCAGAAACATGTGGGGGTTGTCTTAGCCATGACAAGCTCATAGCATAACATATTATCAGTATCTCAAACCCTCGGAAGTCGGAGTGTGGCGGCCCACGTGGCGGGGTAATCAAAACACGGTCACACGCGTAAGTTTCTCACTCCCTAGCTGGTGCATTGTACATAGTGTTTCAAGTGTTCGGCTGTGGTTGATCCTGAGTCTTTAAGCCAGCGTACGACAACAACACAAAATCCGCATGCACAATTGAGGCGTCGCTGTGTACCTCTGTTCAAACGCTATCGTGTTGGCAGCATTATCAGCAGCAGCCAGTCACAAACAAACACAACGAAAACATTAATCCACTTACCACGCGTGGTTAATAATTTTATAACAGCATTGAACGAGCATAAATGCCTCGTTACTTCATTTCCGGGAAAATGTTTTCACTCTAGGCTCTGCGGCTTTTGCGTCCGTAAATAATGACAGTGTCCAAACTACCAGTTTTTCACACTTAAGCCAAGTAAAGGTGTCATAACAAATTATGGCGATCCAGTAATCAAGCTTGCGTCCTGCCAGTTTAATAGAAGAGAAAAGTAAGGTACTGAAATGGAACGCAACGTGTGTGTGCGTGCGTGGTGTATGTGTGCGTAAATGTGTTCTATCTTCCCCAGTACACACTGAAAACGATCATAAAGAAAATTAGCCGGACTTGTCCCAGATATGGGATGCACGTGTAGGATACGGTTTACCAAAAAGGGGAGCCAACTATTAAAAAAAAATCATGCTAAAAGAATAGTACGTAGCTTGTGAGCACCCGAGATCGTTTTCTATAGCTTACATTTGAAATAGCGGTCATCATTAAATAAAATGAAAGCCATGACACGTGGGCAAAACTGATTAATTAATACTAATAAATAGAATAATTGTCTCTGGGTTTGAATAATATGAATTTGACCTATGCTTACTTTAAAAAGAAAGGGTGTTGTTGAAGCATTTCAAGATAAAAGCTAGCGTGCTGTTGTTTTGTTGAATAAAATGCATGAAAACCCGGTGGAGGTTTTGATGGAAACGTCGCCTATGCCCATCATGAATAATTGGGAATTCGTTTATAAGCTTTCCATTTAGCTCTCCATTTGCAAGGAATGCTTCTCTACAGCATAAAAGTAAACGTGTGTTGTTTTTTTGTGTTGTTGCTTATCTAAAACAAATAGTCATCCCTGTCCCCAAGCTTCTGTGCTGTTTGTTCATACAGTATGCTCATTAGCAGGCTTTTTATAGCATTCGTCTCTTACGTCTACGATTGCTACGTCAGTTTTAGTTATTCGGGTATTGCTGCTGGTGTTTCTGCCGCTGTTCTGCCTTTCTACTACTACTACAACTACCATCAACTATACTACTACTAGGGTATATAACTACTTGTCGCTGCTGCTCCCCTCTTGCTGCGCTCCCGCTCTGCTGCTGCTCCCGCTATTGCTGCTGCTCCGCTACTGCTGTGGCTACCGCTTACTGCTGCTGCTGCGATGTTAGTGCTTAGTGATACTGTTACCGCTACACCTATATTTTCGCCTTGAGACAGTAGCTACGGCTGCTACATTACAGCTGCTGCTGCCTGGTGTGCTAATAACACTGCTGCTGCTACTGGCTATCCTGCGGCCGCCTGATTTGTAATTGTGATGAATGTGCTGCGTTGTTATTACTTATATTTCATGCAGTATTTTTTACATCTTTTTGTTATGAGTTTCATACAGTACAGTTTTTTTTAGTCTCCAGCGGACGATCCAGAGGGATAGCGTTTCCCATTTCATACACCAGACTTTAAGCAGTTTTTGGACTTTTAAAACAGTTTGTTTCACTGTAAACATCGTCAAAATACTTTTTTTAAAGCAAACCAATGAAATAGACACTTATTCTTGCTTTGGTATAATTCCAATTGTATGGATTTTTCTTAAACGAAATAAAATTAAACATAAGTGAACAAGAATATAGAAAATGACCAAAAATTATGCAGGTATTTTTTTTTTTTTGGGGGGTGTAGGGTAAAGTTTTGAGCGATTTTCGCTTCTCCTCCAAAAGTCTTGCTTTCTCCGTAAAAAAGCGCAAGGTAGGTAGTAGGCTACAGAACAGTACTCTTTGTATTTGTTTTGTCTGTGCTAAAGAAATGTTCAAAACCATTATGTGATCTCACATGGTAACAAAACATAAATCCAATAAAATTTGCGAAATGTAAAGACCAAGATTCGAATTCAGAGATACTCAAGCAGTGTGAAGACTAAGATTCTGATCGTCAGAGATAAAAGCATATCAAGACTAAGATTCTAACTTCAGAGAATCAAGCAGTGTGAAGGACTAGATTCTGATCTTCAGAGAATCAAGCAATATCAAGACTAAGATTCTAATTTCAAGAGAATCAAGCAGTCGTGAGCACTAAGATTCTGATCTTCACAGAATCTAAGCATGGCCAGACTAAGAATTTGATCTTCTGAGAAACGGAAGAGTTTGATATAGACCAAGGTTAGCTCTTCTAATCAACTATAATGGTGTGATCAGAGACTAAGATTAGATATTCTGTAATTAAAATAGTGTGGAATTCAGAGGACTAGATTACGATCCTCTGATAAAAAAATGGTTGAATTCAGAGAGTAAGAATTACGATCCTGAGAAGTAAAAATAGTGTGCATCAGGAGAGTAAGATTACGATCCTCTGATAAAACTAATATTGGTTAATCAGGACTAAGATTACGATCCTCTGAGAACTAAAATGGCGGAATTCAGAGGACTACGATTACGAGTCTTTGAGAATTAAGATGTGTGAATTCAGAGACTAGATTACGATCCTTTGTGAATTAATAGTTGTGAATTCAGAAAGCAAGATTACGACCTGGAACTTAAAAAGGTGTGAATTCAGAGACTACGATTACGATCTCTTCTGTACTAAAAATGGTCGTGAATTCAGATACTAAGATTATCATCTTCGGAGAATGAGAGTGTAAGCAGATCATACTAAACGATCTTCTGAGAATCAAAGCAATCTGAAGACAAAGACAAAGATATAATCGTTATGAGAACGAACAGTCTGAAGGACAGGCTTAGATTAGGCCCCAGGATCTTCTGAGAATGAGCAGTTGAAGCTGAGAATACAAAATGTTGTGCTAGAGTCGACAGAAAAAGTCGTGGGTTCAGCGCCACAAAATGTGGCTGTGGATGGTGTTGGTGGTGGGGTGTGATGATGGTGAAAGACCAACAGCAGACGCAATCAGAATGTTGCTTGTGAGGGATACCCGTGTGTGTCCGTGTGTGTTCTGTGCGCGCACGCGGTGCTGTGTGTTAAGGGGTTGATAAGTGTAGTGGGGTCGCAGTCAAATTAAGATTTTCAATAAGTGTGTGTCCAGAAGTTGTTATAGGAAAAACGGTCGGGGAACCTTGCACTATTATGACTGCCCCTATACTCTTCTCTCTCCCCCCTCCTCTCGGTCTTTTGCTGGGTCTTTTGTATTCTTTTCAATCTGTTCCTTTGGGGTTTTCTTCCTGCAGTATGAGCCTGCATTTGTCTGACCGTCTGTCGATCCTCATCTCGATCTCTCTCTCTCTCTCCTCTCTCTCTCTCTATATCTCTTCTATCTCTCTCTCTCCCTCTCTCTTCTCTCTCTCAGGTGGCAACACGCCCAAGTGTCTATCGGACATCATCCGCAGCAGTTAGTCACAGATGAGGGCCAGTGCATGACACAGACATCCGTCGTCACATTGTCGATCACGTCTCGGCAACAATAAGGAGAAGAAGACAACGGTGGCTGGTTTTTGGAAACTGTAGCGGATCGAAAAATATAAATAAACAACAACACTGGATACCGTAAAAAAATCCAGTAGAACTACATCTCGGGGGAGAGACAAATTTAGTTCTATTTATAAGATAGCTCTCACAACGCCGAGTTTGCCACCACATGCTCTCCCACAAGTGGAAGGGAAAGTGTTGGAAACAAATCGAGCCATCATTTACCAATAGTCGTCTAGAGTTAAAAAGAACAAACAACAAAACCCAAACAGTCAAATACAGAGACAAAACAAAGAACAAAACACTGTATCGAACCACGAATTCGAGCATTAAAAAATGTTATCGACTAATTTTATCTTGATCGTGCAGCTGTCTGCAAACTGTAATAAAACCCGTCGTAACTTTACAGCAACTGGGCGTTCTAATACAGGCGAAGATTAAGTTTCATTCGATGGTGATTACATCAGACAAAAGTCTTTCTCATGTTATTCTTCTATAGTAAACAATGTCGTCGTTACAAACATAATTCGACGTGTAAATGACTGAAGATATAGGAGTGCCAATTGAAATTGATGAGTATAGCAGATCTGATATGTCATATTTAACAATCCAGAAAGTGGGACAAATCTGTGACAAGCCAATTCCAAACACTTTGTAGTATTAATACATTTTAGAAGAAGTCCACTGAAGCGCACGCGCACGCAATTTATATATAAGATTTTCAAGTGGAAAATATCGTTATGAAAATGACACTAATAATACAGAGAACTCACAAGACCAACCTCATGCACCCTGCGCTTTTGCAATACGTAATTACATATCCCTTTTATGCTAGACCTCTACTTTTTCACGCGTTTCTAATCCGGGGAGTTTAAGTAAACGCGCAAAACACGGAATAATGAAAAGAGCTTCAAAGAAATGGATATACGGAGTGAGATGAGTGCAGTGAGAAACATCGTGTTGTGTACAGCATTTAGGGAAATCGGCATATTGGAAATGCGAAAATTATAGGTCTTTATTTACGAAATGTTGTTTTAATTGGTTATTTTAGGGGAACGCCTTAAATTTGTAGCTATTAATCTGCAGTAAATGTCCAAAATCTGTAACGCGCTTACCGATCTGCCAGATCATCCATTAGATAGTAATATATTAATCCTGTCTCATACGGTCGCGTACCGAAGCGTTGGTTGGCTTGTTAAGTTTGGATAGAGAAAAAACGAAAGATACACAATAAAATGTATTTTTTCTAATTTTGATTTGGCAAATGAACCAATGTTGTATTACCAGATCATCCTGTTTTTGTTATACTAACGGCATTTTTTTCGGCAGGCTACATTCCGATGTGAGCCCTACGTAAACGTAGGACTACCACCGTGATTGGGAAATTTGATAGTGAGTAGTTAATCGGGGGTGTCCACATCGTCGACAGGGATAGACTAACGCATAAAGATCACGGTCGACTCCAGAATCTTCGCCTCATTCTGGTTTTGTTGTGGAAGTAGACCGCCCTCCAGTGTTGCTTTACAGGTCACCCTGCGATGAGTTTTTACCGACAAGACAGCTTATTCAAGTTCTGACACTCACTTTGCCTGGTTTCCTATTAAATTAAACGGTCAAAATGGCGATTATCCTTGGCGAAGATGCCGGAGAGAGTAGCCCATGATTGGATGGAGTGTGGGGAGTCAGTCTTTGGTTTGAAGCGTTTGTTTTTGTAGTGCAGTCAAAAAAAAAGGAGAGCTATTTCTTTGTTGTGAGCCAACCCCTTTAGATAAAACTGTATAAACTGTTTTTAAAAGGCTTGTATGCGAAACGTTCGTGCAAAAGATTGGTCCAAACGCAGGCGGCCATTAGAAAAGAAGGACGGCACACGCCTTATTTGGCGTGAAAGAATTGATTCCAGCACATCCGCAAAGGAGGAATAGCCGATTTGACGGTTGATTTCTAGTAATTTTTTTAACCAGAGCAAGCAAGTGTTGCGGATCTCTGTTAAAGGGTGTTTTCTGGTTATCTCGACGTGTTTCTGCCAAAACTAACCGTCGGGTGCCCACTTTAACTTAAAAACTTAAGCAATAGCTTACTTTGAGCAGTTGCCATTGCACGACGTTGATGAAATCGGTCTTTTTCCTTGGCAACGCAGTGTAAGTTATAGAATAGAACCGTAGGAGGACCAGTCCTATTGGCGGGCAAGAACTATCATACGATGTTGCTAGGTTGTTGATATGAGGCTCATGAGCATTTGTATGCTTTGAGGTCGTGTACACACATAGGCGGATAGTCCCATGCGGAAACCCCGTGCGCAATCCATAAAGAAATGAAAAAAGAAGGGAACAGATTTGCGAACGTTTGTCGAATGTTCCCTATATGCGTTAAACTTTCATCTTCTTTCTCCACTTATTAGGGTTTCCGTACGGACTACGCGTTAATGTGAACCTGGCCTTAATCGTGCAATAATGTGCGATCGATGGTCAGGAAGGTTCACAGACCTCTCTCCCAACTAATCAAATGGTGATCTCCCGCCGCAGGGCAGATTATCATTAGGGCATATAGAACACTGCACTGTCAACGGTTGTCTCTCTTACTCTCTCTCTCTCTCTCTCTTTCCTCTCTCTCTTATCTCTCTCTCTCTCTCTCTCTCTCTCTCTCTCTAATATTGTTGTGGATGTATGTACTTCCTTTATGTACTCATTCTTGAAATGGGCATATCACCTAATCAGAACCATAAGCTTCACTCTCGTCTCTCTCTCTCTCTCTATCTCTCTCTCTCTCTCTCTCTCTCTCTCTCTACGCTCTCTCCTCTCTCGCTTGTATGCGCGCAGCGCGCGCGTGAGCGCGTGTATGTGTGTGTGTGTGTGAGAGTCGTGTATAGCCATATGTCTTTTTCATGTCGGACATGCACCCTCTGTCGTTTCTTCTATCAATATTGCCCTTGTTGTGTTAAAGAGACAAATGAGAGATGAATGGTTTGAAGTATGGGTTAAGTAAGAAATGGGTACAGTTGGTACTGAATATTTTTCTCATAATAATTCAACGAGCGTATTTGTTCTACATCATGATTTTTAAATTGAAAACAACTTGCACCAATTACTCGAAGAACGTTTTACGTACGGAACACATTTCCTATCATTGCTTTGATATTTTGAAGGTTTTCATCAGCTTCATGGACTAGTCATGCACATGACAAGTGATGGTGGTAATACGATTTTGCTTGTTTCTATCTTTCTTTATTTGCGCCTTATCTGACTGCAGGCTTTAGCTATGACCAAAATTCTATTGTAAAAATCTAAGCAGAGGGTGCGCCTTATGCACCGAGGCGCTGTAGGCCGGAACGAACAATGCTCAGGCTCTTTGTTTCCTTAAAATCCTCGCGTTTCTTAGTGGAGTTTAAAGAAAAAACCTTTCTGATACTATGTTGTCATTGAAAATGCTCTTCTTTATTCAATACTAAAGCAGAATTTTTCATTTAAGAAGACAAATGAGTGTACCAGACGTGCAAGACTTGTAATCCTGAAGAAACAAGGAAACGAGGACTATACTGTTGCTAATATGGGTAGCTGATGTTGGCAATCATCCTATGTTTCAAATTAGGACGCTCAGACACTGCAGGGAAAGTAAATTGGTAAAAACTTTAAAAAAAAATATAAACGTCAGCTTTCTTGGTGTTTTGCGGGTTATGGAATAATATCACTCTTTGATTGCATAAATTTATTTTGAGCGTTCCCTTTCTAAAAATCTTTCATGCCATTTATGTGCCATATGTCATGAAGTTCCAAAATAAGTGGCTAAATGTATTTGCATCCTCTTCGTAAGATGTTTATCTTGCTCTAGTTAGCCCAACCCGCAACCCAAAATCACCCACCCACCAGAAAGAAGAGGACAATGGGCAATATGATGAGAGATTAAGTAGGGTAAAAGTAAAATAAATTGGAATGGCGAAACAGAGCAGCATATAATAGGTGAGTTGTGTGTATATGTTGAGACGCGAGAGAGACGAGAATGAAAGAGGAGAGAGAGAGAGAGAGAGAGAGAGAGAGAATGGTGTGGTGGTTGTGTGTGTGCGCGTGTGGTGTGTAGTGTGGGTGTGGTGTGTGTGTGTGTGTGTGTGTGTGGTGTAGGGTGGGTGTGGTGGTGTGGTGTGGTTCAGGTAGGTGCAAGAAGTGTGTAGTCGCGCGTTTGTGTGTGTGTGTTGTGTATTGTTAGGGTAGCAATAGTGCATGGAAAGCGGTATGCGCGCCTTGGTTATGTGCTGTGTGTGTGCTGTCGCACGCGTGCGTGTGTTACAAATATTATGATTTGTGTTTCAAGTGCGCAGGGGTAGGGCTACTTCAGCGCGATTATTGCATGTTGTATGGGGTGCCGTTTTTCCAATCAGGAAATAACTATTATAAAACAGCCAGAGGGCAAGTCCACAGCTCCTTGCTCTATTTGTTGGGTTGCTACGGACTGCTGTGTGCATATAAATCTATGATTTGCCCGGAAGCGCGGATCCATCTCACTTAGGCCTAGTTCTATAATCGGTCCAGTTTGTGATGTCGACCCATTGTTGTCGCTGATTAAGTACAAAGCCGGCTGCGTATAAATGTTATTACCACTAGCTACATGGAGATAAGAAACCACACACACAACACAACAGACACACCCCCTCCACCCCCTCTGCGGAAGTTTGCTTAGATTCGGTGCTGGCACGGTCACACTCTTTCGATCACGTCATTTCGAGACAGAATTATGAGCAGACAAACAAACAGGAGCGTATCGAATAGGACGAAGTGTGGACGAAACTCCAATCCTCGTTTTGGTGGGGACGGAACCAGCCCAATCTCCTTTTATGTTGGGGACGAACTCCAATCCTCCTTTGACGCTGATAGTATGGCCAGTATGCATCAATGATCATATAAGTTGAAATTGGTTATTCGTGCAATTTATCATAGCTTTTCTTTTTCAAAACGTATAGTGGCGACATATGATAGAAAAAAATATATAATGCGGACTTTAACTCATCGACACCGCCATGCCACAGGACAGCATGACAAACGTACCCAGAGATAGCTACTTTACGCACAACGACAACGTTCACCATTCCCATCCACTCATGAAAACACCGTTTTTGTGCGGGAAAATCATCTTTAGCGCACGAACGGAAGTGAGCGAAAATAGCCTGAGGTTTTTTCACTAGAGGGAAAAACGCCACGTCCTTCAATAAAAGTTGCGCACTTAGCTTGCTTTTTTGCAAGTTTGCCTTTTCGCTTTTAAAAAAATTGAAAATTGAAAACAGCTCTTAAGCTTACTCTTTCACAGCTTCACGCATCTAACCACACTCTTTAGCCCACCCCGAAGCAAGGGATAAAAAACTTTAGGAAAAAAACAATGTAATGTTTAAAGGCCAAGGGGCGGAACTAGTTATCATTTCACTTGCTTCTATAGATCCCCGTTCTCATTAAACTGATAAAGTGACCGAGATGGGAGGGGGATAAAGATTGTCGAGTATGATCGCTGCTTGCGTTTGTTTGTTTGTCGTCTGTCCCAAAGATATGCTGTTGAACCGCTGGACAGAATGTTTTTGTCCGCGCGATTAGAAAGAAGAATGCCATGGAAAATAATTAGAACTGTGCTGATTTTTCACCTTGAAGTTTGACTTGAAAACGCCAAAATCTTGTAGGGAATCTACATCATAAGGGGAGTACATCTCAAAGACTCGGTATATGAAATCCAGTATCTGGAATTCTAATACAGACATACATACACACACGGCAGAGCGCGCCTTTTTTCAGGCTCGCTTTAATTACTTTCTTTCTTTTTACGTCAATATCAGCATTTCAGGTCAGGTCAGGTCTAAGTCAGTTAAGAGCGAATAGGCTCTCGGCCTCTCAAACGTCTTTTCTCTTGTTGTTGTTTGTTTTGGTTTGGTTTGTTTTTTTCTCTTTAAATTCAGTGTGGCACAGCTGTGACGGTTTGGTATTAGACTATCAGTCATACTGGTATTTTAATATACTTAATGTTGGGTCTTGTCCAGGAGTTTTGAAATTTGTTAGTATCAGGTGCCAAGTGTTGTCTGAGCAGGAAGTGCCGTCCATAGTTCAGTGTTGTGAACAGACTGTTATATTAAATCAATCAAATCAAATACAGAGACAAGTCTTGTTATATCGGGCGCCCTCACCTGGATTAGCGTCTTGTCGCCGTGGGCGCAGCACCCACCCATATTTTATTATTTTAATTGGTGGGGAGGAAAGGGAGCGGATTGAGAAGCTCTATCTAACTGACATGGCAGAAGTTCGCACACACGCATTGTAAAATATCTCCTATCACAAATGTAAAATCAGATAAAAATTAATTTACTTTGGGTAAATCCTAAAATAATGCTGTGTTGTACAATTGCGTGATTTAGGATGTACCCAAAGTAAAATTAATTTGAATTTGATTTCCATTTGAGATTTTTGCAAAGCGTGTGTGCAGAACGTTTGCCTGTCAGTATATGAATTTGGTCATACCAGGCGCAAATATGAGGATATTAACCATCATAAGAAAAAGGTTCCAATTAGCGGTGACCTTGAAGTGTGGCTGTGTACATGTCAATTTATTTATTTTAGTCATAACTTTCACATTATGATACATGACTAGTCGATAGAACGTAGAAAGGGCAAGAGTCACTTTTATTGCAACATATCAATGACGTTACGACCTTGACATTTGACATGCTCTTGAGCAGTGACAGTAGTTGCAAACCAGTGGTTATACCATAGCGTCTTTGATCAGCGTCACCCTGGGGAGGACATTTGACCGTGAAATGTCATATGTTGTCCTAGACTATGATTTCAGTTTTAGCGGTCTACCGCCTCCCATTGTTGGTGGTTGATGTTGGTAGGATTGGATCACGGTCATGGTGGGTGCAAAGTATTGAGGACTAACTGGATGACTTGACCTGTGTATCTTGAGTGAGGACTGTGTCTGAAGCCTCTATCGACCAAAATAAAATTGGATCAGCATCTTCGAGGAAAATACAGGGGAGACAGTTGAGGGGGCTACGTAGTAAAAGGGAAAGTGAGAGTGAAGCGGTAGGCCACAACCATTGGCTGTGAACTGAGAGAAGCTGCACTAGCTCAAAGTCCAGTTTTGCCTACAGCAGTATAACTATAAAGGGTTGCAGGTGCAGTCTTGACTTCCATCGTTTTTGAGGGAAAAATCGTCCGCCTTATCCCTGCCTTCTCCACACATACACTCCTCTCCACTCCTGTATTCCAAGCCATGCTTTTAATTTCAACTAATGGTCCAGCGCAGCTTCAGTGTTTGTGCCCCATGTCTGGAATCTTCCCTGTCCGTCTCCGTCACCAATCAACCCTTTCCAGTTTCAAAAACCAAAACTCAAGGACCATCTGTTTCAAAATAGCTTCCTCTGTGTTTTCAGAGACATGGTTGCAGGACTGAGAGAGATGTAAGTGTATCTGCGTGTGATTCAGGTGAATTTCAGCACTTTGGTCTTATTATTTGAAAAACGGCGCGATATAATGACATGATTATTAATTATATTATTATAGCGCACGCCAGTACCGGGAACGCATAGTACGGTAACGCCTGTAACAGTAACGCCTGAACGGTCACGCCTAGAAACGGTAACGCAAGTACTGGAACGCTGAGTACAGCCAAATTTGAAGCGATCGGTTAAGAAAAGGCGGAGTTATAAGGCCCCGTTCTCCGTGGTGCCGCTTGAGAGTGATGCGCCCCTAGTAAGGAACACCTAGTCACAGTAACGCAGTAAGCGTAATGCTGAGATACAGAAAATTGAAAGCATTCGGAACGGTGGAGTTATAAGTGCCCCGTTCCCCTTGCGTGCTCTGAGAGTGCGCCGCTCTCTGATTCTCTTCAATTCCTTCACGCAAATTGTAAGGGAACGGCTAAGAAGATAACTGCGGAGTCCCACCCTGCGCAGTTACCGTTGATGAAAAGGTGAAGCGGCGATATTGCGCGAGTATGAAGTAGATCTCGCTCCGGTTTTGGCAAATTGCTTAGTCATTTTGCATTTTTTTTTTTTTTTTTTTTTTTGTCTCCCAGAATTAATATCTGCCAAATGAAGGTGGGGGGGGGGGGCCAATCGGTCCAGAAATACGAGAGAACGGGCGACGAGAGGCCAGCAGTGGTGCTGCTCTGAGAGTGGACGCTTCTACCGATTCTCCTCAAGTTTCTGCCAGGCTCTGCCTGGCCACAGCAAGCTGACAGCATATTTGAAGTTGAATCGGCAAAGAAACGGCGGAGTTATTTGTGAAAGGTTGAAGTGGCGTAATGCGCGCATTATGAATAGATTCGCTTCCAGTTTGTACATTGATTAGTCACCGTCCTCAGAAATATATCTGCCAATTTGAGGCAACCCCCCCCCGGTCTAGAAGATACCGGAGATACGGTGGGTGCTGAAAGGGGGGGATGCGCGTTTCGCGCATTTGCAAAACGCGCAAATAAAACGGCCGCCGCGGTTGCGTTGCCATCGCCCTGTTAGGACTCACAAGCAAATTGAAGCGATTCGGCTTCCGAAAAAAACGGCGGAGTTATAAGGCCTGTTGGTGTTCAGGACAAGACAGAACACACACACGGACACTTGGCTTTTTACTATATGATGAATTAAGTGATATATTATTATTATTATGGCTGCATAGGTCCATCCTTCAGCTCACTGATCAACACAACAGTCATTCACTCAATAAGTAATAAAAAGACTAATTTGGTGGGGTGGTATATTTATATTACGGAGGAATGGACTCTGATGGGGAAAAATTGGAAAACAAAAAAAAAAAAAAGGCGAGTGTGTTCCACCGGTGACATCCTTTTTATTATTCAGACAGTGTTTAAGTGAATGAGCAACGACGGAACGTATGTGGCCTAATGTAAGGAGCGCAACTGGGAAGCCGAATACTTTTTACGAATGGTGTGCGCGCTGCATGGGGTGGGGTGGGGGGGTGGGTGGTGCGTGATGGGTGTGTTCTAAATTCAAGGGAATGATGAATTGTTTGTGGATCATGTTGCGAGTAGTAGAGTGAAAGCAGCTTCGTCATAATCAGAACTCCTCTTGCTGATGGGAAGAGTGAGACAGGGGACTAATCATTTATATTCTCGTTTGTGTGCTATCTTCGGCGTTCTGGGTGCCTTGTCTTTTACGGTCTTTCTCGTCTCCATTTATTGTAGCGGTCTTTTCTTTTTGTTTGCTGTTGGTCGGTCTTCGGCTGGCTGGCTGTTCTCGTCTCTCTCTCTCTTCTCTCTCTCTCTCTCTCTCTCTCTTCTCTCTTCCTCTCTCCTCTCTCTCTCCCTCTCTCTCTCTTTTCCCTTCTCTCTCTTTCTTTTTCTATCTCTCTGCCCCCCCTCTCTCGCTCTCCCATTTTTATTTCTCTTGCTCTCTATGTAAGTCTCTATCTTTCTGATGTCGTCTGTCTGGTCTGTTTTGTCTGGCTCTCTTCTCTGTATCTGTCATCTCTCTCTCTCTCTCTCTCTCTCTTC
>CM065710.1:31298132-31316317 GCA_017654935.2 Phymorhynchus buccinoides
TGTGTGTGGATGAGTGGTCTGTGTCTGTGTGTGTGTGTGCGCGCGTGTTATTATAGTTAGTATGCGTCATCCATTCACTGCCGTCATTGTTAAGATTAGTGTGTTGTCACCTCGTTAAAGTCTTTTTAAAGACGAAAATTTGGTTTTATTCGTCCGTGTGTAGTGTTTTATTTCATCTTCATGTGCTTGTGTGAATGTAGCGTTTTGATGTTTTTTTAGTTCAATTGTTGTTTATTCTTACTAAATAAACGTATACAAAGCTATTTTTTGTGTGTTTCGGTTATGTCATTTCAACTAGAATTGTGGCAACGTAGTAATCATAATATCTTTGAAAATTATACGAGAGTAAAGTTGAAGTCTTGCTCTTTCCAATGATGCATAGCAATAAGAACTTAACTATGGCAAAAGTACCGTAACAAAAATCGCAAAAGTGCTAAAATCGTGCCGTCGCCAACGGTTGTGAGGCTGAACGAACTAGCCGGCACTCGGCGCAGCCACTGCCGAGTGTCAGCCGGCTGGCCAAAAATAGATGCATATGTGAGTTAAATTTGGTTTATATTCCATAAGTATCAACTTTATTTTATTCCTTGATTAATGCTGTATCCCTGCATACCACGTTTGTTGTTGTCAACCCAATATATTTGAGATATATGGTCAGTTTAGCACCAGTTGTGCTGAAACTTGCCTGTTGGACAAACGCGAAATTAGCATTTTGTTTGTCTTTTTTTTAGCCCTGTATTTTTACAACTATACATTTTCATAAGAGAACAAAAATCAGCATGCTGTAGATGTGGCTGAATATTAGAGAAAAAACAAGTTTCAACTTAATATAGTGAGATAATTATGTGAGTTCACAAACTCGGTTTGTGTTTTTTTCATTTTTCCGAAATTGCGTGGACTATGGAATTTTCAGATGCAATTATCTTACAAAAGTATTGTAGATATTTAACTGAACTTTTGCATGCGAGTTTCTAACACAGGTTTTCTTTTAAATATGTATATGATTTTTTGGCTAGTTTGTATCAGAAAATTTGGGCGACACTATACCTATGACATCTGTTTTGTAAAATGTCCTTGGTGAAAAGTCTGTCAGTCAAATGGTTGTTGGCCTAATCTCAATCGGCCAAATGTCCAGCCACGAATTGCATATCATTAATAGTATAATTATGAGCAGATGCTTGGGAATTAAAATTTTAATTTGCGAAAACTGATCATTAGTCTTCCAGTCATTTTACCTTCCTTCATTCTTCTATTTAGTACATCAAAATGAAATGAGATATTTTTTGGTTGATAATGTTATCTTACCTGTCAAAACTTTAATCAAAATATCTTCTCATAGATCCTCACATGCGAGGGGCATGCCATCATCAACTGTCCAAAATTTAATCAAAATAATGATGTAATATGACATTTACTTTTTAACAGCCATGCCAAAACTGTAGATGCAGCCAATCTTTTTGGCGAGGTAAGTACAGTGGCCTTCTCATTACCCAAACTTACAACTTACAAAGGATGGGTTTTGTTCCATGAGTGTTCAAGTCCTACGTAGAATTGGACATCACGGTTGCGTGGCCACAACGCTCTTTTAAATGCGATGACCTCTTTTGCAGAGGTCAAGGTGACCAAGTGTCCTCCCCGATTTCTGCAGCCTCGCTTGGCCACGTGATGACTGATTTGTTTCACTGGACCGGTCCACACCAGGCAGCGATGACCATCAATGGTAAACCCGCCATTGCCACAAGGTGGGTACCTGCATTGTTCCTCGTCCTCTCCCCCAGAGCACTGAGCTATCAAATTGCAGGCCAGGTGAGGCTGGAACTGAGGCCAGTTGGGCACTGAGCAGTTCCACAGACCGTCCTGCAGCTTTTCTGGGATCAACTGGGGCTGTGAAAATAAATACAAAGATACCAAACCCAACCCCACTCCATGCCTCATCAACCCATGCCTTGTTACAACTTCCCTTCAACCCAACCGCTCCTCATATCATCCCTTCTCCTCACCTCCCACCTTCTTTACAGTGAATCGCCGAAATCAATCTGTTGATAATTTAACCATGAAACCGGAGGACGCCAGAATAAAGGGCCCTATACGTAAAAAGGAAAGACAAGAGAGTATCATTAGCTAGCTAAGTGTTTATCTGATAGATCAGTAGGCCTACTATAACTTTGCTCTGCACATGCAGGATGAACCTGTACATTACCAGCCTTGACAGGGCAGTTTTTGATATAATTTAATGATAATAATAATAATTGATAGCATTTCCATAGCGCCTTTCTATCATTATTTTACACTCAAGGCGCTTCCATTCACTGATACACCCAGTCACGCAAAACATTATTACCCAATCAGTCACCCAGGTACAAGATCAAGAAGAAAACATTTACAAACCGAATGAGCTATAAAAGTAGTGAGTCTTGAGTTTAGTTTTGAAAGTAGAGATAGTTGGTTCATGGCGGAGATCGACTGGGAGGGAATTCCAAACAGCAGGGGCACTGAAACTGAAACTGCGGTCACCAAATGATTTTAGATTTGTTTTTGGAACTTTCAGAAGTTTTGTGTTTGAGGACCTGAGTGAGCGGGAAGGAGTCTAGGTGTGAAGTGCACTGGAGAGGTAAGGCCTGTTCAAAGTGATGGAAGGATAGGACAGCCAGCTTATACTGAAGGCGGGACTGCACAGGGAGCCAATGGAGCTCCTTCATAAGTCGCGTGACGTGATCGATCACGCTTGCGCTTGCGCAGCATGAGGCAGACTGCACTGTTTTGAACTCGCTGTAGGCGAGTAATTTCTTCTGTAGGAAGGCCAAAGAGAATGGAATTGCAGAAATCTAAACGCGAAGAAATAAAAGCTGCAACAAGGCGCTTGCATGTGTTAGCTGAAATGATTCATAAATGTATCCTCACTGTGGTCTTGTGAATATAAATTATAATTTCATTAATTTTGGATGTGATAATTCAGCTGTGATACCCCGATAAATGTTCTCTATTTTTTTTATTAATCTTTTTTTTTAAAGCACAGTGGAATTATTACATTTGAGACATTCAATATCAGCACACAGACATACATGTAAAAACACATGTGAAAAGCAATCATGATATATCAAAGATGTATGGGGAACTCAACATGACAAGTATATTAACTTTCAATTAAGTTTGTATACGAAAACCATTTTTTGCAAAAAACAAAGTATCTCATGTCCATAGAGTAAGCATATTTTTCAGTTTGATGCATATTCTTCAGATCTCTTATAAAACATTGTACATTCGGTGTTACTTCATTTATTCTACATTAAAAAAAATACAGTATTTTGCATACAGCATAATCTGGTCAAATCCTTCATCTGTTTTACATTTTTCATCATATCCAAACAAAACCAATTCTATATTAAAATTTAATCTTGCACAATTTTCACATTTTCTCTTTCAGTACACATTCTAGTTCTTTCCAAAATATTTGAGCATGCTGGCACTGCCACAAATAGTGTTGTACTGATCATTATTTGCTATACCCATTTTCTTTAATAAGTTGTTTGTTACTAATATATTATAACATATTCGTATTTGAAACCATTTTAGTTTGATTTCTTTAATTTTTCTTTACTTGTTTCATGACACCGCACCAATCAACAAGAATTTCTAATTTGTCTTCCCATTTCATAAAATAACTTATATTATAAAAAAATAAATTCTTCCTCTAAAAGCAGATTGTAATAAACCTTGCAGCCCTTTACTGTACTGCATATAATTTTTATTGCTTTTTTTGTTGGGTAGTATTTTTTGTCTATCAATTCAATGTTCTGCTTTTTAAAAAATAATTTAATAGACTTTATGCAACCCATATAATCTAAATAATTTACTTTTATTCCATACTTATTTGAAAATTCCATATGGTTTAAGAAATGTTCATTTTCATCTACAACATCTTTCACTAAACATATATCTTTGTGCAGCCAGTTTTTGTAGCAGAAAGTTTTATTTCCTATTTTAAATCTCGTATTATAAAAAAATTGGTTCAGCTAAGGCTTCTGGAGAGTGTTTTAACTCTACTCTTTCATGAAAATGTGAATATGACATGAAAACATCTCTCCAAAACGTATTACATTTGGACTTGCTAAACTTTTCAGGGCCATAAATATCAATTTGTTTTATTTCAGGACACTGAGAGGCCAAGATCTTATTCCACTTTGCTTTTCCTAAGTGTTATCTTCCTCATCCACATAATTTTCAAAGCCTGTATATATGTACTTATGTTTAGTATTTCCAAGCCTCCATTCTCTATCCTGTTTCCTGCATAGCATCTTTTGATTTTGTCCGGCTTATTTTCCCATACAAATTTAAAACATTTGAGTTGCAACTCTTTTATTTCTTTGTCTGGAGGATTTGGTAAAAGAATCCATAAATATATCAACTTTGAAAGAATGACTGATTTTAACAGTGCGATTTTACCCATAGGTGTGCATACTCTTTTTGACCAGATATTAAATAGCTTAGTTACCTCAATTAATTAACCTGCTGTGTTTAGTTCTGTAATTTTTGATAAATCATTTGAGAACCAAATACCTAGCAGTTTATATTTAGGGGGGTTCCATTTCATATTTTTGTGTGGTAAATATTTACAGCTTGAATTCTTTTTGCTTCCTAACCAAACATTGAAGTAATGTTTTTGTAGAAAGCTGAGATCCACCTACATACATCATGTCCAAATCCATAAGTTTGTAAAACATTAAACATATAATCCCAGCTTACCGAGTCAAATGCCTTCTCAAAATCTATTGAAACCAGAAAACCCGGAAGAGAATTAGTATCTAAATATTGCATCATATCAAATAAAGTTCTTATATTATCTTCAATATATCTTCCTGGTATGAAACCCGTTTGATCCTCGTGGATAAGTTTATCTAAGACCATTTTTAATCTGTTTGCAATACAGGTGCTTCCTATTTTATATGTGACATGTAATAAAGAAATTGATCTCCAGTTATCCAAACAATCCCTAGATTTATCTCCTTTTGGTAAACATATAATTATTCCTTCCTTCTGAGTTAATGACATCTCTCCCTTCATAAACCCCTCATTTAAAGACCTTATGACAAAATGTCCTAATTGTTTCCAAAAACATTAACTGTCATTCCATCGGTTCCTGGACTTTTATCATTTTTCATGTATTTAATGGCATACAACGCTTCCTCTTCTTCTTCAGTAAGTTTTGGTAGATTCTTCACATATTCATTAATATCTATGTTGTCTACAATTTGTTTTTTGTACAATTTTTCATAATATGTTCTTGTTTCTTCTAATATATCATTTGTTTCTGTTAGGGTTGTGCCTTGTGTTGTTACTATTTTGAACATCTGTTTACTCACAAAATGTCTATTTTCTAAATTACAAAAGTACTTAGTTGGTTTCTCCCCCCAAGCTGCCCATCTTGCCTTAGATCAGAAAATAATTCCATCTATTTTTTTCTTTTCTAAACTGAAGAAGCTCATCTTTCTTTTTACAAAGTTCTCTCACATTCTCCACGTTATTAATTTTTCTAATGTCTCCTCTTTTTGCCTATATTCCTTCTTTCTATTTATACTATATGTTATAGTTTGGGCTCTAATTTCCATTAATAGTACATCTAAAAAGAGCTGGTCACTAATAGTATACTGGATTATCAGGTATTTTATCTATGTTTTCTCTTAAGTAAGGTGTTACAGCATACTGTTCCTTTACTCGTAGTATGGTTTCTTTTATACTATCAACATATTTAGGATCCTTTATAAGGGATGAATTGAATTTCCAAAATGTGTTTCTCTTGTGTTCTGCTTCGAACGCTAGTGTAACATTTATCAATGAGTGATCACTTATATATCCATATTGAATATCCATCTCTTTGATTTTTGTTAGAAGATTATCCGATATCAAGAAAAGGTCTAGGTGACTTTGTTGTAAAGGGGTAGGTCTTATCCAAGTGTATCTAAGCATTTATGGGTTTAATTCTCTCCTAACATCTACTAGTTCCAGATCAGACATTATATTTAAAACAGATTCTCTTGCTTTGGGATTATTTACAGCTTTATAATTGTAGTAGTCTACGCTTGGGTTCATTACTAAGTTCCAGTCTCCACCAATGATAATATCAGTGACTTTTATCTCTTCAATCTTTTTCTGAATATTCTCAAAAGAGTTTGGATCATCTTTGTTTGGTCCATAAATATTTACAAGAACAATATCTTTAAGATGGGTTTTTATCACTAGAATTAAATAATTTCCCTGGCTATCTACTATTGTTTTAGTTATTTTGAAGTCAAAAGTATTGTTGAATAAAATAGTTACCCCCCTGGATCTGGAATTATTTGAAGCAAATACACATTCATATCCCCATTCTGCCCTAATATGTTGTTTTTTGCCCTTTGCGAAATGCGTATCTTGCAAACAATACACAGATAAATTCTTTTGTTTCAAAAATTGAAACATATCTCTTTTCTTATGGAAGTTCCCCAATCCTTGACAATTCAGTCAAATGTTCTCTATTGCCTGTGATGATTATAATGGTGTGTGTGTGTGTGTGTGTGTGTGTGTGGTGTGTGTAGTGTGTGTGTGTGTGTGTGTGGGGTGTGTTATTCATGTAAATAATGTAATGTAAATTAATATTGATGATGAAATGCTGTGATGAAAAATGTTTAGCAGGGAGTGTTTTGTGAGGTAGGGGTAATACTCCTGTGATAGCCTGCTATGGATAATTGGAATGAGAATTTTGGTGTTTGTTGTTTGATGGGGGGGGGGGGGGGGGGGGGGTCAGTCTGTCTGGTGTGTTTTAAATATTACTTTTGATTGCTTTAATATAATTATTTTAATCTGCTGCACGTGTTGCAAAAGTAAAATGTCCATTATAAATTGTTTTTAATGGACAATAAAGTTTTTTGAATTTGAAAAGGCTGAATGGATGCAATACGTCTGAGCTCAAAGAAACAAGAGCAACAAACTAAATGCTGATGATGCATGGTCATGCATAGAAAAAGTCTGGTCAATCGTTACCCCGAGGTACTTGACGGATGGTTTAAACTGAACAGTATTGTCTCCAATGTCTGCCGACTCACTGTTTATTAATGCAAGGCGACCTGCAGAACCAACAGGCATAACCTCTGTCTTGTCTGTATTGAGCATAAGCTTGTTACTGTTCATCCATCTTAATATATCTCGATGCCAGACAGAATGGAAGGGAAACTCCCAGGGGCACGACTTTGTGACAACTCAGTGTCGTTAGCGTACTTGTGAAAATCACAGGAATGTGTAGCGATCACGTCAGACAACGGCTGTGAATAGAGCGTGAAAAGAACAGGGACCAACACTGAGCCCTGTGGCACTCCGTACATGAGGGGTGAACGAGCTGATGAAACTCCGTCTACAACAACAGAGAAGTGGTGGTCAGATATGTAGGATCTAAACCAGTCGAGAACAAAGGTCGCTTCTAAACGGGTCAGAAGGATGGAATGATCAAGCGTGTTGAACGCTGCGCTGAGGTCCAAAAATGCTGCCAGAGAAACAAGCCTCTGATCCGCCTTCAAAAGAAGGCTGTTCATGACACTCTCAGCACAGCAGTCTCAACACTGTGATTCTTCCTGTCGGCTGACTGATTTAATTTAACAAACCCAAAAAGTTAGATAGACATGCACACATAATTATAAAGTTAAACGAGACTTTCCTGAAGTCGAAGTTTAACTGGAATTATATTAAGTGTGCTGTTTGGAAGAGGTACACACACTCTGACCAGTGGATAACTTGAGATGTGCGCCCACCCAGATAAGCCAGTATTTAGCCACATGTGGTCCCTGATAAATATATAAGGGTGGGGATTTAATGCTCTGAAGGGTGGGTATGTGTGTACCTCTTCCCAACAGCACACTCAATATAATTCCAGTTAAACTTCGACTTCAGGTAAGTCTCATTTAACTTTATAATTATATCTCGTATGCTGATTGGTCAGAGGTACACACACTCTGACCAGTGGATAACTTAAGACTTCAGAGTCGGGGACCACATGTATTATACAAACATACGCGTGCTCACACTTTTTGTCATAGTGGCATTAGTGCACCTGTGCTATGCTGACTTATGTGTTGTGGTGTTACTGACAAAGCTGTCCAAGACTGATTTGCTCAAGGACCTTTTGTTATCTCGCGCTCTCCTCTCTGCTGCTTCAGTTTTGTGGTAGAATCTGCTAAAAGCGCTTGAATTGGACCAGCCAGCGGCCATGAGAATACAGTCCATTGATACACTTCTACTTATCATTGCTGTGGTACTCGCAATCCTAGTTGAATGGGTGAACATTTTTCTGTGTCCACGCCGGCAGTGCATAGAAAGCAGGAGCTTGGGAATCTGTATCCACTCTGCCTAATGCAGATATTTTTTATATTAAGCTTAATTTTCCATATTGTACAACTGTCCATGCGCTAATTTACCACACATATGTGTGGATGTCTAAGCTGAGGCAAAGATTCAGTTTGTTTATCATTACAATCATCAATTTATCCCTTAAAATAAGCATTGAACCCAGGTGAAACCAAAGTTTATGCATTTGTAGACATTAGATAGCCGTTGTCCGCCTTACAATTTTGGAACTTATGTTAAATGCCAATTCTGTGGCCCGTATGGACATGCTTATTCTGTAAGGGAAATCATTATTTATAGAGGTGTTATTTTATGGAAATCCAGATCTAGTTTCCTCGATAGTCTTCATGCCCACTGAAGGGGTCAAGCTAGTGTAGCGTGACACATCAAGTTTGTTATTGCAGCGCAACCCATGTTCATGCACGCTGATAATGATATTGGTAAGCAGTGTTTATACCAGAACTTCAGGGATCTTCATTGAAGTTTATCGGAGGGCCTACATAGGTTAAAATGAATTTAAAGTTGTGCATAATACTGTGCAACAAGGTCCTACCGCAAAGTCTTAACAAATGCAATGTTTTGTTAAAACGTTATATCTAGAGGTCATCAGAAAGGGACATAAATTTGTTCATAAAAGCCAGCGCGGTAAGTATATTTGCTAAAATTGTCACTCTCTGCTTGGCACTGACAGCTTCCTTTTCCTAACTAAAGATGGAAACACTAAACTGATACAGGTGACACTGCAGCTAGGCCTGTAGGGTATATGCTGGCTTGTTTCTCGCTCTCTCTCTCCCACCCAGTTCCTGGGGTCGGCTCTTTTATAGCCCTGAAGTGCCTTTAAGCAGCTATGATATAGTAACCAACGAGAACCACCGAAAAAAGGGTATAACTTTTGTAAACAATCATAACATTGTTACTAAGGATCGCCACCGAAAGGGCCACAACAGTTATTGTTGTTGTTAAACCCTTGTAGACAATCATTACATTGTAAACAAAGAGGGTAACTGAAAAAAACATAACATTTACATTGCAAATAGAGAGAAACGCTGAAAGGGCCCATAACATTTGTTGTTGTTGTTACTAAGCAAATATATTCATTGTAACCAAGGAGGCCCACTGACTTTTTATTAAATGATTATAGCATTGTAATTAAGGAGGGCCACTGAAAGGGCCATTTTAAAAAAAATAAAACAAACATAACATTGTATTCAAAGAGGGCCCCTGAAAAGGGCCATAACATTTTTTGTTAAACAATTATAGCATTGTAATTAAAGATAGCCACTGAAAGGGCCATAACATTTTCAATGAACTGTAAGATGGTTAGAAAAGGGTCAAACAAGCACATTTTTGTGCATAACATTGTGCAAAAAAGGCCAGATCATAAGCAAACAGGGTAAAAAAAATTTAAATCTTTTTTTTTAAAGGCTTCATAACATAGTAAATAGAGAGAACCGCTGAAAGGGCCCATAACATTTGTTGTTGTTTTTGCTAAGCAAATATATTATTGTAACCAAGGAGGCCCACTGAAAAAAGGGCCATAACGCTTTTTATTAAACGATTATAGCAATGTAATTTAGGAGGGCCACTGAAGGGCCATAATTTATTTGATACCGTCAATGCACCTTCAGTAAATGCATTTAAAAATCGTAGTGACAAAGAATTATCAAAATATACTTTTTCTACCAATTTGGATGTATATGAAAAACAAAGCTATGTGTTAGTATACACTCAAGCCAAAAATAAATCCACGGGCAAATTAAAAATATTAAAAAAACAATTGATATTTGATTCAAAAATCACCACTAATGAGGGCAAAAGGCTTATACTATATATAGCCTATAGCTTTATGTGATGTGTGATGTGAATTAAACGATTATAGCATTGTAATTAAGGAGGGCCACTGAAAGGGTCATAATTAAACGATTATAGCATTGTAATTAAGGAGGGCCACTGAAAGGGCCATAACATTTTTGTTAAACAATCATAACATTGCATTCAGAGGCCTCTGAAAAGGGCCATAACATTTTTGTTAAACAATCATAACATTGTATTCAAAGGCCTCTGAAAAGGGCCATAACATTTTTGTTAAACAAATATAACATTGTAATTAAAACTGACAGCCACCGAAAGGGCCATAATATTTTTAGTGAACTGTAGGATGGCCAGAAGAGGGTCAGATAAGCACATTTTTGTGCATAACATTGTGTAAAAAGGCCAGATCATAATGGATTGTGGGCCTGAAAAAATAAGACACTTGTTGTATGTATCTGCCTTATCATGACAGTCGTGGCAACTAAGGAATATACCAATTCCTATTAGCCCCCATCAGGTATAACATAGGCTACTCGGTTGTTCTAGCCAAATTAAGTATTTCCGTGTGTGTGCTCGCTGCTTCCTACATAACACGTCGGTACACGAAAAGGCTTTCTTTCAATCTGCGCCTAGTCTATTATTAGGCCTCTTTTCCGACATCCAAGGTAAAGGCCAAGCGTCCGTCATGAACAGAGAGTTTTCGCGTGTTGCTCCTCCAACTGCGTCCGCGTGCACTAGGCTAGGCCTACATTTTTCATGAGCCTTTTGAAGGGCTGTAGGCCTATCGCATAGAAAGCCAACGCAAGCTCTAGGTTCTGTTGTTGAGCATTTTGGGATGCGAAATTCGAAAGTTTTTTTAACTCGTTTCGAATTTTCTGTTTAATTGAACTGACAATCTTCCCGTGTTTGTTTCCTTCAAATGCTAGTAAGCCTATATTAGATGTGGGGATTGTCAAAGTGCCGTCTGAGAGCCGGCGGCGATCACTTGTAGAATATTTGTAACAATTGACTCTTGGCACTTGGCAGAGTACTAAAAAAGAACGCCCCCAATATTAGCCTAGTGTGATGTTACTAAGGTTTATCCCCAAACAATTGTGTAATTCAAGATGTAGGTAGTAGGCCTAGGTCCTAGAGCATAGGACGACTCGCTTCATTCGTTTCCCCTTCACGATCACGCACAAGCCGAGTTCCAATGCATAAGCAGGGGTAGGCCTACTTATCGAGAACTTAAATATACGTAAAGTTTATTCATTTAATTAATTTCAAGAATGCAACATGATCCCTGGTTTTGTTGGAATTCTATCAAGGGCAACGTCGAAATTGAATTGCAAGGTTGTACTGTCAGCTCCAGCACTCAAATAAACCAAGCTTGTCTGCCAAATGATGGTGTTTTACAAATTTGCAGCCCTGTCCGTTGAAGACAAATCCGAATCAGGCAAGAACAGTTTAGAAGTGATATAGGCCTAGTCAGTGTGACATAACTTAATGTTGCTGAAAGAAGCACAAGGGATGTAGGCCTAGCGACATTGCGTGCATAGCGGTAGGAGATTGGGAACTCATTGCTGTGTGCTGCACACGGCGAGGCCTAGGCCCTAGCCTTGACGTTGTTGGCGTCCGAGATTTCGCGCTGAAAGTAGGCCTGCTACTGAGAGCCTCAAATTTCGTAGCCCAGTTTCCATTTTCACAATATCCTCGGGTTTTGGGCTGTGTGTTCAAAATATCCTTCCCCGAACTCGGAGTCACCATGGCTTCTAATAGAGCCACAATATTGACCACTGAATAGGGTCAACCGGTTTATTATTTCAGCATAGGCTTGTGAGCCAAACCGGTCAGTTTAGATTTCCGGCGCGATGTTAGAATAATATAAAAGCAATGTCGTGAAATGTCAAAGGAATCAACTAACCTGATTTTCGACGAGGAGAAACATTACAACAAACACACACATAGCAGTGAAGTAATTTTTTGGTTTAGACTGACTAGCGATGTGGAAAGAACTAAAACCAGTAAACTTATCTTAGGCTAGTCCTTCCTGAGCACTTCTGGCTAAACACGTCTGGCATCTCTGGGGTCCTGGCACGAACTGGCTTATCTGGGCGGGCGCACATCTCAAGTTATCCACTGGTCAGAGTGTGTGTACCTCTGACCAATCAGCATACGAAATATAATTTAACATAACCCATTTATGCCCAATTTTTTTTTCAAACAAAAGTTGCATGTCTGTCTAGCTTTTGGTCTGTAATAAACATATTTTATACTTATTTTGAGCAAAACTTAGAATTTAGTGATTTAGAAGACAGAATATGCCCGTCCCATATGTGGGACAGTGGGCACGAGAGGGTAGGGGTTTTCAGTCTTTTTCACAATTCACTTGACAACAAAAGTGAGTGGTGTTCTGATTTTTAATTGACATAAAATCATTCAATATAACATCAAAAAGCCACACAACATAATTCTGATCAAAATTTGCCTTTGGTAAATGAACAAAATATTTTCATGAAATGAATCAAATTCTGAAGAAGAAAAAAGTGAAAGCGGAAACAAACAGTCTTTGGTCTTTTTGTCTTCAAAGAAGAGAAAGTTGGAGACTTGGGTTCACAAAAGCTGACAATGCTGGCAATGTCATTTGTGTCATTTGGTGTGATACACCTGGAAGCATTGGTCATGTACACCTATCTTGCACTTTGAGCACCGATGCTTGGTGTTCAAACCACATGCACTGCACCTCAACTGTGTTGGCCATGGCTCCACCAGGTGGTCAAGACAGTCAAACCTGACCTGAACTGCAACACGCATGTCCACAGGTACGAAGCCTCTTGGATGGCCAGGTGTTGCAGGAGAAGCCTGTGCAAGGTGGACTCTTGCAACTCTTCTGCGGATGGCAAGAAGATCCAAAGGGTTGCTCTTGGTTGCATCGGTTGATCTGTAGAGATGCCAGGCCTGTTGGATGCAGACACCAGGCAGTAGGAAAAGATGGCCCACTACCACTTCTTGGAGCATATGGCAACCTGGTACTTGTCCACGTTCTGATCAGTGCGGTCCACACCGCCCATGGTTAGGTTGTAGTGGAAGGGCTGTGGCAGTTGGACTTGTCTGGATTCTGACCTTGACCACCTCTTTGCAGTCTGTAGGGGCTCCGCACCAACCTTGTTGGAAACAACATTTACAATGTTTACATTGAAACAACAGTTACAATGTTGTTGTCAAATGTTGTCGTTCCATCGCACCATGATGATCCCTGACTTGGTGTCTGTGGCATAATCAAACGTACCTCTAGCTGTCTTCTGCATCTCCTTCACATCTATGTCATCAGAAGATATGTCTCTGCCGGGCTCATAAAGTGGCTGGCGTTGATCCTGCCTGAATACTGTGGCAGTCACAGGCACCTCCAGCTGTCGGTCATTAAGGTTGGACACTGTCCCCTCCCCGTCTTCTTCCCCGCTGTCTTCATCAGTGTCCTCATTCACTGCAGGTGGCTCAATGAAGACAGTGGCTTCTTGGATGCTGCTGTCATCTTCCAGCATTGACAGAACTTGGTGAACATTGTACAGTCTGAAAGACAAGAAAAACAAATTCCTTCTTTGTATGTATAAAAAAAACCTCTCGTGCCCACTGTTCCATATATGGGACGGTACTTAAAACATTCACAGATGCAAGCAAAAGCATTTTCTGAAAAATCCCTTAAAAACATTATTGCATAACATCATTATCTCCATTGTTTCTTCTTTGTTTGATATAAAAAAAACGATTACCAAAAAACTGAACTTACCTTTTATTGCTTGCCATGCTGCTCACCAATCGCACACAAATTTGCAAATGGCGGCCTTCATGGAAAAAAGTAAGGCAGGCTAATCCAGCAAACCCCCAAATTCTGGGCACGTGTAGCCTCCCTGAACTTGACAAGTGCAGATTGGTCACTGTATTGGGTTCAGTTGAAGTAGTATTACCAAAAAAACAACAGCGTCCCATATATGGGACAGTGGGCATATATGGGTTAAAATAAAATGGCATTGGACTCACCAGATGGAAAGTGAACAGAATTCTAAAACCAATCGAAGCACGCGCTACCATGTATTGTACATCATAATGTGTCTTAATGTGTCTTAACTGCCCAAGACTTTTTCGTGGGTTTGTGAACACAAACTGAAGTAACGAGATATGGCTGTATGTCTGTGGCAAGGGAGGGTGCTGATACAGTAGCACTGACCACAGAAGGCTTTTGGTGTCGTTGTGATTACCATAGAGCCTGAGCCTCATATCTAGTTCCGTAATTGTAATGTAGACATAGCTGAGCATAACAGTGTGGGAGGCAGGAACAGCAAGCTGGGCATTCATGATTTGTTTTCCAGGGGTTTTGTAGACCATAGATTCTGTGCCGAATCCTGCGGTCTGCACGAATCCTGAAACATAAAATATAACAGACAACAATGCGCAACAAAGCTTCTCCAGAGAAGTAGCTCTAAGGAGAATAGAACAATACAAAGACGCCTTCAAATGGGAAAGATTATAAGAGAGCTAAACAGACGCAAATCTTCACTGTTGAAAGAAAGCTCTACTTGCAAGAGCTGAAGCAATAAAAAGTTTTTGTATTATCTTCCTGATGTATATCGCATTATCTAAATCGATATGGCTTGAAAGCTCCCTGATATATCTTTTATGATTTATATGACTTTCTATGATCTACAAAAACATGCATTTTAACTAACACACAGACACATACACAGACACACACACGCGCGCACACGCACACACACACACACACACACACACGCACGCACGCACACATGCACACACACACACACGCACGCGCACGCACGCACGCACACGCACACACACACACACACACACACACACACACACACACACACACACACACACATGGTGTGAGTGGTACCGTACGAAAGCAAGTTCAAATGTCAAAACAATTGAGCAAATTACAAATGGATCCCATAATACACATACCTAAGGCTGGTGATACGTAAACAATTTCCAAACCAGGTGTTGGAGGTTTGTAAACCTGGGCACTGACAGACGTGACCACTCGGTAATCTGTAAAGAAGTCATTCACTTGAAATTTGACACAAACAGTGTTTTCTCTGGCAACGTACATTGGTAAGGGGTCATAGTCTGGCTCACATCCTGTCCATGTGACAATGTTCCGGCTGTTTATTTTCCAAAGATGAATATGAGGCCATACACTTTTTGTGGTGTATTTTTCGTGGATTTCAACAAAGTTCTCTGACGTACACGTCTGATAGTGAAAATACACATGCAAGGCTTTCTGCCAACGACCATTGTGATACAGATCCCAACTGCCAGGCTCCTGCCTTTCGAAGCTAAAGACAAGATAACAGTATGGATTTTGTATTTTACTGCCAAAATTGATCAGAGACGTGTTAAAATCAATCGTTATGTTGCTGGTCACCGTAAATTCAAGTCTCTTACTTTCAGACAGCATGCAGGCAAAAAGGTCACGAGTTTGCACACCGTTTACTGTACTTGACTGCTGACTCTGACTCTTATGTGTGACATTGGATTGAAATGTATTAGTGGGTTGGGGAGTTTGTAGAGGTCTACCTGTCAACGAGTCACGACCGTTTTTTGTGGTTTGCCAATTGTCAAAAAAGACTGATGTTTGAACCATTTCACCAGATTGCTTGGGGGTACTCGGTAGCCTTGTCTTGTTGCCTTTAACGGCTTGTGGGGAAATATGCGGTAGTGTTCTCCTGCTGTTCGTCGATGGATGGTTGGAGGAACCCAAAACAGTTTCTTGTAGTTCTCCTGAGCTGAGTCTTTGTTTCTTGGCTAAAATGTCATCAGTGACCAAGAGGATTGCAAAAGTAATTGAGTGACACAAAACATGAATGTTGAAAGCAGTTTGAAACGCGGTAGGACAAAGCATGTTATTTTAAACTAGCCTTGATATCATATTATCTGTAGCCTACATTGCAAATAGAAAAGGTACTACATGCTGCATATTTTAAAGGTGTGTAATTAAGAATTTGATGAATATGTTTGCTTCACAAGGCAAAGTATTAACTCCATAATGTACTAAGAACCAAAAAAGTAAAGGCCACTTCAAACAGCATGGTTATGCTGCAAGCAGAATTATTAAAAAAGTTTCTACAATCAGACAAGGTTGCGAGGACCCTTTAGGTCCAATCCCTTGTTTCCTTTTTCATAAGGGAAGATTTTAAGGCTGCCTCTTACGTGGGTGTGGTATGCAAGAATAAGGTGGGGATCACAAGGTCAGCAACCAACCGTGGGCTATTTATCCCTGTTTATGTGATACATAGATGTTAAACTTAGTGCATTGTTATTATGATGCACCACATAACGAACATTTTGAGATACATATTTGTGGTGCTGAGTAGACGATTTATGTATCATGGTCTAAAGATATCAACTTTTCACAAATTGAGGCCACTTAATTGATATGTTTGGGTAATAAATGAAGTTGTCTTTCTACTTTGTTTAGAAAAGTCAATTATTTTTCGTATGCTTAATTTATTGCTCATATGATGATAGCATCTATCTTTCATAGGAAAAAAGATACCATTTTGCAACATGAATGTAAGTAATGAACTACACTTATTCTCCTTATTTGTCTCGGTTTCTTTTGTTTGTTTGTTGTCTGTCACCAAAGGAAACGGACATTGCGGTGACCGGCATCTGTTACTTTTTTTTTTTTTTTTTTTTTTCTGTCTGTCCCAAGGATATCTCCCGAACAGCTTGACAGAATCGCTTCACATTTTGTGTGGTGGTGTGTCACCATGAGAGGAAGGCATCCGCGCAAAATATACTGCCGTCGTAACCTTGACCTTGGTGTATGACCTTGAAAACAGAAATTCTTTAAGGGGCCATAACTTCACACACTGTTGGACTTAGAATCTTCAAACTTGGCACGTAGGTACTTTGGCTTATGTCCGTTCTGATGATGGCATACCGATCAAGGTCAAGGTCAAGGTCAGGGAGATCAGTAGGCCTTGAAAGTGGTAGGGGTCTAAAAATTGGGTTTTAAGCCATATTTTCCACATTGTTTCTTGTCAGAAGCGCTTCAGATTGTGTGTGGTTGTGCATCCCCTAGAGTAGAAGACACCCGAGCATAAAGTATTGGCGTGCTGACCTTGAAAACCGAAATTCCCTTCTTTGCGCTATATATGTCTTGTCTGAGCTGTATCTCGTGAACTATAAGATAGAATCCCTTCACATTTTGTGTGGGTGTGTAATACCTAAAGTACAATACATTGGTACATAAATTATGCCCCGGGAACAAAATGTCGCCAATTGGCAGACATTTTTTCCCGTTTTTCTTCACCCTCTTATATCTCGTGAAATACTGCATGGAATCACTCCACATTTTGTGTGTATGTGTAATACTAAGAGTAGAAGACATTGCAGCACAAATTATTTCACATGGTGTTTAAATGTTGCCGAGCGGCAGACATGTCTCCGTGTTAAGGGTGTACACCCCACTGATTAAGGGTGTGCACTCTGGTAAAGGAGGGGGTGTAATACTAAGAGAAGAGAAGACATTGCAGCACAAAATGTGTGACGTAGCGTTTGAATGTCGCTGAGCCGCAGACATGTCTCCAGTGTTAAGGGTGTGCACCCCACTGTTTAAGGGTGTGCACCCCACTGTTTAAGGGTGTGCAATCCGGTAAAGGATGTGCACTCTGGTAAAGGGTGTGTAGACCTGTGTATCACCCAAAGGACCAAAGAAGAGCATGTGGCTATCCACGTGGGATTTAAATGTCGCTGAGCGGCAGACCTTCCTCAGTGTAAAGGGTGTGCACCCCAGCGATTAAGGGTGTGCACCCCAGTAAAGGATGTGCACTCCAGTCAAGGGTATTTAGGTGCATCATCCAAAGATTGCAATATTTCCGAGTTACAGGCGGGGCAAGGATGTGAGGGGCAGGGCAGATATACAGGCAAAGTGTTATCTGCCGCTCGGTGATGCCCTTGTTTTGTATGCATTTCTATGTGTTGCATTTGTAGCATAAGTA
>CM065710.1:31316817-31329317 GCA_017654935.2 Phymorhynchus buccinoides
GCATCGACATCCCTGTCTGGGGGACCAGCATGGCGTCATCCACTGGGGTATGGGAGAGTCCCAGGAGGGACCATGCCTGCCTACAGAGATGACCCAACTCACCTGTATATCTCCTAACAGTCTGCGACGACATCAACTTCCAATACGGAGCAGGTTGCCCGGTGGACCTGAAGACAGCCTTTGGAGGGGAAGATGCTCAACACAGCAACAAAAAGACAACCGGACTACAGGAGCACCTGGACCACCTTTTGGCTTGTCTCACAATGCTCAAGTCTCCCACCGCCGTATAGATGCTAACACCAGCCTCAAGACAACAAACCTACACAGAAGCTGACTCAAGCATCGGAACAAGAAATTTTTCGACTCGGACTACGTCCGAATGTTCCAGTAACTGAAGTTGCACCCTCATCTGTAAGGGGTGTGCTACGAAGTGCTGGTGTAACAGGCCAGAATATACACCTGGCCCCAAGTATACCCGGGTATAAACTGGTCCTAGGCCAGAATATACCCCAGGGTTTAAACTGTCCTAGGCCAGAATATACCCCAGGATTTAAACTGTCCCAGGCCAGAATATACCCCAGGGTTTAAACTGTCCCAGGCCAGAATATACCCCAGGGTTTAAACTGTCCCAGGCCAGAATATACCTTAGGGTTTAAACTGTCCCAGGCCAGAATGTACATCCATTGCCCCAAATATGCCCTCCGCATGGTGTTCGCATTTTACATACATCAATATGTGTGTGTATGTGCGTACGTGTGCGGGTGTTTATATGCATACGTATATTTGGTTGTATGTTACGTTTGTGTATTTCTGTGTGCTTGTTGTTTGTATGTATGTGTGTAATGGGTTGAAAATGTTTGTTTGCTTATGCGCCTGTGTATGTGTGTAGCGCGCACATGTGTGTGTATATATATATATATATGTGTGTGTGTGTGTGTATAAATGCGCGTACATATGTGTGTGCACACAAATACAAACACATTGTACATGTGCTTGTGCGTGCGTACACACACACACAAACACCAAATAATTATGACGTAGATATTTGTAGGAATGTAGGTCTATATGTGTGCATGCGTGCATGTACATTTGTGCATAGATATGTATGCATATGTATGTTCGTGTGTTGGCGTATATGTGTGTCACAGGAACATTTGGAATCCGGGAAAATTCGGAATCTTCCCGGGGAAAATCGGAATTCTGATTTTTTCCAAGGCTGGGAAGATTCCGAATTTTACCAAGGCTATGAAGATTTCGAATTTTCCCAAGCAAGTAGCTGCACGCCAAAGAAAACAATTCAATTACAATTCAAAAGCATTTACAGTCCAAATTATTTTGTAGTGATCACAGTGCACTTAACACAAATACATTAGGAACTCGTGCTCAAAAGTACCTAATTATCAATTATGGATTTGCACCTTAATATGTCGAATATTCCACATCAAATACAGCTAAGAAATAATGTTTTATTGGTAAATTACTGCATGACATATAAATAGTGTATCAATTATATCAGATTTTAGCGATACCTTTCCATGACAAGTTCTTTACAGGTGTTCCATAAACTTTTGTGAAGAAGTGTGAGTGTTTAATTTGATAACGAAAAAGGACAGGACTTGAAAATCGTGCGAGGGCACATCTCTTCATATACCTCGCTGCCTGTCTGTCTGTCTCACCGGTTCATCTGCATGAATATGAGTCACAATGTCGTGTTGCTTTGCTTCACACTACGAGACAATAAAAACATCTCTCTCTCTCTCTCTCTCTCTCTCTCTCTCTCTCCTCTCTCTCTCTCTCTCTCTCTCTCTCTCTCTCTCTCTCTCTCTTTCTCACCCCCCCTCTCTCTCTCCTTTTCTCTCTCTCTCTTTCTCTCTCTCTCTCTCTCTCTCTCTCTCTCTCTCTCTCTCTCTGTGTCTCTCATCTCTCTCTCTCTCTCTCGCTTAGTTATAGGTCGTGTGTGTTGTGAAGTCAGTCAAAATGATCTTTATTGAGGATGTAGGAGTAAGCTTGACAGCTTTTTTCATCCTATCCTCAGAATGAAAAGTAATACGAAAGCAACTCAACATGCAAAACAAAACATTCCAAACTACTAAACATTAGCCTAATAATATAACGCATTGAAATAACTCTATTGAGAGAGAGAGAGAGAGAGAGAGAGAGAGAGAGAGAGAGAGAGAGAGAGAAGAGAGAGAGGAGAGAGAGAACAGAGAGAGAGAGAGCTAGAGAGAGTATAGATGAATGAGAGTGTAGTGTGTGTGTGCGCGTGCACGCGCGCGCATCCGTGCTGTTGACTGAAAAACTGACGATTTTGATTTGTACACCCATCTGCTGGTTTTCCTGGGTTAGTTTCAGTGCTTGATACCCCTTCTTCCCAAGTATCATATTGAAACAAACCTATGTGTTTAGGCCTTAAATTGTTGTATGCTCTCTCTCTCTCTCTCTCTCTCTCTCTCTCTCTCTCTCTCTCTCTCTCTCTCTCTCTCTCTCTCTCTCTCTCTCTCTCTCTCTCTCTCTTATATTAGTTATTACGTCGCGCCCGCGCGTGTGTGTGTGTGTGTGTGCACGAATGCATGAGTGCGTGCATGTGTGCGTGTGTGCGCCTGTGTGCACGTGCGTAAGTGCGTATGGTTGGGTGTAGGCTTATATTTATAACATTGTGTTATGCTTTATGCTTTATATTGTTTTGATTTTGTTATATTTAAATGTTATATACAGCATCATGAATCATTTGGATATTATTGTTTATTAACATTATTATAATTATTATCATATAATTATTACTTTTGTTTTTTGTAACATTCCTGTCATTATTCTTGATGATGTAATGCTTATTCTGTTCATCCACATTCAACATTCCAAGTTTTAAGTCGAAACAAGTCACATACAATTCATGTAACTTCGATGTAAGTTTGGGACAATTCGGAATTTTTCCGGGGAAAATGAGAATTCTGAATTATACCGAGACTAATCCGGGAAAAATCAGAATTCCAAATTTTCCCATGAAGATCTGAATTTTCCCAAACTCGGGACATTTCGGAATTTTCCCAGATTCCAAACTTTCCCGTGACATGTGCATATTTGTACAAAATAATAGCATTTACACATTGCTTACTATCTAGCCAAACAGACTGTTTGCCTTAGCCTTTTACTTTAAAACCCATATATGCCCACTGTCCCATATATGGGACGCTGTTTTTTTTTGTAATACTAGGTCAGTCTGCACTTGTCAAGTTCAGGGAGGCTACACGTGCCCAGAATTTGGGGGTTTGCTGGATTAGCCTGCCTTACTTTTTTTTCCAGGAAGGCCGCCATTTGCAAATGTGTGTGCGATTGGTGAGCAGCATGGCAAGCAATAAAAGGTAAGTTCACAGTTTTTTGGGCAATCGTTGTTTTTTATCAAACAAAGAAGAAGAAATGGAGATTATGATGTTATGTAATAATGTTTTTAAGGAATTTTTCAGAAAATGCTTTTGCTTGCATCTGTGAATGTTTAAGTACCGTCCCATATAGGTTACAGTGGGCACGAGAGGGGTGGGCTTTTTTTTATACATACAAAGAAGGAATTTGTTTTTCTTGTCTTTCAGACTGTGCAATGTTCACCAAGTTCTGTCAATGCTGGAAGATGACAGTAGCATCCAAGAAGCCACTGTCTTCATTGAGCCACCTGCAGTGAATGAGGACACTGATGAAGACAGCGGGGAAGATGACAGTAGCATCCAAGAAGCCACTGTCTTCATTGAGCCACCTGCAGTGAATGAGGACACTGATGAAGACAGCGGGGAAGAAGACGGGGAGGGGACAGTGTCCAACCTCAATGGCCGACAGCTGGAGGCGCCTGCTACTGCCACAGTATTCAGGCAGGGTCAACGCCAGCCACTTTATGAGCCCGACAGAGACATATCTTCTGATGACATAGATGTGGAGGAGATGCAGAAGACAGCAAGAGGTACGTTTGATTATAACACAGACACCAAGTCAGGGATCATCATGGTGCGATGGAACGACAACATTTGACAACAACATTGTAAATGTTGTTTCAATGTAAACATTGTAAATGTTGTTTCCAACAAGGTTGGTGCGGAGCCCCTACAGACTGCAAAGAGGTGGTCAAGTTCAGAATCCAGACAAGTCCAACTGCCACAGCCCTTCCTGATCCACCACTACAACCTAACCATGGGCGGTGTGGACCGCACTGATCAGAACGTGGACAAGTATTGGGTTGCCATGCGCTCCAAGAAGTGGTGGTGGGCCAGCTTTTCGTACTGCCTGGTGTCTGCATACAACAGGCCTGGCATCTCTACAGATCAACCGACGCAGCCAAGAGCAACCCTTTGGATCTTCTTGCCATCCGCAGATGAGTTGCAAGAGTCTACCTTGCACAGGCTTCTCCTGCAACACCTGGCCATCCAAGAGGCTTCGTACCTGTGGACATGCGTGTTGCAGTTGAGGTCAGGTTTGACTGTCTTGACCACCTGGTGGAGCCATGGCCAACACAGTTGAGGTGCAGTGCGTGTGGTTTGAAAACCAAGCATCGGTGCTCAAAGTGCAAGATAGGTGTACATGACCAATGCTTCCATTTGTATCACACCAAATGACACAAATGACATTGCCAGCATTGTCAGCTTTGGTGAACCCAAGTCTCCAGCTTTCTCTTCTTTGAAGACAAAAAGACCAAAGACTGTTTGTTTCCGCTTTCACATTTTTTTTCAGAATTTGATTCATTTCATGAAAATATTTTGTTCATTTACCAAAGGCAAATTTTGCTCAGAATTATGTTGTGTGGCTTTTTTATGTTATATTGAATGATTTTATGTTAATTAAAAATCAGAACACCCCTCACTTTTGTTGTCAAGTGAATTGTGAAAGACTGAATACCCCTACCCTCTCGTGCCCACTGTCCCATATATGGGACGGGCATGTTCTGTCATCTAAATCACTAAATTCTAAGTTTTGCTCAAAAGAAGTATAACATATGTTTATTACAGACCAAAAGCTAGACAGACATGCAACTTTTGTTTGAATTGTTTTGGGGCATAAATGGGTTAAAGTCTTTCTTTCCATCATTTCAAAAGATAATCAATAGAAAAAATACATTACAGCGAATAAAAAGACCATCTCCACACTTGAGTTGAAAAGAAACAGGACTGAACAAAAGACACCCAAACCATCACACAGAAAGATTGAGGGACAGAAACAAATGTAGAGAGAGAGAGGAGAGGGAGAGAGAGATTGGGAGGGGACAATGAGTTGAGAGGTAATAATAATAATAATAATAATAATAATAATAATAATGATAAACCAGCAAGCATCAGAAATAAATGAGCGTAAAAAAAGTTTCACACACACACACACACACACACATACACACACACACACACACACACACACACACACACACACACACACACACACACACACACACACACACACACACATGCGCTCACACACATACACACACACACACACACACACACACACACACACTACACATGCGCACACATACACATGCACACACACACAAACACACACACACAGTTTGCACGTGTGCGAAATGGGAGAGACAGACAGACAGATGAGACCGTTTTAAAAATATATGCCAGACTGTTTGTGTGCGTGTTGGAAGGGGGAGGAGGGGGGGGGGGGGGCAACGTTTGTGTGTATGTGCATTACGAGTGGATATTTCACCAGGCAAGCCTACACTATATGGAGCAATAAACAAAGAACAACAAAAATAAATAAAAGCAAGAACAATAACAAAAATAATTTTTAAAAAACCACAAGAAGATTAGCAATACAATGTTAAGAAAGGAAACCCATCTGGAATTCCATTCCTTTGTTATGTAAATTTATCAGGTTTTCATACGGAAACAGGCGCACACGGCCTTACACACACACACACACACACACACACACACACACACACACACACACACACACACACACACACACACACACACACACACACATTCAACACAACAAAGGCTAAATTAAATTTGTGGAGGGGGTGTAATCTGGCCCAGGCCAGAATAAACTCTGGGGTATATCTGGCCTAGGCTACTTCATACCCGGGTGTATTCTGGCCTAGGCCATTTTATACCCGGGTACATTTCAGACGAGGTATGTTCTGGCCAGTTACACTGGAATCATCTATGACGACGACTGCCACGTCAAGAACTCCTGTCACATCATCACCTGCTTCTTCGTCATCTCCATCTCAATGGGAAGACACTCCATCTTCAGGAATACCATCCTTAAGAGTTAACGCCTAATAGGACGCTAAACTCACCACAGATAGATAGAGTGAAAGACAGACAAACGAGAACAAGAGAGGTAGGTAATCGTATTCCTGGAAAGTTACATAGAAACCGGTACTACATTGTATTCACATTCTATGAAGTGTTGTTTGACAAAGAGCTTGAATAATTTTTAAGAATTTATTTTTTCTTGCTTCCTAGCTTTTTATGGGCAAACTCTTTGCTGTTTATGAGTCTGTCATGTTGTCTGATACCAAACGTGTTATTTGATACCCACCCAATAGTATTAATAAACTTTTATGTGACTAAAGCCAACAGAATTCAAAATGCGATATTTCTTTAAAGTGATGCAAAGCAAATGCGGAGAAATATATAAATTCAGCTCGTTATGATTTAAATGTTAACTCAAGATTGTGATTTGAGGCATTCATTCAGCTTACTGTCTTTCCTTTCAACGTAGAAAGAAACAACATCCAAACACCCATAATTGTAGCCTGGCAATATTTCGGATTTCTCCTTTGTCGAACACCAACCATGGACTTTCCTTTCCAGATACGTAACGGTGGCAGTAAAAGTTCCCCGATGCTCGGCCAAAAGCTGTGTGGGTACGGTATTCCTCCAGCGAAAACATCAGACGGAAATCAGCTGTACATCATGTTCTACGCTGACCCATACACGAATTTGCCTGGGTTTAATGCTTCGTGGACCATATGTGAGTCAGACAGAGAGAGAGAGTATGTGTACGTACCAATCAATGGAGCAGCAAGTATCTCAATCATTGGTTTCAGTTCAAGAAAGATGCGATGTCACAATGCTAATCGCTCACACTTCTCTCATAATATATTTGTGAAGCCAAATGTCTATGAGTCATTTCTTTGATGATGCGCTGTCATTTGATATTAAATCAATTAATAAGGCTAACCAAATGTCCGGCCTAATTAAAGGAAACAAGGAAGACTGAAATGACATTCTTTCCAATGTAGGAGCAGGTGAGAGGGGAGACAGCAGAAGGGGGGCAAATATGTTATTAATGTTGAACGATGAACATCCAAACCCCCATTGTTTTTTGCATGCTGTGGTATTTAATTAAATATATAAATAATTTATATATTAAAATTAATTAGCACACACACATAATATAATATATTGATTTTTATCATTGTCCTTGATAAAAGGAATAAACCTAGAAAATTTGGTAACAGATTTATTTTGCTTGCTCGTCTCTTGTTTGTTTTTAGTGTGAACGTTGTATATATATTATATGAGCCATTTTTCTCAGAACAAATCGTAAAGTTAAAATTAAAGTAATTGAGTTTGTTTCTTAGGTTCACAAACATACTTGGACACAAAAAAAGTTTTATTAAAGCAAACTATATATACATATATGAGGAAAGTTTAATGGTGTGTTTGGTTTTTTCTTCTTCAATGTTTGTACGTTTATATAAAGAGAAGCGTGGGGATACAGTGAAGTTTGTACCCACAGAACAGGAGCTACAAGCATATGATCCTATCGTATTAACTCATAATGTAAAACTGACCCAAGCCCAAGTGGAAGTGTGCAGATGGGCAGAACGTTTACGTTGGCACTACCATTTTGAATCACAGCGGGACACGGATGACGATGATAAAAAACAGAGGATTTTGTGAAGCATCCATGGTATGAACCTACAAAGAACCATGCACCAACAAAAAATCATGCCCTAGAATCGTTCATAGAGGCATGCACTACAAGATTCTTAGCGATAGACCAAAGAAAGAGAATCAGAGATAGCCGGAACATAGGAAAGCCCTTTCTGAACTATGTAACCTTCCACTGACACACAATGCGGCTTGCAGATATGCCGATAAAGCGGGTATTACAGTGATTACAAATTTAGAAGAGGATGATGAAAAGATTATGAAAGAACTCAACAACGGAAAGTTTTATGATATAGAGAAAGATCCATCAACTATGATAGGAAAAGAAGTCAAAACATGGTCCAGCAAATGGCTGAAGAAGGGGAAATCAACGCAAGCATAGCTACGTTTGTGAATGAAGCAGACAACAAAAAGTCGGGCAAATGCAAACCCCTTATTAAAACCCACAAAAGTAAGCCATACTGCATGTGTCACCTAATATCAGGTTGTGGGACACCAACTGAGAACTTATCAAAATTCGTCCAACTTGCTACGTGTCACCTCCGGAAAGAACTCAAGTACCAAGTACAGGATACGAGGGAATTTGTATCCAAAGTGATGGAGATTAATGAAAAACTCTCCCCTTTACCGAAAAGGGCAGTCATCACAGTTTGTGACGTCATCGCCTTGTTCCCAAATGTCAACAACATTATGGGCGTTTCGGCCACCAGAACACTTCTGGAAAAGTACCCTACGGACCTACCTGCATCCACAAACTGCATTATCGAAGCACTAAACATCTGCTTGAATAGAAACACCTGTGAATGCACAGATGGAAATAGTAAGACAATACATGCCACCCCGAATCATGGAACTGCCATGGGGCCAGCCCACTCGTGCGATTATGTAGATATATATATGGGAACATTAGACAACAAGCTAGTAAAAGAGTCCCCTGTGCCAATAATAACAAGCCTCTGAACTGGACTAGATTCAGAGACGATGGTATGACAGTGCTACCAAACGCAGAGGATGCAAAATAATTTGATAAACACCTACAATCCCTCAGTGTGCCGAACATTAAATGGACGATCAAATGTGGGAAAACAGCACAATATCTAGACGTAGAACTGAAAATAAAAGAGGGTAAGATTATAATAGACGTTTTTTCCAAGCATAGCCACTCATAACTACCACCAAACAGCTGCCATTCTCCTGCTGTATTCAAGGGCTTAATAACCAGTGTTGGCACTAGGCTTAGAATGCTGTGCAGTGAAGAAAAAGACCTGGAGTACAGGACAGAGGAGTATACAACAGAAAGGAGCAAAGAAAGATAGAAAGCATCTGCTAAAGGCCTTCGCACACTAGCATCAGGCGTCAATTGTTTCTCAGAGCAACGCCTTGACGCGTTGACACCTGCATCACAGCACACATTGTAGCGAGGCAGTGGTGTTCTCACACACGACTCTTGTCACTTCGCCTCTTGTCGCGCGAACTTCCTTATTTGGAAAGCAAGGAAAGATTACTCTAGCGTCAGATCCTTTATTTCGGGTTCGAGCAAGTCTGCCATTTTTTTTTTTCAATCGGGGTTATGGTCCTTCCGTCCATTGTGATTGGCTAGTTTCACGATCTCTGCGATCTTGAGCATCAAAATTAGAGCCGGTTCTATTCTTGAGCAACAAAAAATCGCGCAGCTATGCATCAAAAATCCTGCCTGTGCCGCGAGTCTCTCACACGCAAGCGGCGCATCAAACTGCGCCTTGCAGCAACAAATCGCCGCAATCTCGAGATCTTGACGCTAGTGTGCGAAGCCCTTAACGAAAGAAAAATGAAAGAACAGAAAAAAGATCGCCTGGGTTACTAGCTTCGACCCTAGGTATCCCAACAAGTCAGAAATCATCAGGCGAAACCTACACTTACTGTATGCTAACAAAAAACAGATTATCTCAGCTGACCGAAGAAGAAGAAATCTTGGTGAATAGATTCAAAGGCCATTCTGGAAGTTAGAGGTTTTGCACTATATGCTTTTACAGCTAGTTTTGTTTTGTGCACAGGGAAATATACCATGTATCAACCCAATCACCTTTTGGGACCTCAAACCATGCGAGGAAGGGGTGGGATGGGTTTATATTCAGTATTTTACGCTAGCTTTGACTTTGAAAAACGTCCTCGGATAAGATTAAAAAAAATCATAAAAACTTGACCATATCCGAACATCCTTTATAAGAAAAACCTGTTATAGTAAAGGAAAATCCTTGCTCCCCTGGACTTTACTATAAGTGGGGTGTACTGTACTATTATTTGTATCCTTAATTTGGATATCATCCCAGTAGTTGGCCCTCTCTAGTCATGGCTATTAGTTTTTTAAATCAAATTTCAGAACATTATTATTATCTTTATTTTACATAAGATTTTTATATGATTTTTACTATTTCTGGTTTAACACTGTGCTGGCTTGCTTTTATTGTGGATTTTCGATTTGGTGCAAAGAAGACATCATTCTCTTGTAGAATGTCTTCTTGCTCAAGTTGACATCCACTGGACAGTCAAATCGCAGGCCGATCATGCAAACTGATGAGATCTTCACAGATCAAAACAGCTGTCTTTGCATAAGGCACTGTCCCTCCCGCATTGGGAGAAAAAGTAAATCAGCACATTTAATTAATAATAATATTTTTTTATTATTTTTGAGAACACAGAACATTTAATAAACTTAACGTTAACTGGTTTTGTTTCTGAGGTTCACAAATACAGACATTAGACACAGAAAAGTGTTATCATTCGGCATTTCAAATGCACCAACTTTTCAGTCCTTCAGAGTTGTGTGGAGTGGGAAGTCTGGCTGTGCGGCTGTCATATTTTTCTGTGTACATATATATATATTACTTGGGTAAGATCCCAATGCCGTGTTCACCTGACGAGATCCTCATCGGATCGAAACAGCTGTCGTGGACTGGGCTCTGTCTGCCTCCCCTAAAAAAGGAGGAAAAACCAAACTAGCACTCTATGTTTTTTAGAACATAGATCAGATTCCAAGTTCTTGTTACTGGTCTTGATTCTAATATTCGATTATAAAGACATTTGGACAAACAGTTGTTATCAAATGTTACTAGTTTTGCATTTCAAATGCTCCAACTTTCAAGTCCTTTAGATCAGAGGCACGGTGCACAGTATACTGCATATCGGCCTGGAGGCAAAACGTTGGAAGCCATCCTAGGGATCTGCCAGTCCCAAACAGAGTGGGAAGTTTGGCTTGTGCGGCTGTTATCTTTTTCTGTATTATTTGATTCATCTGTCCTGCACAGCTCACCATCTGATGGTGATCGTTGGTCTATAGGATTTATTTCTTAACTATATTTTTCCTCTTAGAGGACATCCTGACTGGCAGATCCCTAGGATGGCTTCCAACGTTTTGCCTCCACCATAGCATACTACTATTTTTATCCTTAATTTGGATATCACCTCAGTAGTTTGCCCTCTTTAGTCAGGTCTATTAGGTTTTTTAAAATTAAAATTTCAGAACATTATTATTTTGTTCATTTTACATAAGCTTTTTACTTTTTCTGGTTTAACTTTGTGCTGGTTTGCTTTTATTGTGGACTTTAGATCTGGTGCAAAGAGGACAACCTTTCTCTTGGGGAAGGTCTTCTAGCTCAGTTTGAATGTTCACTGTGGACATTCTTTGCAGGCCGATATGCAGACTGAAGAGTCTTTCTCAAAGACGAAACAGCTGTCTTTGCATCGGGCACTGTCCCTCCCCCATTGGGAGAAAAAGTAAATCAGCACATTTTATTATTTTTATTATTAATAAAAAAAAAATTTTTTTTTTAAAGGAACACAGAATATTTTATAACGTTAACTTGTTTCTGAAGTTCACAAATTCATACATTAGATACAGAAAAGTTTCATCAATTCGGCATTTCAAATGCAACTTTTTAGTCCTACAGAGTTGTGTGGAGTGGGAAGTTTGGCTTGTGCGGCTGTTATCTTTTTCTGTATTATATATATATATATATATATATATATATATATATATATATATATATATTGAGTGAAAAAATCAAAACAACAACAAAACTTGGACGAGACGTTTCGCTTTATAGCTTTATCGATCTACATTCTAAGTTACAAGTATTATATATATATATTATATGAACATTGTTTAAAACCTTTTTGTCCCTATGTCTTTGAAACGAACATTAAAACCAAAAACCAGTTATATGCTAACTTGGTATCTTGATCTATGTTCTAAAAAACATAAAGAGTGCTAGCTTAGTTTCTCCTCCTTATTAGGGAGGCAATGGCAGAACCCAGCCGAGGACAGCTGTTTCGACTCTAGGGAGTCTCATCAGCTCGGCACTGGATTGGGTCTTAACCTACCAAGGTGGAACTACTCTCCTCTCAACAAGAAGATTGTTCCACAAATGGAATGTTGGTAAATGTCAAGATGTGCCACCCCCCCTACCTATCTCGGTGAATTGTATTTTTCCGTTATTGCCTTTCTTACCATACATAAAGCTGTATTTTAGGAACATTTTTAGCTAATAACCTTTTTGGAATACGAACCCTAACCCTAACCCTAGCCCTAACCCTAACCCTACCCCCCACCCTATAAGACGGAAAAACGCA